>OX243970.1:10110000-10590000 GCA_945859745.1 Synanthedon formicaeformis
GTACCGCCTTCTGAGAAGCAAGTTCTCTCAACTCGTTCAGCAACACGTGAAGTTGAAACTTTGAGGACAGGTAGCTTAAGCGACGGTAGCAGAATGATTTTCTGTAACATAATATTTTGCTTGAGTTTATCTTATAATTTCTATAGGCTATAGACTCTTTTTTTGGACCATTTTAGACGGGTTTAGAACATCCTTTATTTAGCGCACTGCCAAAGTTTGGAACTCCCTGTCGCCGTCTGTGTTCCCGAGCTCATATAACCCAATTTTTTTCAAAGTTCAAATGAATAGGCATACTCGTATTCTGGGTGAGTTCGCTCCATCATAGGCCTCATGTTCGCTACACGGCTAGGCTAGATGCTCGCCAAGAGCAATCTTTAATAAAATTTAAAAAAAAGTACTACGTGGTCTTCTGTAAGGAAACGGTTACAGTTCAATATATCCTACCATGCACAGTGATATGTTAAGTACTACGTACTAGATGGAACACTCAAGACGCGATGAGTGTTCCAAGTAATTGGACTTCCGACGTCCTACCCGTTCACAGTCTGTCATACGCGCTCGTAGAGATTAGGCGCATTATTATTTTCAAAACCAATAAAAATGCCGTCTTGTGTGATGAGATATTACAAAAATACAACAAAAAATATTGGTAAAACTGCTGGTGTGACGTTCCATAGGTAAGTTTTATTAATATTGAAACGTTTAATATAGGTTAATATTTAATTTGTTAAAACCAACGTGCTTATCGGTCGGCCATATTAATATTCAGTTGTCTACGACTTGACGTATTGACCTTGACACTACTGCCACGCCGTCCCCCGCGCACCTTCCGCGTTCCAACATGAATTTAGCAAGAAATCGTAGGGAGTGCTCTATCTAGTACTTACTTAACATATCACTGACCATGCACCACTATTTATTGATACTTAGGTCTTATTGTCGGTCTCACCATAAGCTCTAACGGAAGATCAGCGCAGGTTTTTACAACCTGCTGTATGCTAAGTTGTATGTATGTATGAGGTGGTTTGTAGCGGGGAACGTTTGTGTTTGTTACTTTATTTTATGTTACTTTTATTTTGTATGTTTTTGAATGTCCTTTGCTGCAAATTAAATATTATATTCAATTCTATTGTTTTTATTTTTTGTAAGATAACTTGTATCTGTTTTTCCTGAATAAATAAATAAATATTACTTTGGCATTCTAATGAGCATGTACAAAAATACTTACAGCGGTCCGTCAGCGATCATGTTGCACATGTTGTTCTTGTCCTGGATGTACTGAGCGAGCTTAACGTATTCGTAAGGCACCCTCGTCTCTTCGCCGTCTTCAGTTTTCCGATAAAGATTAAACACTCCACGATCCGGTTTAATGATGTAATCTTTAGGTTCAGGCATATGACATTCCCATGGGTCCTTGTCTCTGAACGGCGGATGAACAATATGATCTAAACAAATATTAATGGAATTATTATAATGTGCATATGTTTTTTTTGTTACGAAAGAAAATATAATGTAATATATATTATACAACTCGCTAGATGTAACTATCTTCATAAAATACAGCCTATGTTACTCGTTGATAATGTATAGCTTTTTATCTACCGACTTCTAAAAAAGGAGGAGGTTCTCAATTCGACTGTTTTTTTTTTGTTACCTCAGAGCTTTCGAATGGGTGAAACGGTGGGGTGAATTATTTTTTTATTTGAAATCTGGTGCTTCCCGTGTGGTCCCATTTCAATTTGGTCCAGTTCTGACAAGGACATCCATGAGAAAACGGTTTGAAGTCGGTTTTTTTTTTTGTTAAAAAGAGTTATACGTAAAAGATTTTTTAAATCAGTCCAGTACCTAGATTTTGAGTTTATATATTACAAATAAAAATACCAAAATGCAAATGTAGAAATCTCTTATAATATTAGTATAGATTATAAAGAACTAGATGTGTCCCGCGGTTTTAATCTCCATTTAATTCAAATTGCCAAAAACATGAACATGCCTTCTCCGGGTTCGAGATTTTTTAAATCCGTCTGTGAATTATAGTTTCAGAGATAAAAGTTTTCAATCAAATACAACAAACTTAACTCGTCTCTTATATTCTTACTAGCTGGTTCCCGCGACTTCGTCCGCGTTCTCTATAGCCTCGTTCCTCGTTAAACGGACTATCCAACACAAAAAGAAATTTTCAATTCGAACTAGTAGTTCCTGAGATTAGCACGTACAACCAAACAAACAAACTCTTCAGCTTTATATATTGGTATAGATTATTAGCTGGTGCCCGCGACTTCGTCCGCGTTCAAAACTTTATATAGCCTAAAGCCTACCTCGATAGACTCCAACACAAAAAGAATTTTTCAATTCGAACCAGTAGTCCCGAGATTAGCGCGTTCAACCAAACAAACAAACAAATTCTTCAGCTAATCAGCTTTATATAATAGTATTAAAAGGTTTGAATTTATGGAAAAATATTTCCTGTTTACAACTATGCGTAGTTATGCAACAGCTTCCCGAACACTGCCTATCCTAACTGGATTTGACGATTGACCTCTAGTTCGACAAGTATATACGAGTAAATATATCAAAACTAGGTTATTCTCACCGGCGATATGGTTCTTGGGCACTTTAATACTCGGCGTATGATTGACGGAGCCCTCGGCGTCCATGCTCCTGAGGAATCTGGCCGTGATGGGCGAGAAACTCTGGTTGGAGATCTGCATGTATCGCTTGCGAATCTCCAACGCTTGGACCAAAAATGACGACGCTTGTTGCAGGTCTTCCAATGGCACCTGCAAATTTACATTATTTCATTTTTTTAATACTTATAATTTAATAGATTTCTTTAAGTACTTCATTATAACACCAATGTGGAGGCCACATGAATTCCTAATTTGGAATACAAGCTGTCAATGAGTAAGTACAATGTTTTGTTTAAACTATTTAGAAACGTACCCCAGAAGTATCTTCTCCACTGATCGCCACTCGTTGGAAATGTGGCAGAACCGCATCGACCTCGTCATCATCCAGCCTCAGCCGGACAGACTCTTCGAAGGATATCGGGGCTACGCTGCCGGCCTCGCTGCCAGCGTACGAACGCACGGACTGCCCACATTCTGCAGCCCTGTGACAATATAATTATATTTTATTATACAACACTTTCTTCATTTTCGAAGACTCAAGAAATCTAATAACTTTAAAAGAGCAGCTCTTGTTAGTATAAATTTATTTTATCTCATAGTTAAGTTTTTGTTTTTTAAATCTACCTAAGTATATGGTGTATTGCTTCTAAAAACGCAATTTCACAAAAAAAAGTTTTTTTTCAACCGACGAAAACGAAAAAACAAAAACGGAGGAGGTTCTCAATTCGACGCGTATATTTGTTTTTTTTTTATGTATGATCACGCATAACTTTTGACAGGGTGGTCCGATTTTGATAATTCTTTTTTTATTTGAAAGGGTGCACCCCCAAGGGGGTCCCATTTTAATTTGGAAAAAAAATTCCAACCCTAAGAGTAGGAAAACAGGGGACGATTGACTGTTCACTCACCGATTGTAGCGTTTTGATTTTGATAATTCTGTTTTTAATGGATAGGGTATACCTCGAAGTTGGTCTCGTATAATTTTGGAAAAAAAAATCCTACCTTAAGGGTGGGAAAATGGGAATGGGAAAATTAAAAATTAAGCATGTAGTAAATATTAGATTATAGCCACAAAAAAATATAAAATAAAACTTTTTAACAAAAAATAAAACCGCCGAAAAAACTGAAAAGCATAAAATAATCTTATTATTTTACCTAAGTAATTTTGAGTCGGCGCCAAACAAGCAAAAATTATGTAAAGAGTGATGCGCGGCGGCGACTCCAAATTACTTAGGTAAAATAATAAGATTATTTTATGCTTTTCAGTTTTTTCGGCGGTTTTATTTTTTGTTAAAATTTTTTTATAAAAATTTATTGTTGCCGATGGATAATAAATCAACTGTCATCACAAAATATTGTAAGATGACGCTAGACGAATATGTTCGGATTTCATCAAATAGTAAAAATGCGAATATGTATTGTGTTAACTGGCGATGCAATTATTGTGCGATTTTAAGACAGACAGACGCGGCGGAGGACTTTGTTTTATAGTAATATGTAGTGATTATATACTATTTGATGACCTTTTATTAAGAATTAAGGTAATTAAGGTTTTTTTGGACATTTGACATTTATTTTATGATGATCATTCAATTAAGTAATTTATAGTTGGTGCGTTCCGGAATTCAATTTGTTTATTTACTAGGTATTGTTTATTCATTGAATTAATTACGAGTGATGTTATTCTAGATCATTAATTAAGAATAAGTTAGCAAACGGACAAACAACAACCGTTAATTCTATTTACTTAGGTGGGTATTAAGTATTCGCACAAATATTTATTAGATCCACAAATAATACCTAAGCACTTACCTATAAATTTTGTAAAAAGCCGAAACATTATCTACCATGTTATAATTAATTCTAATACAGGTAACACCATAATCCAAAATCAAAATTGTTAGTTTTATTTACATTTAAGGGTCTAAAGTCGACTAAGTTATTGAGATTTGAGAGTAACTTCTTTTTACTTAGTATGAAGATAATATTCGCGTACACCTTTTTCAAAAGGGATAAGTACGCGGAAGAAGTCATACCGAATCCGAATCCTCATACTGTCAAGCAGCTTAAAATTTAGCTAATTTCTAATGTTAGTTAATGTATCATGGCCAATTTTAGAAAGGTGTTAATAGAAAAACCAGCAAACGCCTGGTTGGTATAGACAACATTAACTGGTTTACTGCAAATATTTACACAAACACATGTCTACAAGACAAGACCTTAATTCATATACAGTAGTTTCATTACTAAGTAACTTTCACACAACATCATTGAAACATTATACTGTCGTAACTTAAGTAATAGGCGTAATAGGCGACGGTATTATAGCTATACTTGCCATCAAGTTGACCGTCACCCTTCGCCTGTCGACTTTTATATATAAAAAAATAATTATAAATTACTCATAGCTGTAATTAATATTAACAAAATTTGGTATTACTTTCTACACTACTTGGTAAGTATATAAAAAATACATTTAGTACTCGTTAAATTATAAAAAAAAAACTAGCTGCTGCCCGCAACTTCACCCGCGTAACTTTATAAATTATATACTAAAACCTTCCTCAAGAACCACTCTATCCATTGGTGAAAACAGCATGAAAATCAGTGCACTAGTTTTTGAGTTTATCGCGAACAGACAGACCGACGCGGCGGAGGACCTTGTTTTATAATATGTAAGGATAAGGAAGTATAGATAGTATCTATAGATACCTGGAAATTGTCCATTTCTGGCATTCAATTTTGCTTCCAAACATTACGAACGAAATTACCCAATATCACAAACTTTACGCCACGCACTTTAAGAATTTAAAAACTTAATTTTTTTTTAATGGTAGTTTGCAAAGACAGTCATCCCGCATACGTCCCGTATGATGGACACGCGTACCGAATTACAATCACTATAGAAATGGCGGACATCCCCCGCGGTAAGGGTTACTTACTGGCGCACCAAGGTTGATCCAATTACACCACATTAATAACATCGCCACTCGAATGTCACTGCTATGTCGTTATAAGCGATAATTTTGTATGCTCAAATCAAACAAGTCGGTCTAAGTAAACAACAAAATTATAATTACTACCATCAAGTGGACCTTACTTATCTCTAAATATATTAAAATTACGTGTCACGTTGTTTGACGCCGATGAACTCCCCAATTTTGATAAAACTTCGTAACTATGTGTAATTTGGTCCAATTTAAAAGATAGGTTAGTTCTTATTTTGAACCCGGGCGAAGCCGGGAGCGTGTAGCTAGTTACTCATATATTACTTAGGTACCTAATAGTTCGTTTTTTGAAAATAAACCAACTACCGCCTTCTTCTTCTGTTTCTGTTCCTTTTTTTTTCTTTTTGCTGGCCTCTCAAAGGTCGCAACGAAATGTTAAATACAGTATTATAATTTCCCTCAAAATTTTGGTCATCATATTAAAAGAGAATTTTTCAAATCTAACTTGTAGTTCCATCAGAGATTAGTGCGCTCAAACAAATAATTTTTCTAGCTTTATTGTAGTATAGAATAGATTAAACCATTAATAGATAAGCTAAAAAACGCTATGAAAATATACTGTTTTTTTAAAGTGGAGACGAATGAAAAAATGGATTTTTTATAATCCATGAAATGAAAAAAATATTGTAGGATTTTCACTGTATATAACATATATAACAATTTAATATTAAATTGAAGGTTTAATATTAAATTGAATTAGGAATCTCTACTAGATTATGTAATAGGAAGATAATAGCTCTAAGAGGATTATCAGGTATAATGCATCGTCTACCACGTTAATAGCAACATCGGTTGAAATAAGGTCCTTGATACAACGGGAGCAATCTTGTTCGAATAAATATTGTTAGCTCAAATGGAATAAAGTACTCTTATTTCATTTGAGTTGACAATATTTTTTTATAACTACTTCGCTGCCTAAAAACTAAAGGGCCACAAATCAAAATTCCACTTTTTACAGGAGAGCTAATCGAAAAAAAAAATTTTTTTTGTCATTTTTTTTTTCTTAATAGATATATATCAAATATATGCATATTATACATCGTTAGAAGCGTATTGTTAAGTAGCATTAAATGTTTTAAGTACTTTTATAATAAACTGAATATTAGAAGAGATATAAGCATATAAGTTACTTTTGAATATATAAAAAATGATCAAAATATACTAAATATGGAATAAAACAACCATAAGTCTTTTTGAAACATACAATATGAAGGAATATGATTGTATTATTGCTATAAAAACATTTTTGGATTTTTTTGTTTTATGGCCCTTTATAGTTTTTAAGCAGCGACATATACATATATTATCTCTATTTTTTGTGTCTATACACTTTTCGCCTCTACTCTGTTTGTTTTTCCACTAACTTATAAACCAACTGATGGATTTTTATAAGATTTTCACTAATGTAAAGAGCGTCTATATGTATTTTTTGTAAAATAAAATTGTACTTACTTGACGTTGAGTTGTCTCTGTATGAGGAGTTTCTTCTCGATTTGTTCGATAGGAAACTGCGGAACTTCGTAGGGGGCTGACAGTTCGTTGGGGAGTTCCCGAGGCGTCTCCGCTCCTACTGTATTGGTGGGGCTCTCACTGCCTGTAACAACAGTTTTATAAAATAAAATTAACTGACAAATAGCATCCAAAGCTGTTATTGAAAAGGTTTATCAAATTGAACAATAATAATCGACAGACCCCCAAGGCACCATGCGCTCCTATTAAATTATTATCCTACTAGCTGGCGCCCGCGAGTTCGTCCGCGTTGAAAAAGAAAAGAGTAGCCTATCCTGTGTCCCGTACGCCTAAAGGTTTATCTACCAAGTTTCATAAATTCATATAATACCTACACTTACAGATTTATTATTAGTATTGATTATAATGTGATGTTAAACAGAATCAGACTTCTCTCAGAAATTGGGTTATCAACAAAGATTTAAATCGAAAGATGTGGCGTAATCTCCTCGCGCCATACTAAAAACACACCGAAAATTCTTAACAATGGGTTGGGCGCAGGCGCTCAACCCAACTACAGTTGCACGCCAGCTACAGCGAGTGACGGTCGCTTGTTGAGAGCGTCGCTATCGTCACAGTCACGTTTGAAGTAAGGAATGTGTTGTCTGTGTTTAAAAGTGTGTTTAGACAAAGGTATATGTATTTTATACTTTTGTCTTTAGTATAATGTATGTTGTATTTTGTAACACACTTTCGCTAGTAATGCCGCATCTCTCGATTTAAATCTTTGGTTATCAAGAACAAAATTCTCTAGCTAGAGTGGCGCCGGGCGCGTTAAAAAGAAATCGACTTTATTGTGTTAAAAAAATAGATACATATTCGAATGAAGTATGTACAGTTAATGCAAGGTAACAATGAACCTTTTGTTTGAAGACACGTGACGTCGAGTTCGAAGGCGAGCCGAAGTCACCTTACAAACGCCCGTCAATAGTCTGGCCCCTATTGTATTACTCAAATCGATAGAAACCATACTAATTAATTGGCAATGGGCAAGTGTCTTATACTATTTGACAACGCTATAATATTATATCATATGAAGGCCGTCTGCTTGTTTTTTACAAATCTAGCTGCGCCAAACATATTATTGTATGTTTTTTTTTACATAATTATTTTAACTACAATAAATATTAATGCCCCTAGTTTCTTCTAGATGTGGAGATCGAAGACTTTTATTTTAGTGTTGTTAAATAATTGGTAATTAAGGCGTAATAAAGTAACAAACAAGTATACAACCCATTGGTGTTTCATCTCATTTTTCTAGGCAACGGCAGCCTAGAATCTAGTCCAAGAAGGCTGTCAGCTCTTAAAGACCGAGACGCTTAATATAACTGACGCTAGATGTTTAACCGGTAAAAGATGTAGTAGGGGAGCCCAAGATGGGATTTTGGGATTTACTCGAGCGCGTCAGATATTGCCAATTTATATTCCCCACGTGTCTCCGAAAACAGATATGTATTAATATGCCGGTTTGGTTGGCGGGGTTGGTGGAGGTTGGGATAAAAATTTAATTTAAATACAACTCGAGCGCGTCAGATTTTTAGAGAGGATGTTAAGTGTATCCAAACTAAGCTCCCATACAGACGATTCAGATGTAACGCAAGCTCGTGGTAGCTTTTTGAAAATGTAAAAAAGATTTTTGGCGATTGCCATTTTATAATACTCGATCGCGTCAGATTTTCATATAGACGATTCAGCCTGACTTGTAACAATAGTTGACGCCCGCCACTTGACGCTTGCATTATAAAGGTGCCAAATTATGGAATTTAATAGTTTTTCATTGCTACCTAATCACCTATATTATGTAGAATTTCAGCTATGAATTAAAAATTAATAAGAGAAAGGATCCGTAAAAAGATCCGCTAAAAAGTAACGGATACGGATACGAATCTTTTTTCTTCCTCGGATATCCGCGGATACGGATACGGATATCCGGCACTTCAGACTATTTTATCCATGTTTATAATACTCGTAGTTTTATCTCTATACTCCGCCAATAAACTCCGAAACTACAGAACCAATTTTGATAAAACTTCGTAACTATGTGTAATTTGGTCCGACTTAAAAGAGGATAGTTTTTATTTTGAACCCGGGCGAAGCCGGGAGCGTGTAGGTAGCTAGTAATATATAAAAATAATTACGTGTATTGTCCAGCAGTTCATCTTGTTGTTCGGACTCTCTGCGTACGTGCCAAATGTCTCTGTCGAAACTGTACATTTCGTATTTTGATCGTATTTCACTATATATATTTATTTATTTTAATTTTTACTAGTCAATTTATTAAGCACATTTGAATATTAATTTAACTAATTATTATTCACATGTTTTTCCCTTGACTAAGTCAATTGGTAATGGCCGTAGCTAAGTTGGCGCCGTCGCTATCTGTAGGTTATCGTCTTTTTGATGACACTGTGACAATTATTGACAAATATTTCAACGAAAACTTAAAATATTCAACTTTATACAGATCTTGTAATAAATACATTTGTAAGATATATCTAGTAACAGTCGCCAGCACGCCTGGCAGACAGTTACCATTCCCTAACAGAATAAAAAAAAAATCATTTAAATCATCTTAAAAACTAACCAATAAACAGAAAATTAAATTGTAATAATTAATGTGGTGATAAATTATTCAATAATATTATTAATTATGGTAATTTTATGAGCATTGTTTTTTTTTTCTATTGTCGTAACTTCTCGCGAAATATTTGGCGAATTTATTTTACTTATTAATTATTTATCCTGTTAAATCGGCGCTTTGCAACGATTTAAATTTTCAAAATACTTAGGTAGTGCTTTACGTATTTATATATATCACTATTGAGGAAAGAGAATTAGGTTTTATCCTCATTAAGTATATCGTAAGCATTCAATCAGCGTTGTTCATTAATGTTGGATGTTTTTTTGGTTGAGTATCATCCCGCGGTGATATTGACATTTCTCTTTTCCTTTTTTCACTAGTGGTACTACTATTTTTACCTTTTATTATTAATTTATCGAACTTCAAATATGCGGGATTGTCTATATTCCTCTCTTCTGTTAGTTGAGCTTGTAACATTTTCCTCTTTTCTAGAACTTCTTTCGTATAGTCTTCTGTAATATACATATTTTTAGAACTTTTCTTCTTTTTCATAACTTCGTTCTTCTTCCATTCATTCACAAATGAGAGTAAGATAGGGCTAGGTTTATCGTCTGGCTTTTCTTTTCCAATACTATGTATTTTGTTTACCTCACTTTCATCTAAATTTATGTCTAAATCTGTTCATTTTCTGTAAAAGCTCTGACAGAGATTTTTCTTCCTCTTTCACTCCAAAAATTATAATATTATTTTGTTTCTTATTTCTTTTTAAATCTTCAATCTCTTTCTCAAGTTTTCCTATTTTAATTTTTAGAATTTTATTTTCGGCCATTATATGTTGTAGTTTTTCGTCAATTCTATTTTCGGTAATAAGAATAAGTGCCACTACTTGACAAACCTCTTGGCAGAGGGCGAAGCCGCGGGAACAACTAGTTCTAGAAATAAGGTGGGCGTTTGGAGAGAGGCAATTACGAGTATGAGCTTGTTTTCTCCGTAATTCCGTAATAGAGTTGTTTGAGGGCGCAGCCGTGGACACAGCCCACTTAGGTACAATTTATGGACCTATTGCTTCGTCGTTTCATTACAAATCAATAAAATATCATGTGCGTATTGACTTTTCTTCCTTTCTTACATCTCTATCATTACATATTACTGTCTTTCTGTTCATGCTGATTTTCATGCTGATTTCACCAATGGATAGAGTCGTTTTCGAGGAAAGTTTTAGTATATAATTTACAAAGTTACGCGGACGAAATCGCGGGCAACAGCTATTTTGATCTAAATTTAATTTATATCTGTGCGGCTATTTATTTATCACTAGATATAATTGCGGGTTAATAGACTATCCAAAATAGTAGGTACACCCAATAAGATTTCAATTTCAGACGCCAATGAATTCAACTTTTGATTTTGATCAAACTTAGTAACTATATCTGTAATTTGGTCAACTTAAAAGGTATGATACCTATATTTTATAAAGTTACGCAGACGAAGTCACGTGCGTCAGCTAGTACCTAATTTATAGTATAGTTTTCCGCGTCTATATGTCTGTATTTCGCAACGAATCATTTTTCAGGGAAAGTTTATTAGATTCTGGATATCTGGAAACAACATTGTAAACTATAAAGTTGCATTCAACGCCATCTATTGACAGTATATTTTACCAAACTGTTGTACCGAAGTAATGATTGTCGATGATTACGATTGTATCAATATTAAGCACATAGGTAAACAAAACTTTGTATGAGAAATTTGCTTAATCCGAAATAAAATCAATGCGAAAATAACTATGTCTGTCTGTTTGTTAGGTACGCTTTCAAACCAAAACCCCTGAACCTATTTTAATGAATATTGGCTTACAGATAGTTGGAGCCATGGAGAAAGACATAGGCTACTTTTTGTTATAAATTACTTATAAAAAAAATTGAACGAGGTGAGACCAGATTTTTTAAAAAAAATCCAATTTTTGAGAAAAAAAATTAGTAAAATACTGCTAAAAAAACTTACTGTTCACAGTACTAAAAATTTTCCGTGACAACTTTTGTTTTTAGGCTTATTAATTAACTTACGTTCTACACTAAAGTTTGAATCGGCTACTTTTATTTCTTTTTTCCTATTTTACACAATATTTAAGAAAAGCCTTCCAATTTTAAGTCTGTTCGGTTATCTTCGAAGAGCTACAAAAATTTGTTGCGCAATATTGCACCTTAATTCATAGGATATTAGGTTGCGGTCATTTTGGTAAAAATTGTGTTCGGTCTGAGGTTACTCCTTGTCTTAAGCTTTAATTTAACAATGTAACTATAAATGCGATACCTATATGCTATGTGCTTTCATTCAATCAATAACTAATAGATCACTTTTAAATAAGTAATTTGGATATCTAACTTAATTAGGTTTAACTTATTACTACACATCTACAAAACAGATTTTATAAAAAATTAAATAAATATTTTGAATTTATAATGTTCACATTACAAAAAATAAATATCGTAAACAATATGTCGTTATATTCTACTACCTACCCCCCCTCGTTATACCTAGGTACATGTGTCTATTAAATAGACAAAAAGCAAATACTTACTAACATTATGTCTAAATAATCTATTAGGCAAAAAGAATTACACAATAATTAAAATATATTGTGACATGTTCTCAATATTCCGTCTGCATTTCATCATTCTTGTTACAAACGTGAATTGATTGACGATTTGTAATTCGAACACGTTCGAATGCCTTTAAGAATAATACTAATTTATTAACTCGTGTATTGTATGTCATAATATTCATATTAAATATTCATAAAGAAAAACAACAAATTTCTACCAATTCTTAAATACCTACTTTTTGTCTAATAAAATAATGCTTATAATTTGGGTCATATAAAAACACGGTCGCAAGTTAGTGTGATTTGAAAAAAAAAAAGAGGCTATATACGTTTGTATTATCGTTGTCACAGTGTCATTAAAAAGTCTCCAATATGGAACGCCACGCGCCGAGACCGACCGAACCGAATCACCGAACACTCAATTAAATTGATGGCTACCGAGATACCGGTTAGCTCAGCTGTCGATCGCGAACTAAACAATTCACTTCACTCACTCACTCAACTCGCTCAAGTAACTGTATGGGGCGTTGCGCCACGCCACAACACACAAAACAAACACACACATTCGCACCACAAAGCCCCGTGGCTTGGTTGGTTAGTGGATTGACCCGTCAGTAAACATGATAATGTAAGCTGCATAATTTGTACGATTTCCTTATAGTCTCATAGTCCTTAGTTGTAGGATTGTAGGATGTTCTCATAGTCCTGTGACCTTTTTAAAGTCTTCAGACCAAAAAACATACCTACACAAGTTTTTTTTTACTGTTATGGTCGACAGACAGGATGACGGTCCACTTGATGGTAAGTGGGTGGTTATACTGTCGCCTATAACATAAGCAACGTTAAAGATGATGATGCAAGTGTGCTACCGAATAAAGTAGGATTAAGACAAGATAGGTACCTAGAGAGAAGAGACTTACTCACTCATCGAAATAACGGCACAAATGCTGTTATTTCATGGTGGTCTTCTGTCTGTAAGGGGATGGCTACCCGAAATCGAATGAAATGCGAAACGCAGTGTACTAAATGTAACTAAGTAGTATATATGAATGAATACTATATGGATATTGGGCCGGTATTTCATCATTACATTATAGCCACCTTACCTACTCAGATCAGTTAGATACATAATGTAGTGTAGGTATTTTATGCAAGATTCAGCTTAAAAAAATATTTCATGCTACCTTGAGATTAAAATAGTTTTTTTTTTCTCAAATACCATTTATTTTATATTACTTCATGTAACTAATACATATAGTAATATAAAATAAGTTTTAATTAATTCGCATTCGCGTAATACTAAATGCGGTCATCAATTTAAAATAAACACAATTAGTTTAGATATAGATTCAAAATTTAGTTGCACGTTTGTAACCCTTCGATAGCTCAGTTGGTAGAGCGGTGGACTGTAGGTGTTGAATCCGTAGTAGTGATCCATAGGTCGCTGGTTCAAATCCGGCTCGAAGGAATCTTACTCAAAATGTTTGCTATAATTTTTATAATGTTTTTTTTTCTTTTAAATAAAGACACTTTTAATCTTACCACGATCGTCGAAAAACGAATCCGTTATAATGAGAGGAGATCTTGATCCATCTTGAACGCCTCTCGACGACATATTTGTATCGTGCCCACTGATTTTTATCCGTCACCGATGAAAAATAAAATGTCACTTTATGTAAAAATAGGATTCGTGCTTTTGACAGCGGCAAATTTCCTCTAGACAAAACGAAACTAATCCCCGAGGTACCTAACCTAATACATACCTATCTGCATATATATATAGGTATTTATATACCTAGAACATGTTTATCTTTATGTATAGTCAATTGCAGTTTTACATTATTGTTTTTATTAATAAAATTTTGAATCTGTATTTTATATAATAGTAAAACATAGTGTGAGCTCAGAACTGCTTAAACCCAGGCTTCTTGATTAATTCATTAGATATCATTAATACCTAATAATCATCAGCAATTCTATTTATTCCGAATAGACTACGCTTTTAGTTACTTGGTAGGTATGTGTAATTAATAGTTATACTTAAATGCACCATACTATTGATACCTAAGTAATAAAATAGTGTAACAATTAAGAAATAATAATAAATGCGAAAATGAGTTTGTTTGTTTGTCTTGCACGAGTTGCACTTAGATACACATCGTCAAGAATACAGAAAGGGACGTTTATTGTACCTTTCCAGTAAAGAAATACTC
Organism: Synanthedon formicaeformis; assembly: GCA_945859745.1. Taxonomy (NCBI): domain Eukaryota; kingdom Metazoa; phylum Arthropoda; class Insecta; order Lepidoptera; family Sesiidae; genus Synanthedon; species Synanthedon formicaeformis. Next base: position 10,124,547 of record OX243970.1, read on the forward strand.
TTTCTGAGGGATCATTTAAAAATGACATTAAAAAATCAGCGCCTGACAGAAATAATATATGATTACCTAATAAAGATTAAATAAGTGGCTAAAACAAGAAAAAGGGACGCGGACGAAGTCACGGGTAAAAGCTATATAATATTATTATATAGCCCAAGTATAATATTATCGGTGCAGCCATAAAAAATTAACATTAAGCGCCTAGCCGCTCGACCTATGACTTAATTGTATTATGTATGATCTATTCTTTTTCTATTGATCAAAAACGTAAACAAATATGGCGTCGCCATGGTCACTGGACTGTTTTAAAGATGGAATTTGTACATTAGGCATTATCAAAGAGAGTTGACTCAGTGATTATAACTCATTTAGAATTTTTGTTCGTATTGTTTGTTTAGTTCTATATCGTGAATTGTTTGTTTACCTTTTTGATCAATGAAAAAAGAATACAATATACATCGATGATTATGTAAGACTGTTAATAATAATAAAATTAATTTAGTCATTCTGATACCTATGTCTACATCAAGTGTGTACATAGCTTCCCATTTTTATTTCATCACATTTTTAACAGTATCTTTAAACTTTTCTTATTGTTCTTAGATCTATTAAAGTATTAGAATACAGGGATATCCGTCGACCTTAAGAAAGTGAGCCCACTCACATGACAACGAGTATAATTTCATGACTTCCAACAAACTATTCCTCAGTAATATGAGTATGGTGTCCATATGTTGGCAACTACGGTTGAACAAAACGCTCATAAAATTTCACTTATGTACTTGTGTTTGTTCTCAAAACAAACGCCAAAAACACATTTGTAAATATTGTCTTGAGTTATCCATCTAAGTTTGTAAATCATTAAAATCAAAAGAAAAATAAGTATACTTAGACAAAAGGTAATGCTGATTGTATAGTAATAAGCTATAATTATCGTATGTAGCTGACAAAAATTTAGCATTCAATGTGTAGTAACAGTAAGTTGAGAGAATTTTTATAATTGGTTTAGTAATTTTTGAGTTTATTTATGACAAAGAAAAATACAAAATACAAATCTTTTGTCTTTATAATATTAGTAGGTTCTTCATCTAAGCACTTATTACCATTGGGGATACCTTAGTATTGATAAGACAAAGGTCTGTGAAAATTAATACAAGAGAAACAGATTATATGGATCTGACTGTACCCGTTGCGCCTTTTCATATTATATTGATCGATTGCCTATGATAACAATCCTTTGCTGTCAACACACTTTAGCATTTTGATCGTCTAGTGCCTAAACATATTCTACTTTATGGCTTGTGTTAGAAGGTATATAATCGCGTGACCCATTCGACCTGTCATCTTGGTTTCGGTCACCTTTATAAAATAGGGAATCGTCACTCGATCAAAGATGTTTGATATTTTTGGACGACCCTCAATTTTGTTTACAAATCCAGATCTTTATGAACACACATATTTGTAACTACCTACTTTATATATCTATATTCATGAAGATGCCTACTTTAATTTTGACGTCAATTTACTTTAATTTTTTACTTTAAGAAAAGTTTACTATTAAGAAAAGTGTTGCTAACAAAATCGGGGATACAGTTTGATGATGTAGTTATATCTATCATCTATATCCAAAATTTAGATAGACAAAGGATCAAAGAATTTTGTTAGATATATAAGTACATTATAATCATCGAAAAAATATATCTTTGCAAGCAATAATATGTAAAAGACGTATTCACGATCACGTAAGTATTAAGGCACGGCCGTGTCCATACTACACAAACACTCCATTTTGAAATTTTTGAAAAAGTTTGAAATTGTCGTTTAGCCAAAATGCAGCCGTGGACGTTTGATTGTTAAAATATTTACCTATTACCACATAACTGAAAAATATTTTCGTAAAGGCAAAGAATGATGAAGCACAAAGTATAATTATTTTTTACTCTATGTAAGTAGCAGATTATTATTTTTATTTGTAGAAGCGCCGGATGGCGGGCAATATGCCAAACGCCCACCTAATCGCACTAAGAAACATGCAAGTCAAAGACCTTCGGTGTAATATTAACACTAATTTATTTGTAAAAAGCATTTCCTAAAACTGTGACTTGCAAAAAAATTTAAATGCACGTATACAACGAAGAAGTTTCCATTTTAGATTTAAGTAAAATGAAACAAATAATTGTAAAAGAATTCATTAAAATATCTTCAAAATTAAAAAGTTATAGGACTTTAAAGTTAATTTCGTTCCACGTGGCGATCCAGCGTGTGATTTTCAGACATTTATTTACCTATTAGTTTTAATCTATATTTTAATTCCATTACATTAAAATATTATTAACAGCATCATGAAACTTATTCAATGACCTAGGAGAGTTTTCATACCTCCTTTCATCCTTAGGAGTTCTTTAGCATACGAGGTTTGGACCTCACTAAGAGAAGAGTGATAAAGTCATAAAGACCTCAAAACGTGTGATTATCTTATTAATTAGGTGCATACAGCAAGGTTGAAAATACCTTTTCATCTCCTAAATTCTCAGTTTATGTTTACGTTCAGAAAGACAAAACAATTTTCCAACATCTAGTACTTTTCCGAGCAAAACATCGTCAATAGAAAACAAACTAATGAAAACTATTCAGCCGTGGAAATGTACTGGAATCAATACACGTGACTCACTGAACTCGCTAGTTGACGTGACGCAACATACTTTTCAATCTAGTTTTACCTACAGTTCGCGATCCGCGATTAAGTCCGCGACACATATCCCACTGGGTGATAAAATATGCGACACAACATGGTATGGGATTAGTCAAATTTGTTCAAAAACCTTTATCGTTACCTGAAACGTCCGATTGTATGAAAAACGAATTGGCAATTCTGCATTCGCTGCACATATATCAATTTTAATATTACAACTACACCTGCGTCACGCCCGTGATATTATTATAATGTTAGCTCCAGTTCAGAGCACCTGCTGGTATATAAATTCCAGCTGAAAATTCTCCAGAGGAAACTTGCAGCTGTCTTGCAATTGTGCGCCAAAAAACACTAACCTTGCAAACAAATAAATATTATCTTTTGGTTGTAGCACTTTCAGTTTCACTATTTTATTATGATTTTCATAGAGAATGTTATTGTACGAATGTTTGGTGGTCGACTGAGCCATGAGAATGAGAATGAGCGGTGACGCTGGCTGGCACAGATACAACTTACAAGCCAAGCACGCTTTTGTGTTTAGAACAATTTGTGATCGTTCGCGAGTGACGAGTTTTTCGTCACTAAGCCATCACGAGTCAACGATCCATCACCAACGCGACATGAACTAGTTTCAATTTATCAATGATACTCTAAATATAGATTTATGATCAAAGCTAATTAAAGTGGAGCAAAGAGATCATAATATACTGATAGGTGGACCACGGGCAATAAAAAGTGCCCGTATAGTACACCTATAGTACTTTTTATTGCCCGTGGTCCACCCAGGTGAACAAAGTAGGTGGACCACGGACAATACACGAAATAATTTCCTACTAGGTTTTGCCCGCGACTTCGTCCGCATCCGATTGCAAGATTACCCGCTGGACTAATCTGAAGGTTGTCTGAAAATTTCATCAAGTCCATAAGGAACAAATATACATTCATACAAACCTGATTCCGAGTAACAATTTTGTTTACAGTTTTAATAATTTACTTGCATTTTTAATAAGAATATACTTGTAGATATACCTACTACATGGTAATCCTAAACTATTTGTGTTTCAAATTTAATCCAAATCCAATCCATACATCCATCCTATCTGACCAACTTTCGCATTTATAACCAGTAAGACTAGCGATCACCCCCGGCTTCGTACGGAGTTGTAATTTGCAAATGTTATGAAAAATTAAAAGAAATTATTAATAATATTATGAAAAGGTAGAATTGGTTTTGCTTGCTTATTTATAACTATCATCTCAACATCAATGAATACGCAGCTCACGGCGTGTATTTGAAAATTAAAAAATATTTGTTTACTTAATTGCCACCTAATATTTTTAAAGGAAAATGTTCCCGATAAAATTATTTTTCCCATAAGTACAAACTTCAAAATTCAAAATTCCAGAACACAAATACACCCCAAAATTCAAGTTGTCAGAATTTTTGAAAGCGTTACCCTTTTTGAAATGATACAGGGACACAGGATTGAATATTGACCTATTTAGTCTGCCCAGAGTAGATGTTGTTTAGTTTAGCTAATCAATCATCAATCGATCAATCATTAATTAATATTTATTTTTTATTTATTTATTTATTTACAATAACATATTATATTTAATTTAATTGGCCATGAAAGCACACACTAGGCTTGCAAGCCTGTATCGTGTGCTTCATGAATTGATTAAAATTTATTTTTTGATACTTAAAATTATTAAATATTAATTAATACTAATAATAAATCTGTAAGTGTAGGTATTGTATGTATGTATGTTCGTCCATAACTGATTTTCATGAAACTTGGTAGATAAATATTTAGACATACGGGACACAGGGACACAGGGTGTCCTGGACAGATCGGATAAGGAACGCGATGGTTTTGCAGAGAATGAACAAGAAGGTTGAGGTTTTGAAAACCATAAAAGTCAGGAAACTTGAATACTTTGGACATACTCGTATGCGCGACGACAAGTATAATCTTCTGCAGCTGATCATGCAGGGGAATACAAGGTAGAAGACGCAAGCCGGGCAGACGACGTACTTCCTGGCTCAAGAATCTCCGCGAATGGTATGGCCAAAGTACCAGATCGCTGTTTCGAGCCGCCGCCTCGAGGGTTAGGGTCAGCGCCGACGGGCGGAGTGGCAGCGAAAAGACTAATTTAGTAACAATTTAAATTCAACCTAAAGTGCTCCTCAATACGACTGTATTTGGTACAATGAAATAAAATGACGGCGAGCGACTGAAAGCGCGGTCGAGAGGCGCGCGGCGACCAAATACAGTCGTGTTCAGGAGTACTTTAGGTTGAATTTAAATTGTACTAATTTAGTATTTAGTAGAGTGGCAGCACTCCGTTCGTCGGCGCTGACCCTTAGGATAGCCATAATGGTAGCCAACTTCCAATAGGAGATGGCACTACAAGAAGAAGAAGGACACAGGATAGGCTACTTTCTTTCTTTTTCAACGCGGACGAAGTCGCGGGCACCAGCTAGTACGAGTATCATAATAATCATAAAGTTATCTGGGTGGTACTGCGTATCATTTTTATTCTAAAGAAATAGATACGTAGGCATTCTGTTTTTCTGTTTAAGTGTAATATGAAATGTACGTCTTATAAACTTGTGTACATATAAATCTGATAAGATAAGGGCACGGGGATAACGTAGATAAGTCACTACTCACTATAGTCGTACTTACAGACAGAAAAAAAAATGTTTTAAAAAAAAGTTCTCTTAACTAAGTACTTACACAAAATTACCAGAACTAATATTGGAGTTACAACTATTATTTAATTAATAAATAACTAAATTATTATTTGCATATATACATAGATACAGCACTAAGTAGGTAAGTAGGTACCTATGTCATGTCCAGCAAGGGTATCTATCTACCCTCATAACGAAATGGTTTATTATTATTAAATATATGTATCAAATACTTATTGCTTACTCCTTTCAAATGTAATTTACTAGCGAGTAGCCCCCGGTTTCGCATGGATGCAATTTTTATCTGCAAATTACACATGCAAACATTTCTCGTTTATCGCTCTTTCCATTAGTGAAAACCGTATCCAAAATCCGTTGAGTGGTTTAGAAGAAATTGGCGGAGAAACAGAAGGGCGCGAACAGTTTCGGTGACAAGTTTTTTTTCTATTACGTAAAAATTTATCTAGCTTTTATTATATGTCGCAGTATAATCGAAAAAAAAAACTGATTTCCAATTATGCAAATTATGCAAACATCCGTTTTATTTTTCGATCATGCTGCGACATATACATACATAAACCCAAAGATTTAAAATACATAAACCTTCCATGAAAAATTATTTAACCGATGGTTTAACCGCATCAATCCGTTGGGTGGTTTAGGATGAGTTAGCATGGTCTAGGTCAGTCTAGGACATACACAGACAGACACACTGTAATTTATTAAAATTATTTTGTTGCTATCTGTACCTACTCAACAACCATTAAGCATTTTGTTATTGCCAAGCCATTGTGGCTTGGCAATAACAAATAATAAAATAGCAAACAATAAAATAGTGCAGTTGGCGGTGACGACAGATTTGAGTATATATTATAAACTAACTTTTGCTTGTGACTTAGTTCGTGACCTTACGTGACACATGAGAACAATACTTTTTTTCTGGATGAAAGGCACCCTATGTAAATTTCATGGTGATAGGTTAAATAAGATTGGCATTTATATTATTTCCATACTTATTCAGACATACACGAGATTCTTTATGGGTTCTTTACTATACCTACTTATCTACATAATAATATATTTCCGAGGTAGGTATCTCTCAGAACATAGCTATCTATTGAATGACACTGACATGTCGTCTGTCCATCACATAGCTATAATAGGTGAATAACTCGTTGATTAGATTAGGATCTAAGAAAAAAAATTGTATTGAGTCCAATGCCGACAACTTACGTGCAGATAAAGAAATCAATCAAGACGCAAATTGAAGAGGTCTTTAGTCGTTATTTAGGGTTAGTACATTATTTTTTGACAAGAATAGGTATGTCTTTAAAGCTTCCATAGTGGAAGGCAATTGAGAAAACTCATAATAAGATAATATTTAAACTACTCGAAAGCTAAAGGATCAAATAATTTTTTTTAGTTTAAGTAGTTATAGGTATATGGTATATATTCGAATTTGTTAGATATAAAAATATGTATATATAAAATGCTCAAAGAAAAATATTAACGTAACATGTACACACATTCACCTAAAAAACAGCCACACTATACATTTTTTTTATAAAAAAAAACAATAGCCAGGCTGCCTGTCCACTTGATGGCATAGGTGGCTATACCGTCTCCTACGTCATAGGTTCTATTCAACGATGTAGATTTGTTTGGTACGCTTTGCGATACAGAAAAGAACATAGCTAGGGTACCCTGGGTAAAAAATTCAATGCCTGACAAATATATATTAGCAATAAAGATTGAATAAGTGTTTTAAGACCTAAGAAAAAGGGGCAGGGACAAAGTCGCAGGATAAAGCTAGTTATACTTGATGGATGACACATTAAGAATTCGTGCATAATTAATCAAAGTTTAATGTTTTATTGCAAACTAGCTGGCGCCCGCGACTTCGTCCAAGTTGAAAAAGAAAAAATTAGCCTATCCTGTGTCCCGTACGTCTAAATGTGTATCTACCATGTTTCATGAAAATCAGTTAATTTGTTTAAGAGTTATGGAGGAACATACATACATACATACATACATACATACATACAATACCTACACTTACAGATTTATTATTAGTATTGATTGATGATTAATATGCAAGAATCTATCCAAATAAACGAATCTGTCGAATACCGAAACAACCAAAAAATGTCTATAGTTTGCGCAGCAGCAGTAAACAATCAGATGCGCAGGTCTCCTGGATAAATTGAAGTAATTATCCCTGTTATTCCCCACAAACTGTATTTATGATGACATATTATGATGACATCGCCACCTAGTACCTATATAAATAAAACTGTACCCGGGTGTTCCTGCCGAAGCAGAACTAAAGCCTACATCTAATAATTAATTTTATAATAATTATATCGCACATTCGGCAAGACAAGGGCATAACTGCACTATTTGTAATTTTACAGGAGAGCCATTTAAATTTAATTTTTTTGCATTCAATATCGTATTCTTTTGCTTATATTGCTTTTAAACAATTCTATATCAAATAAGCCTCAGTCTTGTAAATATTTTTTAATTTAATAATGTTTTTAAGACATTTCTGCATAGGTATAGATATTTTAAATTTAACTCATTTAAAAAAAAATCGCAAGTTATGTATGCCCTTGTCTTACCGAAGGTGCGATATAATAAATTATTCTATTACGTAAAAGCTTAATTAGATTTTATAAAGGTGTTTGTGCAATGTACTAACACAATCATATGCACCAGTGTTCGATGATTTCAATATTAAAAATGCACTCATAATGTTTCTACGAGTATACAAAATTGAGTAAATATATTTTGAAGCTACCTACCAATTCCATACTAAAATTTATTAATTTTTTCTTTGTTTAAAATCAAACAGTCTACATTAAACCTACATACTTACAGTCCACATCGTTTTTTTATTTACTAGACTCAAAATCAATTTCGAACTATTATACACCAACAACCAGAATAGCTCAGTACACGTTTCCTGCAACCAGTCAGCTGTTATGTAGCCGGGAGATATCGATCGTTTAGCGACTGTACAAATTACGTTGTAAGGGAAACAGATGGGAACTCTTAATAGCTTGAAACCATCGCAACCGGTCGTATCATCCCAACAAAACAAGGACATCTCAATTCAAAGGGGGAAACTACAATTGTAAGTATACCTACATATGGGGCGTATTGCGTCGTTTGTGGTAAAAACTGTAAAAAATATATTCGTAAACTGAAAATTTATATGTACCTACAGTAGGTGCACGAAAACCTTACCTATCATTATCAACTCATAGACTCTTAGTACCTTTTAAAACTAAAACACTAATAACTGACAGATGCATGCATGCCCTGTTGCAAGCAAATGTCGACTTTAAGCTCACTAAACCTTTTCTTACTTTTACTGTACATACAAAACTTAATAGGTATACCTTTTATGACTAATATTTTAATTTCTAATCACAGTTATTAAAATAATTTAAATTATTTATCAATAAAAACACTCACCGGTTCTCGTTGTGAGATGTTTTGATTCACGTCCGGAATCATCATCTTCAATGTATAGATCGAAAGAAAACGGGAAATTCTTCGTGGAACCGACGAAATCCGTCATTATTAGGGGGGGGTTATTGTGCGTCGCGAGATGTCTACATGGGGCACTGACCGAAGCTAGCAACACACTGCTACCTAACACTCGGTTAGTCTCTGATAAGTATTGTGTGCGAGAACCGACTGGAATGGAAACGTGCCTTGAACGAACGTACCAACACATGCGCACTGGTGACTCACACACAGTCGTGAAAAACTGAGAAAAACACGAAAAGTCGAAGGACAACACCGTCTCTGACTCAACAGACTATTAGCGAATTTACAGTAAAAACTACGAATAGGTAATATCCGAATCAACATTATAAATTCGTAACTAACTGTGTCTGTCTGCTCTTACGTTTAAACTGTTCAATCAAATTTCATGAATATAGAGATAGACAGGCACATGAAAAAGATTATAGGCCACTTTTTGTCATGTATAATAGGGGATGAAACTCGTTCTTCTCATGCAAACGAAATCGCAGGCATTAGCTAGACATAGTGTAATTAAATTCTGCTATTAGAGGCTATTAATCTTATATTCATTAAAATAAGTTACAGTACAGTCTAACCTAACACATTTATCTGAAATTTGTTTTTCTTTTACGGTATCAAAATAAGTTTAATAATTTGTTTCATTAAGGCCAATATAAAAAAGCCTACAACTAATTCAGAACTAAGTAGGTGAAAGTAACTTTGTCTGTCTGTTATCTTTTCTCGCATTAACTATTCAACGATATAGAAAAAGACCTTTCATTCATTAAAAAGGATCATCTAAAAATAAAATCCAACGCCTAGCAAAGCTATAACAGCAATGAAGGTGTAAGGCGTTATATTGCTCATATATTTTTTCAGGTTTTATATTTTTTATTTTTCAACCCGGATGAAGTCGAGGGCACCAGCTAGTTTGGGACTTGCCTACTATGAGAGGTGTAAAATATTGGTTTTTGCTTAGTAACATTGCAGGCTGAATGTGTAAACATCAAACTATGTTTTATGCAAAAACCTAAAGAATCTGCGTATAAACAAAAAAGTTCCTTCTCTCTGTGCACACTAACACTCCCAAGGTCATTATTCCCTTGAATCGCGATCATTCAACTTCCTTCACGCTCAATTTTTATTTATTCCAAAACTCTTCACTTTTTATTACTTATAATGAAAAAAAAACCAAAATGTTTTTCATTTTCATTAAAATTATTATAAAACAAAAGAGAACGTCAGATGGAGAGAAAAATTAAGTATCATAAAGTTTACAAGATTATACGAAATTGTTATACAAATATAATGAAATATATTATTATTAGGTTGAATGATATTTGTATTTCATCTCATTCTATTTGTTTTCAATAGTGGATTTATTTTTAGTATAATTTTCTAATAACTTTTTCTTTAATCTATTTTTTTTCATCTAGGTAAGTATTTGAGTTTCCTTTTCTTTTATCTATTTGAGTTTCCTTCAACGATATGACAATACTACTTCTACATTTATATAATATGAGAAAAAAAAATTAAAGTTTGAATTTAGGTAAAGGATATATTTACTGCCCCATCTGTTACATACATAACATAGACGCATCTCTGAAAAAAGTGCCCATAGGGTACCTTATATAAATTTATATAAATAGGTAGTTAATATAGGTAAATACTTAAATATGTTTTATTTCTTCTTGGCTTCCGGTTTCTTCCCTTCCTTAGCAGACGCAGCAGGTGGCGGTTCTTCGTTTATGGGGTCCAATTTGGGTGTATCAAATTTTAAATCTGGAAATGCTGTCATGTCAACACCTGGACCACCTCCGTGGGCCTTTTCGAGTTTCTCCATTTCCGTCTTCAACTCTTTCGCCATGGCCGGATTTGCGTCTGCGAGCTTACCATCGCTGTAACAATTCGTAAATTCTTCAAACTTTTAACCCTCTATAACTACATTCTTACTTAAGTATAGTAGAAACAATTTTATTTATTACTAAGTGGCGCCCGCGACTTCGTCCGCATTGAAAAATATAGGTATATATACCTACCTAAGCAATATTGTAAAGTCCGAAATCTTCATTGCTATTACGCTTTTGCCAGGATTTTGCTCTAAAATTTTAATTTTAGATAATCATTCCTTCGGGAACAGTAGGTTACCTTTGTTCTAGTCTAGATGAATATAATAAAATTCCAATATGCATTCAAGTGTGTGCAGAACAAATTAATACAATGCAAAATGTATTGAAAATTCTAAAGTTTGATTATTTATTACTGAACGTTTCTATTTCTAGATCATATCAGATTTACACATATTTTTTCTGGCCAAAACAGAAATCCCTTTTTCTGAATTCGCAGGAATAAACGACGCAGGTCCGACGATAATTTTATTAATCGTTACGACACAGTGGAACGCTCCCTAAATGTGTCCTAAATCGCATCTTTGCTACGGCAAAGAAGGCAGGCGTTACAAAAATGTCAAAATATAATAAATAGAAATAATATTTTCATTAGATACTTAATAATCATCATCTATTTCTTGGTTATTCTATTCTAATATGTAATTCCGCTAACAAACATTTATTATTTAACTATTATTATTTTATAAACATATGACGCCTGTCTTGTTGCATTTCGGTTCGTTGCTCAGGACTTCCGGTTTGTGTTAGGATTTGTTCCTTTTTCAGTGAACTCAGTAAATTTAACAGTATTTTCAGTAAATAGAAAGTCTTTAGTTGTGTTATTTTAATATTTAATAGTAATAATACAAAATAATCTTCACTTTATTTTAACTAGTTAGCTGGTGGCCGCGCCTGACATCTTTGCTGTTATAAAATTTTCAGGGGTTGTATCTTTATTTTTAGTAGATAGCTGGTGCCCGCAACTTCGCCCGCGTTGAAATTATATACTAAAACCTTCCTCTTGAATCACTCTATCTATTTAAAAAAACCGCATCAAAATCCGTCGCGTAGTTTTAAAGATCTAAGCATACATAGGGACAGACAGGCGGGAAGCGACTTTGTAGTGACTATTACTCTAGCTAAGAATTTATTCTTCAAATTTATGAATATAAACAGTTATTTTTCTCCTTTTTGCATTGATGAAGAGTGATTTCTGAGGATCTAACCAATCTTATCTGCTGTTTTTACGCTGTCAAATTTCAAGCCTATAATAAAACAAAACACAGGAATTTTTATTGTTGCAATAGAACATCTGTAGTGCAATAAACTTATTCAAAACAAATAAATCCTGTTTTTTTTTTTTTCAAAAAAAGATAAATGAAACTTTTTTTTGTTCACCTAAAATATTTTATTACACATTTTGATATAACATGTAGATGTTTAACATAAATTAACTAAGGCTATGTTCACTTGGCAGCGGCCTGTTCATTGATGGGGTCCAGTTTGGGTTCATCGAATTTGAACGATGGGAATGCAGTCATGTCAACACCAGAACCACCTCCAAATTGCTTCTCGAGCTTTTCAAATTCTTGCTTCATCTCCTTTTGGATCTCCGGGCTCGCATCAACAATTTTACCACCACTGAAATTTTTAACAATACTTTTATAATTGTCACTTTATCAACTACATATGTTATTATATTATTTATACATTCTATGTGCCTACTTAAAACTAATTTGATTTTATATCCAGAATACCTAGTCTACCGTCCACAACGTTAATGATTCTATATACTATAACTACATACATGGTTAATCTATCACTGTCCTGACTAGATTCTAAAAAAAAATATGTTGTGATTGTTTAATAAATTTGAAAAAAAAAATATAGAAATACGTAACAAAAATAAAAATGAAAAATAAAACGTATTTACGCTTTGTTATTGTCTGGTCACATTTTTTAAAAGTTATTCTTGAATTTACTAGACAACATTTAACATTTCTAATTCTTGTATGTAAAATCTTTATTTACATTTACAATTTACAAATTTACATTCATCAATGTGTAAATGATTAAATTAAAATGATAAGATTATCATAGACTAGTCCTTTGATGTAATCAACAAAGACAGTGGTTAAACTATTAGCTAACTTATGCTTAAACTATTAGCTAACTTATGCAAAAGTCTGAGCTTCAAATTCTGGGCTTTTACTCCAGTGGTTTCAAATTTTCTATAGTACAAGTCATCCTATTGAAGACAACTAAGTTAATGAATACGCTAGCACTACATAGTTTTAATTTAATTATTATTTTAACACAAGCAGTCAACTATAGTTATTTAACAACTTGTTGAAGATATATTCACATATTTAATGTATAAACTTAAAGATACAACTAAATATTTTGTTTGGCACCTTATAATGTTAATTTTCTGAAAAATAATTGCAGTCTCAAAGTTAAATGATAATACATCTAGTTTTAAAAGTCAGCTAGTGGCTGATTTGAGTGCAAATATATAATTAAAAATTCAAATTTTCTAATAAAAAATTAATTATAAAAAAATAAATAAAAATAAATTTGAATAAGGAGCATATCAGAAATTTCTAAGGAAAGCTAATAATAAGGTACTAATGAAAACAAAATTGAATATACAGTACAAAAAATGACTACATTTACAATATTAAAATAATATTTAAAAAGTATGTAAAGACTTAACTGAAAACGAAAACAATTTAAAATTCTTCAAACATGGCACTATTTTATTGCTCCTTGAAACCTTGGCATTATGAAACATCTGACTTCGAGCTATTTTAAAAGTATAAGTAATATAGTAAGATTGGTTTAAAAAAAATGTCTAGAAACAACTATTAACTAAGGAAATAAATAAAACTTTAAAAGAACTCTTTCTGATTCCTATCCATGTTGTGATGTGTGCTTGCGCCACAACAGAGGTCGGCTTCAGTTTATCATGATGGGTAAGGTGGTAAGGAAAAGATGCACTGAGTCTGGGGAAGATGTGGTTACAAAACATCCAGTTACGAACATGGAAGATGTGGGAAGTGTTTCGTAACCACATCCAGAGACTGATCCAGTTGGTGGACAGAGACAAGTTCAAGGAGTTGACGGCCAACCTTCAGAACTGAAGAGACGAAGAGAGAGAGAGAAAGAGAGAGTGTTTGTGTGTGTGTGTAAGAGAGAGAAAGAGAGTTTTAACTTTGACAACTTGAATGTTAAAATCTTCAAGTTACCTGATAGTGACTGTGTTATGATTATTATAAAGTAATAATCAAACTTAGATGTATGTCACAAATTATCAAAGCTAGGAAAGCATTTGGTAGCTATTTAGTTCATATTTAGGTACAGAGTCTGAAATATTAAAGGTCTTTTATATACCCAACAATTTCGGGTTCAGCTACTACAGACTACAGAGTGCTCCTTCACAACTTAAGACCTTCATGATGGTAAGAGTAAAAATATTCCTTACGCGCTTTTTTGTTTGTATTCCCGAATTTTATCCAAGAACAACTGTTGAATTGGATCAGTCGCCTTTTGAAATAGAGCCAAATTTCTAGAACAAATAACGGTAGAGCGAGCTACCTGTAAACTTCCAAGAATTGAAGAGGTAAGCATCTGAAATAAAATACGAAAATTAACCTAAAAATTTATTACTATCATTACATAACTAGTCACTGAAAATTATTAAATAGTATTGTATATCATGACAAAATTAATTGTTGAGATAAATAAATGTTTGCACTAAAATAAATACTAGAAAAAGCCATAAGTACCTTTTATAAATTTAAATTTCGCCTGCCAACAACAAAACTTAGATTTTCTCAGATTCAATAAATAATTTTTTTTAGAAAATTCTTGATTCGATCAAATTTGACACTTCTTTGACAGTGGCAATATAGAAATATAGTTGCAAACGCCAATTACAAGTATGTCTAGCATGAGCGCTAGGCTAGTAGTAATGGTGTTCTGTGGCCAGAATAATTTTTTAAGTTATAAATGCTCGGACCAAGTATGGGTACAGACTATATAACACTAACAGTACTTATATTATATTCTGCGCAATTGTCAGGTGTCAAATTACTATTCGAATTTTTCAATTTTGTCCTATTTACTTTACTTTCAAATACTTTCATTTCATTTAACATTTCATACTTCATCATCCAATCAAAGAATTTATTAAGCTTATTTATAAATAAAGCAATAGAAATGCAGGTAAGAATTTAAATATATATACCCTGAGATATGTAGTAACTTTATTTTAATTTATATGTTTCGCAAATGTAATTTATTTGATATTTATTTTTAGAACATCAACGAGGATACAGAATGGAACGATGTTCTGCGTTCCAAGGGTATTATACCTCCAAAGGAAAAAGAAGTCTCTGAAGAAGAGATTGTGAATATGATCGAACAGACTATCCAACAGAAACAATCAGAAAGTATGCCGTTTTGAATATATAGGTTATTTTGAACATCTAGTAAACAATCTGCTAAGCAGGGTTTCCATCGCAAAAGCCACCTACCATCAAGTGGACCGTCTGCCTGTCTAAAGAACTTAACAAAAAATAAAGAGCTTTTATTTCATTAGTAAATAAATATAGTTTTTTTTAATAAAAATTTGGTAATTTTAGGGGAAAAGCAGTTGTCAGAACTGGACTTAGATGGTCTAGATGAACTGGAAGATTCTGAAGACGAGGCAGTTCTAGAGGAATATAGAAAAAAGAGGATTGCAGAATTGAAGAAATTAGCTGAAAAACCTAGATTCGCAGAAGTGCGAGAGATATCTGGCCAAGATTACGTGCAGGAAGTTAATAAAGCAGGGGAGGGAATTTGGGTGGTCTTGCATCTGTTCAAACAGGGGTCAGTTATTTGCCTTCTTTTAAAAATTATAGATGTTTTTGTAATCACTATTATAACTAATAAGTCACTATTCATTTGCAGAATACAGCAGTGCGCCCTTCTAAACCAACACCTGGCGGAGTTAGCCGTCAAGTATCCGTACACAAAGTTTTTGAAGGCTATAGCTCAAACGTGCATCCCAAACTTCCCCGAAAAGAATTTGCCAAGTGTCTTTGTGTACTTTGAGGGTGATCTGAAGAAACAGTTTGTCGGTCCACATGAACTGAGAGGCATCTCACTCACATGTGACGGTAGGTTCATGAAGTTGTGAGATAACTTAAAATGTTAAGTTAAAGAAGTCCGAGTCTGACTTAATTCAATTATTCTTAAAACTAGCTGGCGCCCGCCTATGCTGTATCCCGTACATCTAAATGTTTATCTACCAAGTTTCATGAAAATCAGTCAATTCGTTTAAAAGTTATGGAGAAACATACATACATACAATACCTACACTTACAGTTTTATTATTAGTATTGACAATTATAATCTAGGTTAGATTATAATTATTTTAAGAATAATCTAAGAAAAATAAAAAAGACCTCTTGTCGCTATAACATTTTGGCCAGGCATACTTTTTTATTTTATTTTAGATGATCCTCGGGAACAGTACCTTTTTTGTGTATGAAAGGTACCTATGTCCTTTCTCTTGTCCCCGATAACGTGTATGCCAAATTTCATGATGATCGGTTGATTAGTTGAAGGCGTGAAAAGGTAATGGACAGACAGAGTACTTTCACATTTATAATATTACTAGCTGTTGCACGCGATTTCGTCCGCGTAACTTTATAAAATATGTGCTATGTTACTCACTGATAATATAGCTTCCCAACGGTGAAGGAATTTTTCAAATCGGTCCAGTAGTTTCGGAGCCTATTCAATGCAAACAAACAAACACACACTCTTTCAAACATGTACAGGTGGTCATGTGAGTAAAATATTAAGAATTCACTGGAACGAAGAGTGGATTAGGTAATGGGTTAAGAGTTCCTATAGATTTTAAAAAAGTTCAAAAACATTTGAAAATTTTTCCATAAAGAAATAACGCTTTTGATTTCTTGAATTATTTTTTTCAGAATTAGAATATATTCTTGGAAAAGTGGGTGCAGTCGAAACTAACATCAAAGAAGATCCTCGGCCCAAAATCAAAGACAAACTGTTCACAGATCTTGGAAATAATGATTGGTGATGAATATGGTGTTTGATCATGATGAAGATAATATTTATGTCATGATGTGATAACATTTAGGGCAATTTGGACTACTGGAAAGTGGGATGCTTGAAGGGCACCTTATTTATTTATTTATGACAGATTATTATTGTTTATAGTATATTTTTCACACACATGCATTGCATTTGGCTTCCTGATTGTACAGATTAAGTATTAAAAATGGTATTTTACTTATTAAATGATGTTTTATTTTTTACACAATATGTAAAAGTTATTTAACAATTTGAAGAAAGACACCTTGATCCCTTTTGAATCTAGTCAATCTAGTAATCTTTTAACTATTTTTTTTTTCTAATAAAAATTCCATTCTCATAGCAATAATATGCGGAATATAATACAAATTAAGTCAACCAACTACCTTTTCGCTTCAGAGTACATAATCTACACTAAAAAATAATTTGTGTTTCAACCCGCAGTCAAAACTACCAAATCTAGATAGCTGTGATTTAGAAAAGATTTTTGGCACGTGAGGGGTCGCTATTTATGTATAATGCTTTATGAATTGAAACACCAGGAAAAATTGTATCTTGTGATTGAAAAAACAAATCATTTACATATTTCAGTATTAAAATTTTATTTACACATTATATACTTAACTTTATTACCTTACAAATACAGTAACACAATAGTAGATCGTTTATCGATACCTTTCAGCATTAGCAACCTCTCTGCAAGTTGATGGTCGTAACGCACTTGGTGATGCACTGCTCGACTGGAAACCGAGACTTGACTCCCAGCTCGAAGACCCTCATGAGGATCCTGGAGGCGTGCTCCTGCAAGCCCACCACCAGATCGGGCAGCTTGTCCAGCATGCTCTGCGTGATCTCGGGCTGGGGCGAATCTAAGCACTCCAGTATTACTTCTAGACCTGGCTTGGTGTCGGCGACCGCTGGCAGCAACTTGGGCAGCAGCGCAAGCGCAGCGCTGCGCACGTGCGGCTGCGGGGCCGCAGCGAACGGGGCCGCCGCTCGCAGTAGCGCTGTAGCGGCTGACGGGCCGCCCCACGCGCCGCCGCGTCGGCTGCCCCACGCCTCCACTTCCTGCACAACGTTCAGACACATTATTATTATTATATTTTGGCATGCACAAACGAGCCTCGATCCGAGCAGTGCAGTTAGATTATAAAAGAGTTACCAGTTAGAATTAAAAAACAAAACTCAGTCATGTTTTTATAACCAGTGTCATTTGGTGCTGACTACCTAGAGATGGAATTATGTAGGAACTACCTGCAGAGCCCAGCAGAGGTCGTCGGGTGGCGCTAGTCTGCGCTGCAGCGCTTCAAGCGCGCCCGGGGGCGGCGAAGCGGAAGCTGGCGGCCCGGTTTCGCCCCAAACGGCGCACACGGCGCTCAGCGCCGGTACGCTTTGGATTAGCTCGCGGTGGGCGTGCAGCAGCTGCGCGGCGCGGGCCGGACGGGCCGCTATGTAGCGCCTCAGCAGCGTCGCTACACGATGCACTAGCGCTCCGGAGCTGCTGACGCCTCCTGACGCGGCCATGTTAAGCAGACACTCGAGAATTCCGTTGATTTCTTCGCTGTCGAAGAGCGTGTCCGAAGATAGCATCTCTATGGCGGACAGCATGTTGTGGTGGTGGCGAGCGCCACGCAACAGCGCAGCCGCTAACGGCAATGCACGCGCGCCGGCCGCATGCACGCGAGTCCACAGCGACCTCGCGCCAGATTCCAGCCGCGACAGTTTCAAGTTGAGCTCCTTGTTGTGGGAATGCGGCTGTGATAATGCGGCTAAAGCCGTCAGCAGCGTGTGAGAGACGCGGTCTGTTGCGCTAGGGGATGGCGCGGCCGCTGCCAGCAGCGTCTGCGAGGGCTCCAGCAGAGGTCTTGGCGATGGACGCTCCTCGCACTCGCGTAACAGTTGTGCGACGCGCGGTACTCGCATATACAGCAGTAGCAGCAGCATGGGATGCTCGCGCGCCGCCAGCGCTCCGGCGACAAGCGCGTGCGGCGTGCTGCAACAGCGCAGCACGAGCGGCAGCCGGGCCTCGACGCGCCTGCGCGCGGCCTCTAGGCCGTCCGCGCAGAGTCCGCCGCCGGCCGCTTCCTCGGCCTCGGAGCACTCGGCTACCACGTACCGCACCAGCACCTCGAGCTGCTTGTGCGACAGACGCAAGGTGTCCTCGGGCGTGTAATGCTTCGGCGTCGCCTTGTCGCGTCCCTGTACGTTTACATGTTCATTTAAGAAGTTGACATTGTGGACTTGAAGGATTATGAAAAAAACATTCTACAGAGAGCTGTTGATCAATTTCGAGCATCCGTCTTGCTTGTGTCTTAAAGCAACGGTAACCACCTACCATCAAGTGGACAGTGAGCCTGACTGTCATCCTGTCATCAATAAAAAAGTGCTTGCAGCGAATCTATCAGATTTCTCCGAGATAAAGCGACTTCCCACCTGGCAGATGCGCGGGCTGTCAATGAGCGTCTCTGCGAAGTTGAGCAGCGCGGTGGGCGCCCACTGCTGACGCCCGCTGTCGGGCCGCAGCAGGTCGGCGAGGCAGGCGTGCAGCGTCCGCCACGACGCGCGGTGCGCCACCAACGCCACCAGTAGCGGCCTCCACGCCGCGCCGCGAGCGTGGAACATCAGTCGCATCTGTCAAATACAAACTTGTACTAAATACTAGCGCGAGGATAACAATTTTTCTTTATTCATTTTTAATAAATAACCTAGGAATTTAGAGAAAATCATCAACATTATATGATACCATTATGAACCATTATGATTATATGATACCATTATGAACCGTAGTTGATCAGGTAAGACGAGTGTAAAAGATTATTTTAAACGGAAGTTCTGGCCAGATAATAATGGGAATTTGCATTGAAATTATCTTGCGGGATCGCATTCCCAACATGCAAGTATACATACAACCTGTATAGTTGCGTCTTATGCATAGCAAATGTGCGTTATCTCAACATCGCGAGCGAATTAATAGTCATAGCGTTTATTTTGAGTGTAAACGCGGGGTTAGGAAGCGAGTGTACTCGTACCTGCGTGTGGGGCTGCGGGCCAAGCGTCTCGCGCTGCAACTCAGCGAGCCAGTCGAGCAGCAAGCCGCAGCCTAGCCCTCGGGCGCCCAACACGTGTGGAGCTTCCTTAGGCCCCTCCGGATCGCACTTGAAGTGAGTGTCGTAGCGGCCCTGCTGGCTGGCGTCCAGCAGCTCCGAGATCACGTCCAACACAAGTTGCGTGTCGCACGACTCGATCATTGCCTTACCCACCGCCTCTAGAGTACGCGGAGTTGTACTCTCCAACACTGCATAAGATGCGACAATTTATGAACAACCTTATAATTCTAAATGTACAAAACAAACATTCGGAGAACAAAATTATACCTTTATTATTAATCTTTACTATTTATTTTTACTGGAAAATAATTCATTAAATTGAATAGAGAGTTAAGTACCGGATATGAGTTGTTCCTTGGTGGCGTTGGGAGGTATAGAGGGCGCTGTCAAGTCGCGGCGGTCGCGGGGAGACTTTAGGGTAAGCTCGAGCAAGACCGCCACCACGGGGCCCGACAGGCACTTGTACTGACGCAGGAGGCGCTCTGCACTCTATGAGACACATTTCAAATTTGCTATACAACTATCCCAATTTTTCAGCATACTATCACTTAACTCGGACGTTTAGTTTAACGCATAGAAATACATTTTCAATACATACGTAAATTCATAAATTTCTAATAAGATTCCGTAAATAAGTGCTTGCCTGATGCCTATAATTGTTCTCATATATGGTAAACAAGTATTTTTTTTTTATCTTCTTCCCCATTTAAAAGATATAAAGCGAAATATTTTAATTCAAAATATGACATTAATGAAACGGTACATATGTTTAAAATTAAATAAAATGTGAACAAGGATTGACCTCTCGCAAGATGTGCGCACGCGCCGGTGGCACTGGCAGTAACGCTCGCAGTAGACACGACGCATGCGCAGAATGCTGAAGCAGGCCAGCTGCCGCCTGCGCGTTGAGCGAAGCGCGCTCGAGCCACGCGCACGCGCACTGCACGAACGGACCCGCACTTGCGCTCTCCTCGGTCACGGCCTGCAAATGACGAGCACTTCCATCAAACGGATCCAGCTCGAAGGACCAGTCAATAAACATACACACAGTTTATACGAGTACGAACCGCAATGAGCTGTGTGAAGGCGGTGTCTACGTCTCCGTGGAAGGCGCTTGCGCCCGCAAAGATAGAGTCGAGCAGAGCCGGCACTTGGTCGAGCTGCAGTGGTAGAGCTACCGGGACGTCCCACGCGTCCGACGCCTCTTCCGGTAGCGGCGCCTCCGTGAACAGCGCGTCGTCTGAAAGGACACCTCTCGCTCATTATCGCACATTACTACTAATGTGTAAGTTAATTGTGAGGAATGAAAGTGTACCTGGGGGATACTGCGGGTCTTGCAGGCGAAGGGCGGCAGCGAAAGCTTCACCGCCCTGAGCGCCGCGAGCGCGTTGGACACGCAGTAACTGTGCCATATAACCACGCTCCACTCCCAGACGCACCACCGCGTTCTCCGGGCACGCGTCCAGCGCCGACAGTAGTGCGCTGAAACAAATATTCATTTTCACAAGCATTCTTCATCACAAGGAAATCACCTAGTATAAAATAAGAATAATACCTCATTGAGGCGACAGGCATGCCGAAGGTCTGAATGAAGAGCGCCAACTTGTGCGCGGGAAGCGCGCGCAATCCCGTCTCGAGCAGTGCGGGCCGCGCCGAACGCACGAGGTGCAGTCGCAGCCAGTCGGGCAGCAGCACATCCTCGGCAGCGTCGCCCACCGCGTCGCCCACCGCAGCGTGTGGTGCCTCGCGTCCCACCCACACGGACTGCAGCCACGAGTACATCTCCTGGTCGGCGTCGAAGGCGGACGGGCCGTAGCACAGCAGCTTGAGGTGCGCGTGCGCCACCGTCACGTGCACCGACGCCCTCTTGCCGTGCGCCCACTGCAGCGTCACGCGCTCCCCCGCACCCCACCCCGCCTCTCCCTCCACCTCGCCCTCCGTCTCGCCGGATACCAGGCACTGGCACAATCACACTATTCTTTATCAAGTCTTTTTGTACAGGCCCATAAGACATAACCTCCACGCTCATACTAAGGGCTGCGCATCGGAATTTATTGTATAGTGTGCGTGCTAATTGTAGTTTATGAATTATAGATGGTGATAGGTGTAGGTTTTGTATAATTTGAGGTTTTTTTTTCCACCCCTTCTACAGGTTGGAATACATCCCTTAGAGGACTAAAATTTAGATTTTTTAGTAAATTTTCCTGGACTATTAGTTTTCTTATGCAAATAAACTCTGTACATTAGTGCGCTAAAAGGTGAAGGAGGGTAGTACCTGGCGCATGTGCGTGTAGAGTATGTGCGTGAGCGCGTGCAGTGTGCGGTGCGCTGTGTGCGCGCGCGAGGGCGGCATGTCGGGCGCGGGTAACATGGCGGCCGTGACGGACACGCGCTCCATGAGCACGTGCGCCAGGTCGAGTACGAGCGCCGTGTGGTCAGCGAGGGGCGCGTCGGCCACGTGTCGCTGTAGGAAGGCCACATAGGCGGCAACGTGCGCCGGCTCGCACTCTACGAGACACGCGGCGCGCACCAGCGCCACCACCTCGGTACGCACGCGCGTCCAGTGGCGCAATTCCCACAGCAGCGTCAGCCAGTCTGCGGCGGCGGTGGTGGTGGCAGCAGCGTCGGTGGGCGCCAGCACGAGGCGCAAGCCGCGCGCGGCGCTGGCTCGCGTGGCAGCGTGCGCGTGCGCCAGGCGCTGAAGGTAGTAGTGCAACACGGCGCGCGCGCCCTCCTCGCTGTCGTGCAGCGTGCGCCGCAGATGCGCCGCCAGCTCGCCCGCCTTGCCCGCCTCGCCGCCCGACGACAGGAACTCGCACAGGCACTGCACCGGCAGCACGCTGCAATTCACACTCACTCTCACTCTCAACGCCAATCAACGTGTCTTAAGAGTTGCACATTTTTTTATACTAAAGTCCACTTGATGATATGTGGTTACCGTCACCTATAACACAAACGACGCCACAAGATTCAGCAGAAGGGACGAGGCATGAAAATTAACTGAATCATTCATTCTTCCACGCTAATTTATTGAAATTATTGAAACAGTTTCATGTCAAACTCTCGAGACATTATTTGCAGTTTAATCTTGCAGTTTAATTTTATCGGATTCAGAACACTAACATTGCCACTTACGAATATTACACGTATTGAATAATTGAAAGTGACCTAAGTTCGAGCTGATCGTGGCGAAGCAGCTGATGCAGCCAGGGCATGGCCCTCCGCGTGCCGTGTCTCTCCACCAGGTCCAGCAGTAACGCCGGCTGGCGACACAGCAGCTTGCCCAGTCGCAGCTGCTGGCTGGCCTGCTGCAGTGTCTCGATCATCAGCTGCGGCGGCTTCCGAGCCGGCCCCAGTGGATCTAGTGTCGTCAACTGTACACCAAAGTAATAAATCAATGCCCTAATGTCCATAAATTTTAATGAGTTAGTCCAGTGGCTCTAGTATGAGTCACAATTTTCCATATAAAATTTTATCGCTATCGCTAGCGATTATAAACTCATACTAAGCGATTATAACTCATACTAAAACTCATACCAAGCGATTGTAACTCATCTTTCTTTGGATCTGTTAAAACAAACTAATTAGGATAGTTGTTTTTTAATGGAAATTGCTCTTCGGTGGTAATTAGGTTCTGTTTGAGAGAAGCTGTTGTAATAATTTTTGGAGATTTTTGGTAGATTTAATCAAAATCTCTCATTAAGTTGATTTTGCACGATAAATTATTAAGGTGATTATGATATTTTTTGTTTTATTTTTGAACTTTTGAACGTTTCCTTTATTTTCCCCAATACAATGTACCTTTTTCCATTTTCATTGTTTTTATTTTCGCAGTACATTTTATCCAACATATCCAGACGTAACGTTAGGCTTGACGTAACGTTAGGCTTGGCGTAACCTCGCCTTGATGAACTTTCTTTCGTGCGGTCTTAAGTAACGCCGTTTTTTTTTTTTGATTACCTAGTTTTTATGAGCCAACGCTCCAGTCACAAGATGTGCAAAGAAACAAAAAGCAATGGAACCTGGCTGAGCAGCCTGGAGTTGTGCTCGGTGATGGGCAGCTTGGCGTTGCTGGCGGCCGCTAGATGCGTCTCCAACTGAAGAACGGCCGCTCGCTCCGCTTCCGCCCGCTCCGCTTCTGCCGAGCTGACGGTCCACTCGATGCTGGGCTTTCTGCAAACGAAGATCTCATGACGTTGTATGTGTAACTCAATTCTCGATATTTGTTTTTAACTAGGCACATTTAACAGTTTTTGGGTCCTTTTTGAGTCAAAAAAAAGTCTTGGGAAAAAAGTTTATTCATAGTCATAGTCAAGAGAATTAGCAAGGTGAAATGGCAAAAGTTCAGTTCAGTTCAGAAAAGTGAAAATGCAGCGTGGTCAACCTGAAAGGCTTCGTAGGAACCCTTTTTAAAAAAGAAGTAAGAACTGACCCTGTGATGCACATTTCGATGAGGGCTCGCAGCGTGGGGTATGCGGCCGCGGCCCGCTCGGCGAAGCCGTGGGGGTTGTGAGCAGCCAACATCGTCAACAGGATCCAGCCTCGCCAGTACAGCGACGTGATGGCCAGCGCTGGCGCCGTATACCTTTGATAATCAACCAATAACCAATGTCATATTCCTGCATGTACTATCAATTCTGTATGAACTTCAACTGTTAACACGTCTTCGAGTCGCTGGTTCATGTACGGCTCGAAAGACCACCTTCGACTGGTTCGGACTGGAGTGTGCTTACAGTTTGTATGTTGTAAATGCTATTTTTAGCAAAAGAAAGGTATAGGTGCAGGATTCTGTATGAATCTAATAAATCCCACCTCTGTCCATTGAAAAGGATTGACCCACATAAATAGCTGGCTGTAGGGTGTGGTTGGCTGTACGACTTGTGATGAATATAAATTAGATAGAGGTTCACCCGGACGGCAGCGTGATGTTGTCAGGTGGGTTGAACTGGCAAAGCTGGAAGATGTAGTCGGCCAACTCCAACTTGTCAACTTGCAAAGGGTTGTCGTCGGGCGGCAACGCGCAAGCTCGTTTCACCACCTGCTCCACCAACTCGAACACCTCCGCCGGAGACACCGGAATGTCCTGAATTCACATCCATTTCGATCATGTATAACTGTAAACACTTAAGCCCGGATTCCATTGGGAGATTAAGTTGGAGGCTGACCTTGGAGAGACCGATGAAGATGAGCCGCAGCAGCGTGTTCTGCGGCAGTGGCGCCTCGCAACAGAGGCGGTAGGCGAGCGCGCGCTCGGCCTCGGGCGGCCAGTTGTCGGGCTTGCTGTAGGCGTCGGCCGGCTCCACGAACATCACCTTGTTAAGCGCCAGCTGGTAGTCGTGGCGCGGCGGTCGGAACACCGGCACCGCCACCTCCAGCAGCCAGCCCAGTGCTGCCGCCTGCACGCCGCACAGCTGCGCGCGGAACTCCGGCACGTGCTTGCTGTGCGCCGCCGTCACCACGGCACACAGGCACAGCAGGTCCGCCAGCGACGCGAACGCGCGCTCGCGCACCTCCGCGCTCGGCTCGTGCGCCGGCGGCGCCGCCAGCGCGCGCGCCAGCGGCAGTAGCGCCGCCGCGTCCGCCCGCGCAGCACGCACGCACTCGCGCGTCAGCGCGCGCAACGGCCGCAGATACTCCTCGGGCCGCATCAGCAGCTCCTGTAACCAAACAACTTGATTTAAGAAATGTGCAGCGACCACCAGCAGTTCAACTTTGAGCACTCTTAGTATAGAGCAAGACGCGAATAGGTTGAGCCTTGGGAAAGAAGATAGGTAATTTTTAATCACCTGATAGGTCTCGGCCATTGCGGCCGGTACGAGCTGTGGCTGCGCTTGTATGAGCGCTGCGAGAACCGCCATGTTGTTCGGCGATCGTACGTTCGACAACTCGTTGTAAATTGTGTGGGTGACCACGCTGCGCAACAGCGCGGGACTGTCCGAAACCATTTCCCTGGAATAACGAAACAGATATATATTTACTTTTAACACAATGAATCAGCTGAACACAGGAAACTGGAAGCAGAAAAATTCTCTTTGCAAGTTTTACTAAACTACCCTAAAGGCTTTTTCAAAATGATGTTCCTTAAAAAAATACATACAAATTCAGTTAAGATTAGTTCAATTACATGCAATTTTTACAAAGATCTTGCTTTCAAATTGAAATGGGGTGTAAAACTAGGAACAACGTATTAAATTCGTATATGAATCGCAATTCAATAATTGACGAGAGCGTCTGTGAGACAGTTGACAGACAGTTTACTTACTTGATGATGAGTGGGTACCGTTACGAATAAAACCGAGCAACAGTAAAGGCGACCCTCACCTGAGACAGGCCTGATAGGCGGCCTGCAGCGGCTTGGTCTTGAGGCGCATGCGGGCCAGCTGCGCGAGCACCTCGTGGTCGCGGGCCGCCGTCGGGCCGCACGCGTCCGCGTTGCAGCACACATACGCCAGCAGCTCTTGCGCGCTGCGCCACAGCTTGCCCGAGTGCAGCCAGCCTTCCAGCCGCACCGCCGACAGCATGCGGATCTGACGTTCACAAATCTTATGCATTACCACGACTGTTAGCTATTTAGCTATATCGCGCTAACGTGACTTCCCTTTTCAATGTCATTTTTGTGGGATTATTTTGAAATTACTGTGTATGTGATAATTTTATCATAAAGCAAGTTATTTATTTATTACTAAAAACAGATGTAGTTATACAGAATCTTGCCGACTCACACACAGCCTGTCCTGTCCAGAGCAGTTGATGAAATATATTGTCTAACAGAAATATATTACAATATAAATAAATACTTAAAACAAAAGTTGGTAATACATAAAATCTCACCTCAGGGAAGCCACAAGTAGCAGAGAGTAACTTGAGGAATCCCTTTCCAATTGAGTCCGGAGCTGCGCGTCGTTGAATCTGCTCCTTTATGGCTTCTAACACCATAGCCTCTACGAGCTCGTAGCTACTTGAGTATCTGTCAAAATTCACTTGTTTGATATTAATTCTGCTTATGGTGCTTATTGACTACAGATTCAGCAAGTGTTACTACATATCCTACAAAATTTTAAAACCAAATTGTTTAATTTATTAATAGATATTTACTCATTCATACCTTACTCAATAACAGGAATCTCTCAAAACTCTTAAAACTAAATAAAGTCCTTGCTTGTGTCTAAATAGTATTATTACTAAATAGTAAATTGTACTAAATACTAAATAGTATTATACTTTTTTCTGGACTACGTGTATGCAAATTAAAGGTTATTTTTATAAATAAACATTTAACGAAAATACTTTAGTACAATATTTAAATACTTAATAAAAAAAGCTACTATTAAAAATGTGTGTGTGTGTGTGTGTAATTGTATTATCCTGTGAGTGAGTGAATGTTAATAACCTATATATCCATAAAAAGTGCTTGTAGCGCTATTTGTCCACAATTACCTGTATAATTCATATACATTGTATTTGTGGGATAGAAATGTTATTATTAGATTTAAAAAACCTATTAGACACCTTGGAAAAACTGAGTACTCTAGTTCGGTGTTGTCTGCGTCTTCGTCTGTGGAGCCCATCAAGGGTGAACCGGAGCCCGATGGAGACATTGTACCCAGTGTGTTGTCGGTGGGTATGAGGTGAGCGGGCGGAGTCTTAGTGTTGAAGGCTGTTGCAATATTCTCAACAAGACACTTGCACCAAGAGCACTCCACCCACCAGCGTTCATTCAATGCATCTTCTATGTATACCTGTAGCCGATAGAATGACCTTTTTTTTTAAGCCCGATGGAGAGCTTGACGGTCCACTTGATGGTAGGTGGTTACCGTCGTCTATAACTGTTGTTGCACGCAACTTCGTCTGCATAACTTTATATAATGTAGCCTATGTTACTTGCTGATGTTGTAAAGTAGGTGAAATTTTTTTTAATTCAGTCCAGTAGTCTGAGTTTATTCTTTACAAACAAAAATACAAGTCTTCTCTTTTTACAAAATTAGTATAGAAAAGCCACTGTCGCTTTAATACATGAGCCTTGGGTTTTTTAGTATAATAACTTAAACATTCCTTGTTTGTCAGGATTCGGGATAATCACACAATGCAATGCACTTCAAAATAAGAATCCAATAAGAAGAAGAATTATAATAAAATGAAAAAATGTATACCTTTATAAATGTATCTGGCCAGTTATTACTGTCTCTGTGGCCAGCATAAAGCATATTGCAAGCCAACACAAAAACAAGAGGATTCCCTTTACTTTTAAATCCAGCGCCCTGCTCCCTCTTTAATAGTGTGCACAGACTCTGCGTGACAGTATCGTGTGCGAACATGTTCGGACGAATCTTGGTTAGGTACAGCATACTCATACAAAGTATGGGATCTGGTTTTGAACGTTGAGACTTTAGAAGTCTGATTGAACCTGTTAGAAGTCCCAACTGAAAATCAAATATATCCTTATAACAAGTATTTGAAGATATTGAGTATTTTTTTTAATGAAAACGTGCACAAACCAATTTATCAGAATTATGAGTGTCAAGTGCTTGCAAAACATTAGGCACCAAGTCTACTGGATCAATGTCCAGTGAAGTGCCTCCAACGGCTTCCGCTGGAGAACCAATTCGAGATCTTTTCACAGGGGGCTGTGTACCAAAACCTGATGTTTCACGTTTCCTCTCTGCAACACCTGTTTACATTATAAGAAAATCTGTGTAAGAATAATTGTCACGTTTTGAAAACAGTGACTTTTTTATGTAATGGTTTATAGACAGGCTGATGGCAATTCCACAGATGCTGCAAATATTACAGATTCCACGGAATCAGAAAGGGATGGACTCTGACATTCCTTACTCACTCACTGCAACACAACAGCACATAAATGCCGTTATTTCACAGCAGAAGTGATTCGTATTTCATGCTGTTATTATTTGTATTGGTGGTTTCTGCCGCGAGATGTGCAGCCCAAACGCAGTATAACATGCATGGTAACTAACTAGCCCTTCTCTTCCTAAACTTGTAGCCGGTTCTGTTATTATTCTGTATGGAACTATAGAAGAAATTAGAATGTATGTATATAAAATTGAGGTTAGGATTCACCACTGGAAGAAGGTTTATGTATATTCCTCTTCTCCGCATCTCTGTTGACGACAACTGTTGACTTGCTACCGAGTGCGAAGATGTCCTGAGGGTGCTGGGGAGCTTTGCTCTTCCCTCCGCGGCCTGTCGACGGCATTTTGCCGCGTTCCATATCGTTACTACTAGACTACAACTACTATACTATAGTATAAATCATGACTATAACAAGAATTTCGAATGAAATCAGTTGAAGAATTCCATGTAGATGGACTCTTACAAGCTGACAATTTCTGAAAAATAATAAATAATAAAATTAAAGTACTATTAAGATTCCTATGACAATGACATTGATTGATTTGATTGATACTCATCCGTCAAAAAACATTAATCAAACAACATTCAATCAATCATCATTCAATTCACAGTGGCTCTAGTATGAGTTTATAATGAAACGAGAATGACGCACACTCTAGCGAGAGCTTAAAGCTCGCTAGCACTCGCTAGCGTATGGAGAATTGTCAATTGTCAATGTAAAATTCACTAAAATTCACATAGCATAGATAAAAGTTTACAATTATCTAAATAAATGTTTTAAGCGAGTGCTCTCATTATAAACTCATGCTAGCCCACTGACACTATTATACTCAGTTACTCACACACAAGTTCATACTATACTACAGTCTCAATTAAAGAATATAATAACTCTTTAGCTTCATGTCATAGTTCACAATAGTCTGTATACTGTAGGCACATACTTAAATCAATGAGATAAAAAAACCTATTCATTTAGTCATTGGCCTAATTCAACAAAAACCTTTTAGTCCAGTATCCCTCACCTGGATTTTTTTCTGATTACTAACAGGCTAAAACTCCGTGAGTAGCTTCGGTTTGCCGACCTTTTTCTCTGCGAAAATTCTCGATAGAGGTAGCTAAAGGAGTTAGCAGCTGTAAACAACTTCCAAGCGTAGGACTGGGAAAACGTAGCACTCAATTTGTAGGACTATACGGCCATTTTATTATACAAATGTTTACTAAGCTGCAGATAAAAAATCAGCTCGTTAGTAATAATTTTTATGACCTTGTGGGGATAGTGGTACCTTGCCCACATTTATGCATTTGCATAATAATTCAGATGTAGTCACCTATGCCAAATGAAATCCTCAATAGCTTGAATCTTATATTCACTGTTAGTATTTACAATAATTACATTTCAAATTAGCTTATATACATAGCAAAAGTCCGGTTGAAAAACTATAGCACAATAATCGATTACGAATTTTGACAACCCCTTTTATACGCGCACTTGACAAGACAGTTTATTCTTTTTCATATTTTCAAATCTTTTCTCGATTTTTTCAAATCTTCTATGCCAGCGTTATACGGAGAGGTTGTATAACTGTGGAGTATCGCCACCTCATTATTTTGATATTGGGAGTGGTTTTTTTGGGAGGGATGGGATTACTAACCAGCTGATTACTAACCCACACTGCAATAGTGGGCAGTGGGCAAGGAACATATATACTCTCTAGCGAGAGTGGGCGACAAAGAACTATCTAGCTAGACTCTAGCTAGACGGTCTCTAAACAAATCCTGCGATTTGATCTACTAGTGTGTACTAGGCTTAATAAAACTGTCAATTGAAAAATCACAGAACAATAAATGGCATACGTCATAGAGTTCATATGACGGCTATGATCATATTTTGACATTGACACGCCATATTTTTCATACAAAATTGAAATTGTCAATCAACAATTGTCAAGTCAAATTGCGTTGCGTCGTGTTGGAAAAATTGCATGTCGCTGTCGCTACTATGTTTAGTAAACGTCAGTTTTCGTAAATTTATAAATTAGAAGATTTGTTGAAGATGGCTGAAATCAGGAGACGGGAAAGAAATATCCGTGAGGCAGAAGGCAGTGGTGTAAAAGTAACGAAAAAAAGCGTACCCGTATGTATTCGGTACTATAACAATTAGTACTCGTTACTATCGTATCGTTACGTTACTCGTTACTTCTGATACCTCATCATAACATGCTATGTTAGAGCAACGAATCGAGTCGTATTTGGTACGCGTATGCCGTACACTGTATGAAGTGTATGACATTGCGGCATCGCAACATTCGTAATTTGTAGAATATGTCTATAACGGTTGCATTATTCATAAAGTAAATGATATGGAATTTGGCTGAATATCTCTTTTACGATAAGAACAAAAAAACGTGAAAATACACGATACTTAATGTTACTTAAACAAAAACATATTTCTAATTTGTAAAAAATACTTTCTTACCTTGTTTCAGTTCCAATCTCAAACTTTGTCTTGTCTACACACACACAATACCTTAAATAAACCGTAAAAAACTTGGACGACGAATTTCCAAAATATACTTTACTTAATAAACAAACATCGTTCTTAGTAACGTACGTTTTTAAATTCACCGAATAAGCGCTAGGAGTGAGGCGTATTTATCGTAACAGGTAAAAATAACAGATATTTTAAAGGAACAGGTTGGAACTGTGACGTCTTAGCCGATTTAACTGTTCCTGTTAATTTTATCTGTGGTTCTATCATGTTTGTACTAGGAACAGGTGTAGGAACAGGAACAGGTGTGTACTAGGAATATGAAAGTATCCAACTGTTCACTGTTCACCTGTTCCGGAACAAGCTGTCTCTCATTCAATTTACCTTAGTTAAAAAGAGATACACCTATTACAGCCGATGGCGTTCGGAAACTCGAACAATATTTTAATGTAACAAGCAAAAGGGTTGCTAGTATGCAATACATATTATTATATCTATTAAAATAAAATTAATAATAAAGCTGAACCTGAACATTATAACGTAGATTAAGTTCACGTTCATATTTATTTTATTTTATTAACGATATATATATTGCGTAATAGCGCAAAAAGATAATGAACTATGATTACAGTAATGTATCCGAACGTGAATTTTATGTCAATCAATATTATGACAGTGACATTTCAAAATTCAAATATTTTAATTCAATTTTAAATTTTTCATTCGTATTTCGTTTATTGATTTTCTTTTTCTTGAGTAAATTAATTTTTCATATTTCATTTAAAAAAATTGTCCTTAAATGTTTTTATGTGTTTGTGTAATTAAGAATAACTGTAAATATCTAGTTAGTTTAGTGCCTTTGTTTAAGTCCCTAGTAGTGTAAACCATATTTGTACCTAACCTAATGACTAGTTTCAGTATTAGTTTAAATTATAAATCTGACAGTCCTAAGCCTGTAAAATCATGGAGATTTTTCAGTCCAATGTGTCAAATGTGTGTTGCATGTATAACATGTGGTAGCAGTAGTGAAACAAGAACAGGTTTGGAACAGGTCATCAAGTAAATACTATCTTGTAAAAAATAACAGGCTGTTCTTTAATAACAGGTAAATGGAACTGTTATTTCGATGTCACCGGAACAGTTGGAACAGGTTCCCAATTTTACCTAGTACAGCCCACTACTAATAAGCGCGCGCATGCGTAAAACATACATACGATCAGCAAGAAAACGTTTCAATTCACGCATCAACGGTACTTGAGCTTGCGTGAATGAAACAGTATAGGTAATACGAAAAATGCGAGTAACGAAATGCATTCGTGGGTAACGTTTCGGTACTCGGTACTAGATGGCGCACCCGTTACTCAGTACCGAATACATACGGTTTGCTACAGCTTTAGCAGAAGGTAATAATCCTAAATATTATTGCGTAAGATACGTCCGTATCGTCCTCAGTGTTTCTCGCGAAAGGCTGCTAGGCTGACGATCGGGTTTCGTCTTCTCAGTCAGCCTCGTGTTACCTGTGACATTGGAGCTGATTCTTTTTATATTTATACCTGCCTGCATAATTTGGTGGGCCCGTTAAAAAGTGTCTTTAATTGTTATTAGTAAGCAATAAGTGAAACCTACATAACAAGTGAATATGACGGGGGACAGAGAGAGGATTCTTGATACAGGTACATTGTGAGATTGTTTTTGTTATATTTTTTTATACCTTTATGTGTTCAACAAGAGGTTAAGTGCGTCTACGTAATTCACAGTGCCGTGCTTAAATTGCTGTTATTATTTGCACACTGGCCATAATTATATTTTGTACTTTGCACTGCCACATAAAAATTTATTTTATTAATTATGTTTCTTAGATCTGTGTTGTTTATTGTCATACACATTAGTTTTATGTTATGGTATTGTGTTAGATCCCACATATGGTTATCTGATGACATGGATCTGACTAAAACATGAAATAGAAAGCTGTTATTGGTTGTACAATCAGGTTAATTATTTCATTGATTATTTATCAAATTGAACAGTAATCGAAATAACCACATATTTTATATTTTGTTTTAAGATTCAGTCAATATTTATCATCAAGGTCGTGGAGATAATGTTTAATTGGTGCCGAAATTATTAATATTTTTAACTAACAAATAAACCAGTCTTTGTTTGTTTACAAAACTCTCTAAAAGTGGGGATAACTACTTCTTAAAAAAGGTTCTTAAAAAAACAAATATTTGTGTGAGTGAAGTGTGTTTAATTTTATCATATTTAATAGCCAATAATCCAATAAAAATTAATATCCAAGGATTTCAAATGTTATTAAATGTTTATTTAAATTATTTTAAATGAAAAGAATGGAAATTTTCCATTCTTTTTGTTTTGATGATTAAAATTGTTGTAATACTATCAATACTTTCCTTATCAGCTGTGTAAAGACTATTTGTGGTCATATTTCATAACAGATAAAAAGTTGATTAGATCTAATCCGGCTCATTTGTAGTAGGATGTGTTGCATCATTAATTGCTGATGGCTTTATATTGCACTAGCTGCTGCCCGCGACTTCATCCGCGTAACGTTGTAAATACTAAAACCTTCCTCAAGAACCACTTATCCATTGGTGAAAACAGCATGAAAATTGGTGCAGTAGTTTTTGAGTTTATCGCGAACAGACAGACAGATGCGGCGGAGGAATTTGTTTTATAATATGTAGTGATTTTATGGGCCTTACCTCATTTAGTTACATTGTTAAGTAATTAATTTAAAATTTAAACAAGCTGCTTGTAAAATATTAATAATTTATTTAATACTAGCTGCCATTGCCAATTTTACATAATTACAAAAAAAAATTCATAGGTAATTTCTAAATTTGTGTATTACAGTTGAATAAGTCATGTGATGAGGTAAAGCTGATTCATACAAAAAAAAAATTTTGGCAATTCATCAAACTCATTTTATTGGATAGAATTTATTTATTACTTTTCAAATAAAATTGGTTGATTTACTTACTTATTTATTTTCAATTATTCTGATAATATTCTATATAATTCTGATAATATTTGACTTTATATTACAAGATTAGCAACCTTTAAATCTTCTTGGTCAAGTCAAGCCCCTTTACAATATTTTCCATGACTAGACAGTGGATTATTTCTTATCCACACATCAAATTGGCATACGGGCATCCAATCCAAACCTATGTCTACTTACAGCAGTCAGCTATGCATTCTACTGGACTATTGTTCCTCAGCAAGCAATCATAATAAGATACTGCATTATAAGAGCAATTTCTTACATCTGTTGCATATTATGTAGGAAAGGAAATTCTCTTTATATTTCACATAATAATTGGCATAGATCCAATATCCACAGGTTATTGACATGCATTTGGTTGTTTGGGGAGCAGCCAGCTCTGTGTAAACCACCTTGAGATGTGACACATTTTATTGTAAAATTTATTCAGACTTGTATTTCTAATGTATCGTTCTTTACCATGGATATTGATTAAGAGCAAAAGATTGGATGTTGGAAAGAACTCTTTCTTTCAATAAAGAGGCAGTTCACAAATCATAGAATCTGCATCTGTATGCTTTAATTCGTAATGTCAATAATAGACTTTTTTTTTATTTTAAAATAAAAATAGCTATGAACACAAACAACATTCAAGTATTTATGTATTAAGAAAGAATAAAATATTATTAAATAAAATATTAAGAAGAATCATTATGTATAGTGTATGTATTGTGTATTTTAAGCGCTCTATTTAATTTCATATTTTCGAATCTTAAATTAAACAAATCTTTATTTGCACAAACACACGTCTACAGTATCTTAACTCATAGGTACAGCTGTTACAGTACAAAGTATGTTTTACCCCACAAGGGTATGCAAATATTTGTGTATATATAAAATTTGTTTTATAACTTGTCGTATTTTTCAATAACTAATAATATGTTTAATGTAATAAATAAATTACATTAAAGGTTCACAATAGTCAATATGGGCTGTCAAAAAGTTTCAGTGTTTAGCCCAACGAAACAATATCTAAGCACACACACACTTCCTAAACATATAATGACACATTTTACAGGCGAGGGTCACGAGGTTGTAGGAAAGCTGAACTTGCGGCTTACTTACAAAGATGTAAATTGTAAGTTTGCATGCAATGTAAAAGTGTGTGCCACTTCTCTACATTAATTATGCTTTTATACAAAATTTACTATAATAAACCACATGTAAATAAATCATCTTTATTTTCTCAACTTTCTATTTGTACGCAAATTTATTGTGTTGACATAAAACATTCATTTCTATCACTTTTTCTTTTAGTCATCTATTTTCGCCTTTCAGTAATTTTTCTCATTTAGTCACTTTGCTTTCGAAACATTTAGGTTAAACAGCTCATTTTTCCAAATTCTGATGTCTGTCAGTCATAAACTAGACCCTCTAAAATCTCAGCACTTGTGCTAAAAATTTATTTACGAATATAAGCCAGAGCTTATTACACTTACAAAAAAAGCAGTCATAAACTAGACACAGCCTATCTCATATCATTGAAATGACAGAACTCATGCTAAAATTTTGTTTACAAGTTAAACCGATAAACCGGAGCTGGGTTCTCATTCCTAATCACTCATCAGGAGCGGCGTCTCTATAATCTCGTATTTTAAGCGAACGAGGCGGACGACTCCTAACATACTTTGTCTGCATGTCCATCACATGATAACATGAAAAAGTAATTTGATGTTCAATTTTAGTGAATGTATCTTTAGCAGCTGATCATCCCGCTCACCTTGACTTCACGTGTCGGTGTACAAATCATGCAAATTGTGAATGTATGTATGTCTGTACCTGTATTGTATAGGTTTTGTTATTTGATTTTTACCCTTATTACTTTGTAAGTTAAAAGAATTTTTAAATCCAGTAGTTTTTGAGTTTATTCATTACATACAAGAATACAAATCTCAATCTCTATTCTCTCAAATCTCTATTAAATATTAATAGTATAGATTGAAGTATTATATAAAATGGACATTATTGGACATATGTTTGCTAAAATTGAAAAATACTTTTAAAATTAAGTTAAGGTTGTTATTGGTATTTTTTTTTTGTTATGTTATGACATTAATCCCCATGAGCTAGTGTAGCTAAAATAATAACTGCACTAACAAATTACATACATCCATTTCCGTATTGATTGAGGCAACTAGTTATTTGTTACAAATCGGTGTACCGTGCGTACCGTTCGACCTTCGAGTTATTTCCTCTTGCGCCTTCAAATAGCAGCTAGACTCGTTTTTGCACCAATTCTCTCACACGCAACTTTATTATTTTTTTGTTTTTTCGTTTCATCCCGAAGCATTATGTATAGTCACAGTCGGCTCGTTTTCGCGCATATGTTGATGAACTTAAAACTCGATATTTTTTCATGCAGGTATGCGAAATAATAAATGATGATGAAGTTTCATCGTGACAACTAAAACAATATAAACAAAAAAAAATGGTAATGCATGATTCATAACCACGACATATGTATCTAAAAAAATTACTAAATTTTGTACCATTTTAGGAGTAATCGACTTTATAAGATGTTTTAGTTTAGTTCTTGCAACAAAATCAATTGTATATTCTGTATTGCATAAAAATATTTCATAATATTATGCTTCCGATCTCCATTGTTTACAACAACAATGGCAATCCTATGATCATGACCTTCACAATATATCATCATAGCAATACCAAACCTATCTGTTAAATTAAAAATACAGTACAGTTGCGAACGAAATATATGTTCCTTAGACTATATGTATATTTAATGTATTATTAATAATATATTATTAGGGACCCATTCCCGTTTCGCCGGGGATGTAATTTTTTTAACTTACACAAACCTTAAAAAAAAAAGAACAAGTAAAACGTGAATGTTATCTTGTTAACATGCCAATAAAAGTAGCCACTCGGAAAGTACAACATTTTTATTTGTGTGTATACACTCAGATTATCAAATATAATCTAATCTTTTATTAGACTGTTCTAATATTCACTACTGTCGTTGTAGGTAGAGTTTATCTTTAGTACTTTATTATAGGCTGTTAGCCTTTTCTTGCTTACCAGACTTCAAAGTTGACAACTAGCGAATATGGTAAAAAGCGAAGTAGACGAATGGCGTCAAACCCAAAAATTTAATAGTTTTTGTAAAGAATTTAATTTAAATAAGTAATGTAGTCGAGTGTCCGTCTGTATATTAGTTGACTAGCTGGTGCCCGCGACTTCGTCCGCGTTCTCTATAGCCTATAGCCTTCCTCGATAAATGGACTATCCAATACAAAAAGAATTTTTCAATTTTAACCAGTAGTTCCTGAGATTAGCGCGTACAACCAAACAAACAAACTCTTCAGCTTATATATTAGTATAGATATATACATAAATGTAACTGATGAGAGGCACCTATTAAATTTATATCATACACGCGAACCTCATTGTGAACCGTGAACTCTGTCTCATCGCATGACAATATTATCAGATCGTAGTTAACTCGTTTCGTTTGTGAATTGCGGGAAAATATTTCACAACTATTGTTATAAAATATATGGGAAATGTTATCCCAGTGCCTATTTATGTGAAGGATAATATAAAAAATTTTTTTTTTTTTCAAAAATGGAATTTGTTTCCAAAATCTTAAGCACATATCTACAAGGTTAACAGAGTTTTCGCTATTATGAATTTAAAAAAATATTTGATTCATTATAAATCCTGAAAAGGATCTGTCGTGTTATTATCGTTTTTTTTTTTCATGGCTTTTTGTGCACTAACCAGAATACAAAAACTCCACAAATATATTTTAACAATCTTTACAGATTAATATTAGATATTAGATTGTTGATTATTTTAAAAACAAAGAAATTAATTTAGTTTTACCATTTCATTCATTTTACCATCGATTTATTTTCTGACTTTAGACATAATTTATAACAATTATTTTTTGACAAAATTAAATACTTAACA
Organism: Synanthedon formicaeformis; assembly: GCA_945859745.1. Taxonomy (NCBI): domain Eukaryota; kingdom Metazoa; phylum Arthropoda; class Insecta; order Lepidoptera; family Sesiidae; genus Synanthedon; species Synanthedon formicaeformis. The sequence goes on from OX243970.1 coordinate 10,162,943, forward strand.
TTAATGTTTTTCATAAGAAAACTGTTACATTTATATAATATTAAGTAAAAAATAATATTATTATTTGTTCAATAAAGTGTCACAAAAATATACAGGCTTAAAATTTTTAATTAAACAAATGTAAATTCCTGTTCCACAACGTTTCAGTCCTTCTTAGCCATAACTATTTCTTAAACCATATTGTTAATTTTTCATTAAGCAACTACATATTATTGTACTTTTGTGTATGTATGTATATTTGTGCGTGTTTGTAAGATTGTGATTGTGGGTAGATTTGTATTTGCTTGTATGTATTGTACACTCTCATTTGTTATTATTATAAACTTTACAAACAATATAAAGAAATATAATGTTTAATGTGATTGTTTGTACAGTGAAAGAAAAGCCTGCGCCTGCGCCTGCGCCGGCGGCGCCTACGCAAACGGGCCCCCATGGCGTGCAAGTTGTGAACACAGGCCCCGATCACACCTTCACACTCGATGAGGAAGCTCTCAGCTCGCTTCTGCTACAGGAGGACATCAAAGACCTGCCCGTGGTCGTCATATCGGTGGCAGGAGCATTCCGGAAAGGAAAATCCTTCCTATTAGACTTCTTCTTAAGGTTCATGCAAAACAGGGTCAGTATTAATATTCTAAAATTGTATTAATTTATTAATCGTTAATAATTAAACATTGTTAACAATATTAATTGTAGTAATTTGTTAAAATTGTATTAATTTAATAAAACGTACCGATTAATAGTATTTATTTAACAATATTTTTTTTAAACAGGGTCAATATTAATGCAACTATTTTTTTTATTTTTATTTTTTTGTCAACTATGTACCATAATCTGTCTCCTTTATGGGACAATAAATGGTATGTGTGTGGGGTTTAAAAGTGGCATGCCAGGCATGTGACCTGTGTCACATCCTACTCAGTAATTATAGATTATTTTAGTATGTCTTGGGGAACTTGCTGTTGGATTAATGCAACTATTTAACTACAAAAATGCCAAAATAATAACCTTCTCTGTATTTAGCCAACCATTTATATGACAACCTTTTATTACAGTATGGCGCCGGCGGCGGTGGAGGCGATTGGCTCGGTTCCGAGGACGAGCCCCTGGAAGGGTTCAGTTGGCGAGGTGGATCCGATCGGGATACAACGGGCATCCTCATGTGGTCACAAATCTTTCAAGCCACTCTCGACTCGGGAGAGAAGGTTTGTCTCATTAACACTATGAAATCACTTAGCTGGATCAACAGCTATAATACAAATAGTTTATTTCTTTATCTTAATTAAACCTAGGTACAAGTTGACACTGTAGAAAGGGGCACTCCTCTTAAATATAAAAATACTTGTAACAAGAGACTCCGTTCTTCCATCACCGCATTGAAAACTTAGGCTAAATTAAAACTGTAATTGTTGAGTAGTATATAGGAAAATAAGTCTGTCATCCCTTACTGACTTAACGAAACACAAAAAAGCACATGTGCTGTTATTTCACGGTGATATTCTGTAGGGTTGACGTTGGCCGGCATGCCCAATTCATACAATACATATTTTTTATTTTGACAATATTTCCATGACACTTTTTTTAAAATTTTTTTATATAAAGTAAATAATATCGAATAACAAATAACACTACTTAAAATTGGTTTGTTGTTTGCAGGTGGCGGTGATACTGCTGGACACTCAGGGTGCCTTCGACAGTGAGTCCACTGTCCGAGACTGTGCGACAGTGTTCGCTCTGTCCACTATGCTCTCTTCCGTTCAGATATACAACTTGTCGCAGAACATTCAGGAGGATGATTTGCAACATTTACAGGTATTATTTCATAATAAAAATGCAAATGTTTGTTGTGCGAGGTAATATAAGTTCTCGTGGGATAGTATTTCACATCTAAAAGCGCCTTAACACGGCCCTAAAATCGGGGAACCCCCTAGCTAGATCGCTCCCTCGATCGGCTCATGTGTAGGCAAATCGTTAACATAATTAGAGGCGATCTACGGAGCGATCTAGGGGGATCCCCACCACTGGCCCAATATTTCCATCGATTTTAAGGTCGTTGTGTAGGCGCTTCTTGGAAGGCATCTAATTGAGTCTATTTATAACTTAGTTCCTCGTTATTGAACTAGATGGCGCTCTTGATATAATATGTATAACGCGCTATAAACCTTTGCTTCAAGATACTTGACAATATAGTGATCCAAATTCTGTTATTTTATAATTTGAGAGAATCCATACTAATATTATAACTTCGAAAGTTTGTATGGATGTTTGTTACTCATTCACGCAAAAACTACTGAACTGATCACCATGAAATTTTGCATACACGTTGTCTGGGACACCAGAAAGGACATAGGGTACCTTTCATCCAGAAAAATGGTACTGCTCCCGAGGGATCATTTAAAATTAATTAAACTAACTCCTGGCCAAGTGTAATAGCAATAACGATGACAGGCGATATATTATTGCTTCTTCAACGCGGACGAAGTCTCGGACACCAGCTAGTCTTTATTTATTTGAGGTTCTGTAATGTTGGCTAACAATAATGCACAGGGTTGTTTGTTATTATGGTTTGTTGGCGTCAGTTGTTCACAGAGTACGGACGTCTGGCGCTGGAGGACAGCGGACGGACGCCCTTCCAGCGTCTCCAGTTCCTGGTGCGCGACTGGAGCTACCCCTACGAGGCCTCCTACGGCGCCGAAGGGGGACACACCATACTGCAGAGGCGGCTCAAGGTGAATATACTTACCAAACTCAATGTGAAACTGTGAAATGCTCCCCAATTATACTAGCTGTTACGCAAGACTTTGTCCGCGTAGCCTATGTTACTCTCTGATAATGTAGCTTTCTATAGGTGAAGGAATTTTCAAAATCGATTCACTATTTTTTGAGTTATTCATCAAAATGTTCCAGGTGTCGGACAAGCAACACCCCGAGCTGCAGTCGTTGCGCAAACACATAACCTCGTGCTTCTCGGAGATCGCCTGCTTCCTTCTGCCTCATCCCGGGTTGCGCGTCGCCACCAACCCCAACTTCGATGGCAGGCTGGCAGGTATGACCATCGTCACCATCACACTCATGACTACTACTACATTTCAATTTTTTTTTTTTTGTTATTGTCCAACCCCCGGGCTGCAGAAGTCCTAACATCTAAAGACGAAAAATCGTAGGGTAAACTTTAAAGTTCAGAGTTTAAAGTACGTTTTAAGAGTTTAGAATCTAGAAAAATGCTATCTTTTCAGTTGGGTAGAAACAAACACAAATAATAAATAACGAAGAAATGACTTATTGACTGTTGAGACAAGGAGGACAAATTCGAACTCCTTTCTCGCTATAATGAAGTGGTGTAGTCAAGAAATAGGCTACCAATAGAGTTCAGTAACGGAGATTAAATACTTACTTTAGTGAGCAATATATATTTGAATTACAGATATTGAGCCAGAGTTCAGGAGGTCCCTCCAACAGCTGGTGCCGATGTTGCTCTCTCCACAGAATCTGGTCCCCAAACTGATCAACGGACAACAAGTGAAGGCCAAAAATTTGGTGCAATACTTCAAGTCCTACATGAACATCTACAAGGGGAACGAACTTCCGGAACCCAAGAGTATGTTGGTGGTGAGTTTTCATTTCATATTTTTATGGGAATCGTTCAGTTATGTTATTAAACGTGTGAATTTATGGTGTATTTTTGATGATTTTTTAAACTATGTATGTATATGTAACTAATAGCAGGTAGGTACTAATAATGCCATAAAACGTCATCAAGTGGACATATAAATATACAAATTTAATATACAAAAGTGAATTGCTTCTCATATGGCCACTGCAAATTGAGATGGCGTTGTTTCGAAAAGAGCAATTAATAGTAAAATAATTGTGAAAATGGAATAAAATATTAAATTAATGTTTAGATTAAATTCCTACTAACGTTCTAAATGTCAACATTTGTGAGTATGAAAAACTACTATAACTTTACAGTAATATAGATTATTACTAACTAGCTGCTGTCTGCGACTTCGCCCTTATAAAACGTTCCTCGAGAACCACTCTATACATTGGTGAAAACAGCATGAAAATAGGTGCAGTTATAGATTATATCACAAATATTAAATGAAGTCGCAGGAAAAGAGCTATAATTGAGGATATTTTTATGTAAGGCGACAGCGGAGGCCAACAACCTGACGGCGGTGGCGGAGGCGAAGGAGGTGTACACAACGCTGATGGAGGAGGTGTGCGGGGGGGCGAAGCCCTACCTGCAGACGCAGCTCCTGGAGGCGGAGCACCTGCGCGTGCGCGACAAGGCGCTGCACGCCTTCCACGCCAAGCGCAAGATGGGCGGCGACGAGTTCAGCCAGTCCTACTGCCACCAGCTGGTGCAGGACCTGGAGGAGCAGTTCCAGCAGTTCCGCGGTCACAACGAGAGCAAGAACATCTTCAAGGCGGCGCGCACGCCCTCCGTATTCTTCGCGATCGCCATGTTCTTCTACGTGTTCAGCGGGGTCTTCGGACTGGTGGGACTCTATCCCTTCGCAAATCTGTGCAACCTGGCCATGGGAGTCGCGTTGCTCACTCTCGTCCTCTGGGCTTACATCAGGTAGGTGTTTTTTTTTCTTTTCTAACATAGTATGTTTAACTCTTAAAAGAACACACAGAATGCTCGTTCCTGTATTTAAAATATATGTATACTCCAACTTTAGATACCTAAGGGCCGGTATTTTAACTGTCACTATTCTTAAGAATAATATTTTAAGTGACGCTTAACTATACTTTAGCGTATTTCAACTTTCACTCAACACAAATTCGTTGGGCGAGGGCCGGTATTTCAGTCTTTACTTAAGAATGGGTATAAAGCAAACAAAATTTGTAATTTCACCCGCGTGGCCCCTTGGACATGACAGTGACACAAAATACGTAGAACTACGCACAACATGCGACGGAAGATAGCGGAAGACGCATCTCGCTCAATAAAAATGTTATAAGTGCCAAAAGTATTAAATATTAATTATTCGTAAACTACGATGTCAAATGAAAAATTGTTACATACAGCCTTAGATAATATGTCAAGTGAAATTACTGATACACTTTTAGCTTTGTAATGTGTGTCATTTTGAAAATAAAACTAAAATCGATGGAAATGAGAGCTCACTTGGTGATTTTTTTCTATCGAGAAAATTTCATTGTATTATGTTTTCTGTTACAGACGTCGCTTTCATTTATAATGTATTTATCTATTTAAAAAAATTAATTAAATTAGACTTTGTTTACTTAGATAAAATTCAAATCTAGGATTGGCTATTTCTCTTTATGCCCGCTCTTAAGTCTTTCACTTAACTAAGCTTCACAGTTCACTTTACCATAAAGCTAAGCTTACTCAGGAACGAATTTGTGTTGAGTGAAAGTTGAAATACGCTAAAGTATAGTTGAGTGTCACTTAAATTTTATTCCTAAGAATAGTGACAGTTGAAATACCGGTCCTAAAACATACTTTAAATTTATCTTTAGTAAGTCAATGTGGTAATCCTTTTTAAGTTACCACTACATATCACACTCCATAACGAAATCTATAAAACACAAGTTGGATTAAACTTTGTTCTTAGACAGCAAGTACGTATTAAGAGAAAATTTTTTGTTTAACATTCCAGGTACAGCGGCGAAATGCGAGAACTCGGCGTGACCATAGATGACGTAGCTAATGTTTTATGGGAAAATGTAAGTTTTGCTAATTCAAATCGCTTTTTTATAGTGAACCGTGAACAGGATCGATAGAAATTAAGCCTCAATTCCCTTTTAGATAACTCCACGTAATAAAATATTATGTGTTTATTTATTTAATTAAAGCTACATAATTACATTAGTACATACGTTTATTGTAAACATTTAAATAAACTAGATTATTTATATTTAATGAGTAAAATATAAGTGATAATCAATTGAAATTTTAAAGTATTTTTAATGTATTTATTAGTGTACTGCTATTTGGTGGTCACGATTTCGTCTGCGTTGAAAAATGTAAAATACAAGACTCAAATAACGCCCGACATCTTTATCGCTGTGATGAATTTTTTTATATTTTTAAACTGTCCCACGGGAACGTAACATTTATATTAATCCAGGTAATGAACTATATATCTATATGCCAAATTTTATTCGAATCTGTTCAGTAGTTTTTATGTGAAAGAGTAACATCCTCACAAACTTGCATTGTATTAGTACATAAATATCAATCAATCAATCAATACTAATAATAAATCTGTAAATGTAGGTGTTGTATGTATGTGTATATTTGTATATTTGTATGTTGTATCTCCATAACTCTTAAACGAATTAACCGATTTTTATGAAACTTGATAGATAAACATTTAGACGCTACAGGACACACAGGGATAGGCTACTTTTTTTCTTTTTCAACGCGGACGAAGTCGCTGGCGCCATCTAGTAAAGAAATATACTTTGTAAAAACAAGTATCAAATCTTTGGACTTGAGAAGTCTTCACATATATGTACAAAGTTTCAGTAACTCGCAACGTTCAACATTCAACGTCTCTCCGTTCAATATTTCCAGGTAATGAAACCGATATACCAAGTGTGTCTCGAGAAGGGCATGGAGCACGCGGCAGCCGCGGCCGCCGAGAGGACCCTGGGACCTTCGCAGCCCAAGACCCTCAACGCGAACGGGAAGCAGAAGCACTTGTGATGCATCGGTCCCCGGCCCCCGCACGGTGGCACTCATCCCCCGGCCTGATGCCACATCCGACGGGGGTGACCCAGCACCACCCCTGTCGGACCCGAAGGACAACAGAGTCACAGTGAGATCCTCCGGACGTACACATCCGTGAACGTAACAGTGTCCAAAACATATCTCATAGTCAATTATCGTGGAAAAGTGAATGCGCAAGTGCAATAAAGACACTTGTCAGTGTGTCTGTGTGTCTGTTTATGGTGAATGTGATTAGTGAATACAAAATAAGCCTGGATTCGTGACAGTGGATAAATAAGTTCTTTATAAAATTCTAAAAAAAAAATTCAAATTAAAAAAAAAATCTGTTTTTTATCTTGCATAGTTTAAAATGGGTATCGGATTGTGTTCAGTCATAACGGTTGGTTTTTTTTTTTTTTTGGTGTGTATAAAGTAATTTTATTGTAGTCCAATGTGATTTGTAATTAATTGCCTTGTCCGTCCGATGCGATATTTTTTTAAAGATTACATTATATATGTGTTAATTTTATATTAATAAAAGAATTTTAATATTATAATAACTCGCATTGGATTTTCAAGGCAATAAATGAAAATATTGATGATAAATTACATATATATGACACGAACGCGGACATGGAAATGTAATATACAATATATTTAAAATATAATGCACAAAACTATAATATTCATTTTAACAGGTAAATTGATTTTACTTTTATAACAAAAAATCTACTATTGGTTTTTATTATTTAAAAACTTTTGTGTAAGTACTAAATACTTAAAAAATATATTTTTTATTACATGTCATCACTTGTTAAAAACTTGCACTAAAACAGTACTTAATAATATTAATCGCTCAAAACAATTTTAATTAAAAAGTAAATGTTTAAATATATCAACAATAATATTTGACTAAAAAAAAATAAACTAAGTTATTCATGTAATTGAGCAAGTATACATTTTTCCTTTAAAAAAAAATTAAAAAATAAGTAAATTATGTGCCAATCGGATTAAATATTTAGTTTAAATCTAATCGAGTTTTGATATTTGGGAACAAAATTTTTTATCATGTTACGTATTTGTATTATTGTAATGTAAAATTGTATTGATTTTTTTTTTTAATCAATTAGTCGTAGAGGTTGATGCGTTTGAGCAATATTTTATATATTTAAGTAGTTTCACTGATACCAAAACTGTGTGAAAAATATTTAGACACTCGTCTTGTTTATTGATTATCTTATTTCCAACTCTTGCCAATAGTTGAGTCAATCAATATAATAGAGTATTTGAAGAAATAAGTCAATTTGTTTGTTTTGCAAAAATTATATCTGTATATCGGAGGTATATACTATCCAAAGTCCATTTTTTTTTCTCAACCCTTTAACCGCTTGGTTTTGTGTGAATTGTCGTGCTCCTAGCGTTTGACTCTTGATTTTTTTTTTTCAAGAGAAAGTAACTCAAAAACATTAAACAAGTAGAGGAATTTGTCGTATATATCCGGCTCTGGCGAAATGGACATAAAAATAATTGTCGGATAAATCCGACACTGGCGGCTAAAGGGTTAAAAATCACTTTATGATGCCCTAAGAATAAGTATTTTACGCTATATTTACTGGTATACTCTTTTTAAGTCATATCAAAGAAACCGAAAAAAATTAATTTCTCTTTTGATTATATTATACTAGTTGGTGCCCGCGACTTCGCTCGCGTAACTTTGTAAATTATATACTAAAACCTTCCTCGAGAACCACTCTATCCATTGGTGAAAACAGCATGAAAATAGGTGCAGTAGTTTTTGAGTTTATAACGAACAGACACACTGACAGACAGACAGATGCGGTGGAGGACTTTGTTTTATAATATGTAAGGATTTATGTTACAAATCCAACAAGTTACTGAATAGTTTGCTAAATGTGACTTGAGATAGTTTTCTTTCGATATACACATATATTATGTTAACTAAAAATTATCATTACAATATAGTATAATAAATAATAACTTCTGTGATGTCACAAAGTCTTAGAAACATGAAAATCAATAGACAAAAATAATAATAATTTTTCTTCTTTAGAAAACAAGACAAAAAAAATTCTTTTAAATATTTAAATTTATTAAAAGGTGTCAGTTTTTAATTAAAAAAAAAAAACATTGGGGTTTACTTTTTTAAATGTATAATTGTATATATATATTCCGTCTGTGACATTATATGATCGAAATACGAAGATGTTTTAATAAAATGGTGGTTGTGCAGTTAATGAAACTGTCGTTTAGGTTTTTTTTTATATATAATTGCTTATTAAGGACAAGCAGAGTTGTTTCAATTATTGTGTTCAATGGTTTTTATACAAATTGTGAAAAAAAATATTCATGTATATTCCCACTCGTCCCGTGATGGGAATTTGTGATTTTTCTTCCCAGAGGTTCGGGAGTATATATTGGATGACTTAATTTTTTTGTATGTTCATATACAGGGCGTTCCAAAACTATGCGACATGAAGGGAAAGTACCTTAAATATCATAGAAAATATATTTTGCTGAAAGAAGACTTCATTCTTAAAAGTTAGTAATACTGCATTCAAAGATTTTCTAAAAATTACTTGCTTCATCTGGGAATCGAACCGACTTAAATCTGAAAAAAAATTTAACCATATTTTAATGATGCCAATCGAAAGAATGGACAAAAAATAATATTTCTTCTTAAGTAACATAGTATCTTAAAAGAAAGGAATAGCGTAAAATGTTTGATTCAAATTTCGTAATTTTTAGAAAATTTGAATGCAGTATTACTAACTTTTAAAAATAACATAAAGTCTACTTTCTGCAAATTATCCTATCTACGATATTTAAGGTACTTTCCCTTCATGTCGCATAGTCTTAGGACGGCCTGTAAATGATAAATATATATTGAAATATATAATATCAACGCGGACTAGCGAAACTATTGAAAAAGCGATTTTTCAACATCGATTCTATTTTATTATATCGTGACTAGCTTAGTGTCCGCGACTGAAAAAGCTAGTCAGCGTTGAAAAAGAAGAAAAGTAGCCTATCCTGTGTCCTGTACGTTATCTACCAAGTTTCATGAAAATCAGTTAATTCGTTTAAGAGTTATGGAGGAACATACATACATACATACAAATCGTCAATTTAGTTTCAGTATCATGTATAGAGCCTATAAACACGATATCTCTAAAAGTAAAGTAACTTACTCCATAACCAACTCTAACAGATTTATTATTAGTATTGATATCTAGCTTTTATGGAAGAGCGAAAGCTCCTGGTACAGGCTTCCGCTTAAAAGGAGTCTGCAATCATGGGATTATTGTAAAAACGATTTTTCTAACTGTAAATAAACATATTTTTTTAATATTATTTTTAAACAATTATATCGGATGTGCAGTATTATTTATTCTAACAAGTCAATTAATTTTGTAATTTGGTTTGTCAACTTAAATTCATTTTTTTCCTTCTATTACTTTGCTTGGAGAATAAAAATCGAACACCATTTAGGATTGTTTTTCTTAATTTCAGTTAAGTAGGGGACATCTGTTAAGAAAAATCCCAGAAATTCCATCACTGGACTACTGGGAATAACCGAAAACTTTGATGTTTTATTCTGTATTAAAATAATATTTGAATTGTAATCTTGTGTAAGGAGAATGTTGTAATTATTGACAACAAATTAAATTTGTCTTGTAGTTGTGTATATAAATAAATATGAAATGCCAAAAGTGCCTAATCTTCCACTTATTATCAAGTTAAATATAAAAATAGATAATTATATACTTAACGTTTTTTTTTACAATTTAAATAGTTGTATTATGATAATTTTCAATTTCTCGATTGTGCCAAACTGTATTAAACTAGTTTTACAGTTGTTATGGTCCCTTTTTTAAATTTCTTTACATTACTCCTCCCTCTTATGAATAGCGAAATATACTGACTGACTGACAGACTGACTGACTTGACTGACTGACTGACTCAAGTCTTAGGATTGGCATTAATTTACTACCAAACAATTGACCCTTCACAAAAATATATTTAAAATATTAATTGTGGTCTTGTCTTATGAAAGTTGTTCTTTAATTTTAAAATAAATAAATTGTAATATTTCATATTATTATTGTTTGTTGTAAATTGTTATTTATATATTTTAATGTTGTTTCTCAAACCCATTGTTTTAGAATAATTCTATGCTTGTTTAGTTTCTTATTGGAGAAAAAATATTTCATGCTTTTCGGCCAAATATGCTAAACTTCACGCTGGCCTTGCTCAATCTTCACCCACAATAGATTAGTTTATATTTAAATTTTTTTTTTTTAATTAACAATAAATTAGAGCATTTTATTCAGCAATTTGTTTGTAGAGCTACATTTTGACTAATTGAATATTTTTACGTTAAATAACTATAAATTGTGTTGGACCCTTGAATTGTACAACTTTTTTTATATTAACTGAATTGAATTTCCAGTCTTTAAAAGAAAAGCTTCAGTGAAAGCTATGCTCACGTCATAAGCAATTGTCTACACGGAGGAATGTTTCAATTTGTTATTATATTTATTTAGTGCCATAAGTTTGCGATCGATGTGTTGCCCCGTCCCCTTTAATTTGTAATTTTTATTATATTATTTGCAATTTAAAAAAATATGCAAGAGGAGCTGCTCATTTTGCTGATTACTTACATACTCGGCTTGTAGTATGTAAATACCGCTGAGAAATAACAGCACGTGTGCTGTTGTGTTTCGGTAAGTGATTAAGGGATACCAGACCTTTACCATGTTTACGTTCACGCAAACTCTCAAGCAGTTTTTTAAATCAACCAAAAAGATAATATATTATAGCCTGTTGAGAAATAGAATATAAAGTGAGTCAAAATTGTAAAAAAAAATCTTAAATTGGGGGATGGTGACACAAATAAAATCTCGTCACGAAAACATATTGTAAATGGGTTTCGGTATTTGTAATAATTGTTTAAATGTAATATATTAATAAAGTCTTATTTTATATAAATTTATTTTTATTATTAACTAGCCTTTGTCCGCGACTTAGCAAGCGTCCCTCAGGAATAATACTTTTTTGGCTGAAAGGTATAACTATATCAAAATCAAAATATTTATTCATTAAATAATAGGCTTCTCTAAAAAACTACTGTTTTGATTGTCATTATAAATTTAGATCTACCAGGGTTTCGGAAAAAAAAGCCAAGATGATGATCCTGAAAAAAATCCCGAAGAAACTCAGGACGCATTTCTTTTTGTCATATATCAAATAATAAATAACACAATTACAATTTTTTTCAATTAATTTTATTTAAAGTATAATAAACAATACTAACACAGTATTAACTCAGAATGGCTTAAATCCAGGCTTCATTGTCACTTATAATAAATAATCAGCGATTTTATAATAGCTTTTCGAAAAGAGTTTGGTTTTGATTACTAGTTCAGTAACTTTATACATCAGACCTTGCGTCGAACAAACTTTTAAATGCTTTATCTCAAAAACTATTGGGTCTAAAGAGATATTTCTGGTCTCATGTTGTCGCAAGTAACCCTGCTCTCTTGCAGCCGCAAGAGATGTTGAGGAGCTGCTTCTCTGGTCATATTTTGGGGCTGACGCCTTGTCACGTAGATCCAGGAACTAGAGCCTGCTAGTGTTCTCGAGTGACGTATGACTTAGGACAGTTTTCTGAAGAATACGTGAGTTTTAGTAGGTGAGATTGGTGGGTTTATATTTTTATACAAAAAAGACAATCTCTTAGGACTTTTAAATTGCCTATGTTGTCTACTATAGTCACCTGAGACACACAAACATACAGACAAACATACCAGGTCCTGAAATATGACCTTGAAACCGATTTAATTTTTCAGTTTAATATAGAGTTCTAATTTTTCTTTGACCGACTGATCGGACGACGCAGTTTTTTTTCCCGTTGGTTCTATTGATAGGACAATGCCGAGCTTAGGCTTACTCATACGTCAAGAATGACCAGATAGCAAAGTATAAATGTTGACTGCTGTTGCGAGCTGTTTCATATAAATAAAGACTCAGTTTAATGAAGTCCTTTTAAGATCAGATGATGCAATTTTACTCGCATTATTAAACTGCTAAGTTACTTTAAAGCGTTCTTAAAGTCCTACTATTAAAGGAGTCGACTCTCCTCCGCCCCTCTCAACCCTATTCTACGCGCATTGTATGGTCATGTTTATTTTGTTTATGTCCCTCAACAAGTGTCCGATCAATACAAGACCCAAGTGAACCAACTTACGCGAGTCATCCTTTCTCAAATCACATCCTATACCTATTAGAATATTAGATATACATATATACCTATTAGAGAGTATATATGTTCCTTGTCCTATACTATGTTCATATAAAGACATCACTGACTACATACTTAATTTAGCAGCGGCTGTCCCGACCTCGATGACATCATAACATGACCTCGAACTGCGCAATCATATATACTTATATTCATACCAATATAGAAGTGGATGGAACCTTACTTAAATATTATTCGGTTTCGTTCAGTGCAAGTTCAGTGTATCGTAGGCATTGAAAACAGATGCGCGTCAGTTTTAACTAACCGTGGTTTATAACGCGATTCATCACTTTCTTTCAACGAATACGTAGTTTCGCACTTCTTAGTGCAGTGGATATGTCAAGTAAGTTTGTGTTTTGTATTCAGCCAATGTGCAGTTTCCCTCTGTATGCACGAGTTATTAGGGTTTTTATTATGAAGTAATTAAAACTAAATATAGACACTTATGTCAGCTGTTGAACGCAAAGTTTGGGTCATTTGTTTTGATTCATTGCCTGCTTCAGTTTACTGGATTTGGTTGTTTTTAAATGCGGTTTTTTATTAAAAAAATCATTTACTATCGAAAAATGTATTATTTTATTAATTAATAGATATAATTAATATTTTTATTTTATAATTTACATAGAGCAGGTATTTTGGTCGTTAAAATCGTCTTAGCATTTTGACTCAGGGGTCCCGGGTTCGAATCCCGGCAGGATAACATTTTAAACTTAAAAACTTTAAAAAAAGAATTATTAGTCGGATGAGGATTACCTCGTACATACCTACTACTTTACCTCTTGATAATATTAAGTATAGATAATAATCTGCATATGAAATAGTGGCGGTGACTTCTATAGGATAATGCTGATTATGGATCCTGGTGGTAGAAGATCTTATCAGTCAATCCCAAATTTTTCTATTTTACAGTGGATTCGAGGAGTTTAGAGAGTGGACGGGGCATTCAAGTGGTTACACCTGCGCCGGAGCATACTTTTACATTAAACGAAAAGGATCTGAGGGCTCTTCTGCTGCGGGAAGATGTTAGAGACCTTCCCGTGGTCATCATCTCTGTTGCGGGCGCCTTGCGGAAGGGAAAATCCTTTCTGCTCGACTTCTTCCTCAGATACTTACATCAAACGGTTTGTCAAATGCTTACACTGTCACTGCGAAAAATACAGCGTGCTTAGTCACGTTAATTAAATTCCTTAAAAATAAGAAAAAATATATATAGTGTTTTTCTTGTTTCTTTATAAAAAATACTAGAATAATTAAAAACTAGTCTATTAAAACCTTGTAGTAAGTATATAAATACCTACTTTATTTATTTAATATATAAATAGTTACTAATGTGATTGTTGAAATAAAAATGATATTGAAATATCTAAAAAATATATATTGAATAAGTAACTATAAAACTTACTTGTAAACAGAAACTATTTTTAAAAAGTTGCATCTTTAATGTCACGTAAGAAAAACTAATATTTGCGTTTTTTTGTTATTAATGATATGAAGTAACTAATAGGTACTTAGCTACAAAGTGGAATTTCATAAATTGTAACAATCTTCACAATAATATGACAAATGATATGATGATTCCAGTACGAATCGGGTGCTAGTGGCGAATGGCTTGGAGCTGAAGATGAACCGCTTCGAGGCTTCAGTTGGCGAGGAGGCTCCGATAGAGACACAACGGGATTGCTACTCTGGTCACAGCCTTTCAAAGCTTCCCTGGCTAACGGGGAGAAGGTATTTTTATTTTACTTTTAGTGAAATCAAAAGGGTGCGATGTACCAGTACCACACAAGTTAAAATAGAGGGGAAATGTTGCGTGAGTCAAAAGTATTTACCCTCGTCGATATATCATATGTCTATGTATTTCCAGCATCTAATCGGAAGATCTAACTAAAGTAACTATAGTTACTTTAGTTAGATCTTCCGATTAGATGCTGGAGCTTTACCATGGAGCTTTTTGTTGGGACGTCAATATATTGACGTCCCAACAAAAAGCTCCATGGTGGTCACGTTTGTTTTTGTTCATGTTGTTGATTTGCCATCAGTCGCTAGACTATAATCAAATGAGCTGAAGGAAAATTGGCGTTTGCATAGAATAAGGCCAGTGTCCTCTGAAATTTCAGTCTTCTGACTTTTCCAGTCTGCAACAACTCTTTGGCTAGTTGATTCGGGTTGGAGTAAAGACGATTTTTCTATAGCGTACTATTATTTCAGCAACGGTGGTCACGTAACTAGAATTTTTATCGTAAACATTATTATTGGCTTTTAGTCAGTAATTACAAGAATTACTTGCGAAAATGTCACAAATTCTGCACATTTTAGAAATTAATTATACTAAGTATTTTTTTATTTCGATGCAAACCTTCATATTATGTCAGAAATAACATGTTTTTTATGCTACGACTTACTAACTAATGTAATGAGTAATCATGGAACATAGTATGAAATAAGTGAGCTCCATACTGTGAGCTCAGTTCGAGTTGGAAAGTGGTCTCTTAAGTTCTGTGGACCCTAAAACTGTTTTATAACGTATTACTCGTAGGTGGTGATTTTGCTGATGGACACGCAGGGAACGTTCGACAGTGAATCGACTGTGAAGGATAACGCCACAGTGTTCGCGCTCTCGACAATGCTTTCCTCCGTCCAGATATACAATCTATCGCAAAACATCGAGGAAGATGACTTGCAACATTTACAGGTTTTTTTTTAATATATTTTTTTTTAAATATCTTCAGACATTCCACGCAACACCATCTAGTTCCACACTAAGCAACTAATATTCTATATTCTAGAATACTAGACAGTTGATACACTACATAGACAGTTGATTGCCCCTAGAGGGATTCGAACCCGCGACCGCAACAACTAGGGTTACTAGCCACTAGACCACCAAACGGTTTATTACTTTTATTTCTTTGACTGATTGGGGGCCTATTTCAGCCAGGTATAAATGCTCTTTTAAGTCGTGTAGGTACTTTTAATAAAATTTAAATAATTTTTTTAATGTTCAATTTCAGTTATTCACGGACTATGGGCGACTGGCGAAACAGAGTAGCGGTGGAAAACCGTTCCAAAGACTCCAGTTTCTCATACGAGATTGGAGCTTCCCTTACGAACATCCTTACGGCAGAGTCGGCGGGGAGCAGTTACTCAAAAAACGGCTTGCGGTTATTGACTTTTTTTTTTTTTTTTTTTTTCAATTTATTTACTAGTACCTATCTATCGTTCGTGATAAATGCTTCTTAATGAGAAGCGTTTTTGAGAATTTAGAACTAAGCTTAGTTATATGGTGGACAGTTTTAGGTTTCTTTGCGTACCTAACTTTTCGACTCGTTGAATTTTTGATAATTTGGTGGTCTCTTATATCTTAGACCACAAAGAGAGGGCTGTAGGTAAAAAAATTGCAGATTTTGAGTTGATATAACATTTCCAGGTGCGCGAAGGCCAGCACGAGCAGCTGCAAAGCCTGCGGAGGCACATCGCCGCCTGCTTCGAGGAGTTGGACTGCTTCCTGATGCCGCATCCTGGTCTCAACGTCGCCACCAACCCCAACTTCGATGGGAAACTTAGTGGTATGATAACACATAGTTAGAAATATCAGATAGCATATCTTTACTTTACTATATTGCAACCTCGGCTAACCAAAATTCGATTTGTTTAATAAGCTTTCTGGATTAAACTTAATTCCCCTATTTATACTGATATAATATGCCACTTATAAATTGAATCATAATTTTCTTAGGTGTCAAAATACTAATTAATTTTTTATTGTTCATATATTTTTATAAGGTCTTGAATATATTTTTTAATTATTAGATAATCCCTCAAGTACAGTATACACCTAGGTGATTTTTATTCTGAATGAAAGGTAGACCCTATGTTCTTCTCTGTATCCCTGTGTAATGTGTATGCAAAATTCCATCATGATCGATTGAATAGATAAAGGAGTGAAGTCGCGGGTAACAAACAAACAAAACTCACTTTCGCATTAAGTATCTAACACAGCGACCCGCCCCCGGCTTCGCAAGTAGTTAAAAATTTAAAAAATCCTTTGTTTTTCCCCATAATTTAAGTAACACAAATCATTACATATTATAGAACAAAGTCCTCCGTCGCGTCTGTCTGTTCGCGATAAACTCAAAAACTACTGCACCGATTTTCATGCTGTTTTCACCAATGGATAGAGTGGTTCTCGAGGAAGGTTTTAATATATAATTTACAAAGTTACGCGGGCGAAGTCACGGGCACCAGCTAGTAAACTCATAGATCATAATACGATGTCGGTTGTCAGATATCAGCGAAGAGTTCAAGGTGTACCTAAAACAGTTGGTACAAGCGCTCATGTCTCCCGAGAATTTGGTGCCGAAGCAGATCGAGGGCCAGAGGGTGAAAGCCAAGGAAGTGCTGCACTACATGAAGGCTTACATGGAAGTGTTCAACGGGAACGAAATGCCGGAGCCCAAGAGCATGCTGGACGCGACCGCCGAAGCCAACAACTTAGCAGCCGTGGCCGAGGCGCGAGAGGTCTACGAAGACCTGATGGAGGAGGTCTGCGGAGGCACGAGGCCCTACCTGGACCCTCGGAGGTTGCAGCAGGAGCATCAGCGCGCCCGGGATAAGGCACTGCACGCGTTCCACTCCCGCAAGAAGATGGGCGGAGACCTCTTGGCGCAGACTTACTCGACGCAGTTGCTTAAGGTATTGGATAATAGCTTGATGTTACTGATATTACTTTATATTGTACTAGCTGGTGCCCGCGACTTCGTCCGCTTTCTCTATAGCCTATAACCTTCCCCAATAAATGGACTATCCAACACAAAAATAACTTTTCAATTCGAACCAGTAGTTCCGGAGATTAGCGCGTACAAACAAACAAACTCTTCAGCTTTATATATAGGTATAGATGATGCGAAAAGTGACGACGCCGAATTGTGCTCAGTGCAACATTGTGGAGGCCATGTACCATGAGCGTATTAGACTTGGCTTCAGTGGCCAAATTAGGTCGCAAATGGGTGACCTGAACAGTGCCCTGGCTTTCCCATTATACGATGATGCCAGGGAGCTGTACAGGAAATATTTACTACTCGAGTTTGTGATGTTATAATTTAGTAAAGTAGATTACTATTATACTAAATTATAAACTATGTATAATGTTCAGCGAAAAGCCTCTAAATAAAGACTTAAAAAAAATAACAGTGCCGAAAATTGTCCGGGGGCCCTAGTCAAAGTAACAATTTAAAACGATAACGAAGTTCGAAAACAATAAAAAGTATGGGATTGACATATGCCGTCGCTAAATCACGTGATACATCCCATACATTTCATTCTTTCGAACTTCGTTATCGTTTTTAAAATGTTACTTTAAGGCCCCTGGGGCTTTTATTTCAATTTGGTGTACCCTTCCAGGAACTCGAGGAGCAGTTTGAGCAGCTGCGCTTGCACAACGAAGCCAAGAACCTGTTCCGCATAGCAGGCACTCCACTGGTGTTCCTGTGCGCGGCTGTGCTGGCTTATCTGGCTAGCATAGCCGCCGCTGCCGTGGGACTGCCGCCCCTAGTGGCCGTGGCACAGACCGCCGCCATTGCAGCTCTTGGAATGTTACTCGTATGGGCCTACACCAGGTTAGTTAGATCCCTATGTAAAACACGCTACCGCACATTGTAAAAAAGTTCAGACCAAGCTTAAATTATCTTTTATAATGCGCACTGCCAAGGTTTTTAACTCCCTGCCGGCGTCTGTGTTTCCGAGCTCATTTAGGTAACCCAAATCTTTTCGAAGTTGGAGTGAATAGAAAGAAAGAAAGACGGTTACACGGTAACAAGTCGCGAATTCAATGGTTTTTTCACATCTCAAAAATTATTGTTCTTTTTTTTTAAATTAATCGGTTACACGGTTTCACTTCAATAAGGTTACATTAAAAAAAGCAGTTATTAATCGGTGATATGCATTGTTGTGTTACAGAATCACCGGAAATATGAGCGACATTGGGATGCAGCTTGACGAAATAGCCAACTCGATACGAAATTATGTAAGTATCCCTTATATAGGCGAGTTAAGCAGAGTAAAAAAAAATGCTAAAGTTGGCTCTGCGTTTTGCATGGATAGAGCTTAGAGCTTGTTTTTCATATTACAAAGGGTGGCAGGCAGGCCAACGGTCCACTTCTGAAATGTTTCAGACACTTCTAAAGTTTTCAGTGTTCTGAGTTCTAAGTGTTCAGATTCTTCTAAAGTTTATCTAAAATCGTGTGGAGTTTTTAAAACATGATATATCTAATATATAACATTCTCGTGTCACAGTGTTAGTTGCCATACTCCTCCGAAATGGCTTAACCGATTTTGATGAAATTTTATATGTACACTTGGTAGGTCTGAGAATAGGTTTTTATCTATTTTTTATACGCGGGCGAAGTCGCGGGCAGCAGCTAGTAATTTTATAGATGTTTCTTGATGACCTGGGGGCAAGATAGTTCGCTAAATAGTCTGGCGACTAATAATTTTATTAGATAATAAAACGTCTGGCGACGACGTTAAAAAGCTTAAAAAGGTGCAGGATTTGAACCGTATCGTTAGCAAAGCCCACTGCGCTGTTTATATTTTGCAAATATATAGGTTAAAAGCTGTAAGCATAGCGAAAGTAAAAAATAATAATTTCGCAGATCACGCAACAAAACTCCGTGAAGTATGGACCAACAGAGGAACCAGTGGCCAATGACAATGATGACGATAAAAACAAATAACATTGCCATTAATTTTTTTTAACCACAAATAAAAAAATACCCACACGATGTGAGAACGAATGAATGCTAAGTGAATGTTGATGTGTCATGACTCATGATTGATATTCTTTCTAGAACTAAGTACCTACCCTACACATGTTACCAAGTGTGAGGAATCAAGCCTTTAGTCATTTAAAAAATGTATTTAGGTATATACCTAGAGCTCATTAGGAATTCTACTATGAATTAAGGAACGAAAATTAGGAATTGGAAAAGGTTATAACAAATTTATGAATCAGGATGTTAATGATTCCAATCCAATTAACACCATCCAGCAGTTATAATTGGGAATCCTTAATTCGCAGTACTTATAGTCTGATAATAAAAAGATATATACCTGACGACACGTTTGGTCTAGTGGTGGTTAGCAACAATTTAAATTCAACCTAAAGTGCTCCTGAATACGACTGTATTTGGTACAATGAAATAAAATGACGGCGAGCGACGCAAAGCGCGGTCGAGAGGCGCGCGGCGACCAAATACAGTCGTGTTCAGGAGCACTTTAGGTTGAATTTAAATTGTTACTAAATTAGTCTCTTCGCTGCCACTACGCCCGTCGGCGCTGACCCTAACCAAACGGTCGCGGGTTCGAATCCCGCTAGGGCAAATGTTTATGTGCTAACATTTACTTTTGTCATGAATGTTTTGTATTTATAATATGTATGTATTTACAAAAAAAAGCAATCTATGTAATATTTATCAACTATCTGGTATACATAATACAAGCATTAGTTGCTTACTGTGGAACTGGATGGTGCTGTGTGGAAAGTGTGAAGATATTTATACCTAAGTACATGTTAAATCCATTTTTATAAAGACTGTATTTTGTCACAAATAAAATAATTGTGTTTCAATCATTTCTAACATTTAAAAAAACCCACAGTTTATGTCTACTTTAAGTACTTATTAGACTGTCACAAAGCGAAGTTTTATTTTTAATTATATTTCTAATTACTTACCTATTTGTCGAAATAAATTTTTCTATTATTATATTTAGTAATATACCTAAATAATATAAAAAAAAGAACTCAAATAAAGAAGTTTTGATCCGTGTATATTTATTATAGAGATCGAACTTACCGGAGAAGTAACATTGCCAATTCAAACGCGAATACAAATTTTATTTAGGATATTGAGAAATCTAGTTATTCAAATATATTTTTTATTAAAAATTTTAATACATAATTGTCTTCGGAAATTTATCTTTATTTACCGTCCAATGATAATCGTTTTACGTCCTCTACAAAAAAGCACAATATTATGTGTTTTGTGTTACTCATTAATTTATGTGATTTTAATATTTACCTATGATCTAGTCTGTAAATCTATACTCTATAACAATATATAAAGCTGAAGAGTTTTGTTTTGTTGTACGCGCTAATCTCAGGAACTACTGGCTCGAATTGAAAAATTATTTTTGTGTTGGATAGTCCATTTATCGAGGAAGGCTATAGGCTATAGAGAACGCGAACGAAGTCGCGGGCACGAGCTAGTTTTTAATAAATACGTCTAATAATAGTTTTTAATAATGTCTAATCTATAAAAAATAAATAAGATATCGTAAAAAATAAGACCCCTAATTATATTTTCCGCTGGTCCTATCCTTACTAAAGTCGCAGCCTATTTAATTAAAAAAAAACAAACAATCAAATCTTTCCTCTTTATAATATTTAAGTATATGTGTACATGACTGTATTTTTTTATGTGAAGGTTTGGTTTATGCTATATTATGGTTATAAGGCACGCGGTTACAGTATATTACAAAAAAAAATCGAGAAATATGTTTAAAATTATTATCATTGGAATCATGTCAGTCAAATAGTAGGTAAGCAATGGAAAAAAATGTAGAAAGTAATAAATAATTGTGAAGATCTACTAATGTTGCATTTCGTATTTAGAAAGAATTACTACAGTAGATTCGGGTAACTTTAGCTCTAGGGGGTAACTTTGGCTCAAAACGAAAACAGTTTGAACCAAGTAAATACTCGTGCAACCAACAAAAAATAAGCGCCACTAAGACCATCTAACATCTCTAAAGTGAACTTTTTTGTTTACTATCATATCTGCAAAGAAGTGGAATTTTAAAACGTTTTTTTGTTTTGAGCCAAAGTTACCCCCTAGAGCTAAAGTTACCCGAATCTACTGTAAACGCTATTTAAAAAATACTATTACATATGTGTAACCTACCTGCGTTATTATTAGGTATGTTTAATATTAATAAATTTTAAAGGATGTTGGGTTTATTAAAGATATTTATTATATTGTTAAGCACAACCTTATTTATACATATAAATCATGACTATTTATATAATAAAGGATTTTTTTACTAAAGAATCAATTTGAATTCCTTTTGTCCAATTAGTCTGCCCCCTCGAGCTATGAGGAGCATTTCTTAAATTATTGACTACTGATATATTTATTTTAATTATAAAATACTAGCTACTGCCCGCGACTTCGCCTACTTTGTAAATTATAACTAAAACCTTCTTTGAGAACCACTCTATTCATTGGTGAAAACAGCATGAAAATCGGTGCAGGAGTTTTTGACTTTATCGCGAACAGCAGACAGACGCGGCGGAGGACCTTGTTTTATGTGTATGTAAGGATTTGTAGGATTCGTGAATAATTTTTATGAATCAACAAATAACAGAAGAACTCGAATTATATAATATACTAGCGACCCACTCTCAGCTTCACCTGGGGTCCAATTTATGTGAAAACCGAATTAAAATCAGTCTAGCCATTCTCGATTTTTTGAAACATATACATAAATCAACATAAAATGGATTATAAAGAGATGTACAGATATAATTATGTAAACAGAGTCATTTAGAAAATTTTACAATAAAACAAACAATGAGTAAGTAATTTAATATAATTAGTTAAACATTTTTTTAATAACACTAGAATAACTTTTATTGATTTTCTCTATTGCTGGTTTTAATTCATTCGCTTTTTTCAGTGCAGCTTTATCAGTTGGATCAAGTTTAAGCACTTGCTGTATGTCCGTCCAGGCTTCTTCGTACATTTTTAAACCGCTGTAAGCGATGCATCTACGATATAATGCCTTCACATTATTGGGATCATATTTTATAGCTCTATTACTCAGATCCAACGCTGCTTCATATTCGTTGTACTGCAACTGGCAGTGTGTCATGTTGTTGTAAAGTTTTACCTGAATATAAAAGATTTTTTTTACAATCAAAATATTTATTTATGAATTAGATTTGTCCAAGAAACTCTTAATGATCATCATTATAAATTTAAATTTACAACGGTTTTCGAAAAACAATGCCAAGATGATGACGATACTGAAAAGAAGCCCCGAAAGAAACTCAGGATACTATTCTTTTTATCTTTTTTTTTATGTTAAGGTCGACAGACAGGCTGACGGTCCACTTGATGGTAGGTGCCTACTGTCGCCTATAACACAAGCAACTCCATAAGTGCTACAAGTGCGCTGCCAACCATAGAAGGATTAAGGGTAAGGGATAAGGAAGGGATGGGGTAATGGGCTCTAGCATCTCTTAATCAGTCACCAAAACACAACAGCACATAATGCTGTTATTTCACCCGTTGACCCCGCCGGGAATTGAACGCGGGGCCTCTGAGACGTTTGACAAACACCCTTGCCACTCGTCCAACGGGCTCTTTAAAATAATAACAATTACATTTAATTAAACACAAAATCAAATTATAAACAATACTACACATAGTATGAGCTCAGAATCACTTAAATTCAGACTTCATTGTTGCTTAAATAATCAGACTCATTGTTCTTTATAAAACAAAATTTTAATTGTTTTTAATAATAAAATTATACCTTCAGCATGTGTGCTTTTGTGTTATAGGCGATGGTAGACACCTACCATCAAGTGATCATCAGCCTATAGCTGTCGACCTTACCTTAAAAAAATTGATGTTTTGCTAGTTATATTCAATAAATATATTATTTCAAAGAAATATTGTGTATTAATTAGCATTCTTACACAACATAATTATTATAGTAAACAATAACAACATACAAACCTTCAAATCAATAAGTTCCTTAACTCTTTCTTCATCAACTACGTCAGGGTCCATTGGTTCCATTGCAATTAACATCTTCAATGCTTTGTTAAATCTTCTAAATGCACCCATTATCATCTTCTCCTTAACAAGTTGTACGCCTCTCTCCTTATGATGCAATGAGGCCTCGTGTAACCTATCTATACTCCAATCGCTGACCAGTTGTTCCTCGGTTACTTCTTTTAACTCTATTGTACATGATATTTCTCTTACAAGCTTACCAACGTTATCTCTGTAAACTATTACCGCACTACATGTCTCCCCACAGCACATTTGCATTAATATCAATTCTAAATCTTTATCTATAAAAAAATCACTGTCACCGATCATTAGGTTTCCATCAAACGAGCTGCAGAAATATCTACTCTCTGTCTCTATTTCAATTTCGGCGTTCTCATTTTTACACACTATATCGGATAGTAATATTTTACATCGAGAATCTTCGTAGGGGACTAGATCGTAGTCGCCAGGAACGAGAACTTTCTTCTTTATTTCTCTGTCCGGTCTTGAATTTACAATGCAATATTCAGTTTGCATCGTAACGGTAAATTACTGTGGTGGTATTTAAAAATTAATTATTTAATTTAATTTAAATCAATTTATTGTCAAGTATCATATCGATTTATAAATATCGAATAAAAACCATTCCTCTTTTAGGTAGACTTTCATACATAAGATGAGTAAGATGAAAATGAAACAGTAAATTATATTTATTTATACAATACTACACTATAAAAAAACTATTTTAATTTTTAATATATAAATATATTATAAATATTAGGTTAATTGGGTATTATATTCACGTCCACATGTCCAGACATGTCCAATTGTCCACACAAACAAACTAAATACAACGAACGAAATATGTCATTGTCAATGTCAATGACTTTAAGTCATTCATTCATTTGATAATGATTTGATACCTATGTTTGATACATTTTGGGAATTGTGACCACAGAAGAAGTGTGACATTTGTATTTGTTTCAAGGAGGGTAGAGACAAGGAGGACAATTTCTGAGTATTAAAAGTGTCCGTCGAAAGACGATAAATTGGTGGCGCTGGTGAGGCTAGTTTTCAACCAAAATTCAACTCGGCGCACTTCGTCAACTACTGCTACATTCATTCCATACTCTCAAACTCTCTCTCTGTTCACACCAGCGCCATCTATATTTTGTCTATAAGTTGAATGTTGAAATTAAAAGAAGGCGTCAATTTGCCTCCTCGCTATCTTTTTGTCAATTTGTCTAATCAACTCAAATTGATGCGACAGATTGAATAAGCAAATGCATCTCTTTAAGATTAATCTAGATTATTCATTAAACATATAACAATACTATCAATCATACAAATCATACTATCAATCATCATCGCACAGACTAGATTACATATTACAATATTATTTTTGTTGTTTGTTGCTCTGTCTGTATGTATAAAAAAAGGTAAAGGGTGTAGAGGAGGGAAACTTGAGGGAAACTAAATATACTAAGCATTTTTTATTTCTAATTTTATTACATTACATACATTATAAAATCAAAAGTAACAACACAAATGTGTCATAACTGGTTTAGTTTTGGATTCTATATACGGTAGATATATATACATAATTTACCTACATTATAATGAATATATAATTGATTCCATTTTAATATAATTTGAAATAAAAAAAATCATTGATAACTTGATAAGACGGAATCAAATTGCAAAAAGTAATTAAACTATGTGTTTTTATAAGTAAGTGCTTAATTTGGAATTCATAAATTTGGAAGATATAGTATTATATGAAAGTTAACCTAACAAAATATTTTGTATCATTTTAGAAAACAATGTCAATAACACTATTACTGACAAATATGTGGAGAGATGTTCTAAGGGCCAACCTGGTCACGAAACTGAAGTCTACAAGATTCTCAAGTAGAGGTATGTTTTCTCTTTTATCCTTATAACCAGACATCTTTTCTTCTACTGCTGGGTTTACACAGACTGGAGGCCTGGATACCTCTGCATCAATTTTAGTGGCCCTGATGTGTTGAAGCACAAATTCGTTAAATTATACAAAAAATCACATACATATTTAGGTCGTACACTAAATTTTAAAGTTTAGAGTTTATTCAACATGTTTGAAGAGTTTAGAAAATATGTGATTTAATGTTTCTTGCCTAAGAGGGCGAATTTGTAAATGTTATTCAAAATCAGTCATTAATTTAAATTTATTTTGATAAATAATTTTATTTTAAATCCATTTGATGGGACTAACCTCCTTACAGAAAACTACTGTGAAGTAATAGTGTGTGGTGTAGTGTTTCTTTGAATGAGTAAGAGCCAGTAAGCAACAGTAGCCTTCTACTATCAAGTGAATCTGCTCCTTAATTAGTCTCCTGTCAGCCTGTCTGACAACCTTAAAATAATGAAAAAAAGAACAGTGGAAACACTGCTGATGGAAGCGCCTGACATATGTGCACGGTCATTCACATCCACTGCGCCAGATTTCTCTGACATACAACCGATAGTTTACACAGCTTAATGTATTTGTACTATCCAGATACCAGTCTAACGCGACCGAAGGTCAATTTCTGGCCAAAGCCGAAGCTGAAGGTTTAAAAGCTTTAAGAAACTTTGTTCAAGATTGGCTACAACATTTACAGGGACTATATAATATAGATAGAAAAGTAAAAATGATAAAAAAATACCTTGCAATTTATTTATTTATTAAAGTAATTTATCTATCACACTCATAACGATCAATTAATCTTTGTATTTCCAGACTAGTGTGAAACTAGACAAACAAATAAACAAACACTCACTATTTTAATAAATATTGGTCAATCAAATGCACAGTTTTGAAAATTTTAGAAAATTAAAAATAAAAGTAACCAATATGATAGTTATAAATACTCCTAATCAGATAATTACTGCATTATCTACAACAAGTTATAATATTTTATCAATAGATCACATCGCTAAACATATTTCTATTTCTCTCTCAAAAACTTCTAAGTTAAACGGCGAAACCTTCGGTTTCTGCCGGGTATTGGGCCGAAGGCTGAAGGTGGTTTTTTTGGCCGAAGGTGGCCGAAGCTGAAACCGAAGCTTTGATCGGACACTATAATTCATATACATTTCTTAAAGTAACTGTTGATTTTGTATTGTAGCACCTCTGGAAACATCTACACACAATACTGACGAATTAATGGTCAATCTGAAGTCAGCGCCAAATGCCTCTCAAATTCTTGCAGTGGTTCAGTCTAACCAGACATCATTGGACCACATGCACATATTGCAGGCCTTCAGATGTCTCTTTGCTCTACACAAAGCCGGCAGGTTTGTAAATTAATATTTTGATGAAACATGTCCACTTCTCAAAACCAATCAAGTGAATGTGTTTCAGACAAAACGACACAAGAAGATGAACTCTTAACATAGGTAACTCTTTTGTCCAGGGTGAACGAAGAAATAATAAAAGACCCTGGATTCAGTGTCCTCTGTCAGAATTACAAAAAGCGTGCCCGTGCAATAGAAGTGAAGGATGCCGTTGAAGCTGTAAAAATACTGTCAGTATTAAACGTTCCCGTTGAATCACTGATCATGCAAACGTTACTGCAAATTATTAGGTCAAACATAAATAATCTAAATTTGAGACAGATTATGTTTTTAAATACCATTTTAACAAAGAAGGACACCAGAAACCATTTAGTTGACGCTCTCAAATTGGCTTTGCCTCTCGCTTTCCAAATACATATGCCGCTGGAGTTGGATGTCGACGATCTTCCGATGCTAAAAGATATGCTGTCGTATTGCAGCTTTTACAATCTCCCCGATCGCTGTATCAATAATATAGTCACAGCTATACTCCTTCACGATCTGACCATAGATACCGATATGGCTAAATATTTGGTCTGGGATCTTTGTAAAATAAATTGTGACGAGGCAGCATTCCCAACCAGAGTTCAGTTATTGCACTTGTGCTGTGACATTTTAGCGCATTCTCTAGACAAGTTGCCATTCGAAGAGGTACTCAGGACGGCGTCCAAATTGAAGGGTCAAATAATAGAGAAGCATATGGAGTATTATCATGAAGAACTCTTCGACGCTATAGCAGATTATACTGTTAAGCACGAGTGCGATTTTAAGAATTCCCTGCTGGTAGCACGAATTTTGTCCAGAATTGTAAGTTATATCTCAGTCACTTTAAGCTTTTGTGTTTTTTTTTAAGGTTAAGTTTGTCAGACAGGCTGATGGTCCACTTGGTGGTAGGTGGCTACCGTCGCTTATAACACAAGCAAAGCCAAAGAATTTGCATGTACCCTGACAATTATAGTGGGATTAAATATGAGGGATTAGGGATAGATAGGGAAATGGGCTCTGGTATCCCTCCTGCTAGTGCGCTGCCGGCTGCCGACCATAGTAAGATGTAAGAGAATGGTTACTGGTGAGAATGTAAGAGAATCCAGACATAACCAAAGTCGACCTCGCCGGTAATTGAACTCGGGGCCCCTGAGATATTAGGCAACTTGTGCAACGGGCTTGTCAAATATAAATGTTCAATAAAATTCTCATTATGTCCTTTCTATATTTTCTCTATTGATAGTCTGATGATATGATACTGTTAAAAAAAATTACTTTCAGGCTCACACCCATCTAACTTTGGTGGAACATGTCTGTCAGCTGGCTGTCTTGTCTCCCTCAATGTTGTCTAATGCGTCGTCTAACGTTTTATTCGGTTTCATCAATTGCCTATCGAATAGTAATTTCACACCACCGCAAGACACATGGGATGAAATCCGAAGACAGATCTCCGAGAACCCCGTCATGGATGGCAAAATGGACACTTTATCTTGGACAAAAGTTTGCTTGGAGCTGGCTTCGTTGGGTTATTATGAGGATAAATTACTAAAGAGGGTATTTTCAAAGGAGTTCCTCGACGAATACCTACGTAGAGATAATAATTTTCTTGACTATCTTCAGCTTCTGACTTTGTATGTGGCCGTGAAAGTGTTTCACAGTGACAAGTATAAGTTGCCGGATGAAATATTGGATAAAGCTAAGAGTCTTTATCCCTTACACAAAACAACGCCACTTATAGTGGAAGCCCTATCCAAAGGATTGGGTAATACAAATTGTATAGCCAAAAATGTTGCACTACCCGACGGTGTGGTCGTAGGTGAGTTTTTTATTTATAATATTTTCTTTTTCATTCTTGTTATAATAGTTATTTCCGAAGGTGGTGTTCGAAACTCGAATCACTTTCCCTCACGCTCGCAACAAAAATCGATTTTGTTGCGAGTTTTTAAACACCAAAAGCACCCTTTTCGTGCTGGAGAGGTGAAAAAATAATATTGTTACTAGATCTGTCTAATATAATTACAGATGCAATGTTATTTTTGGAAAATGGCTGTCCAATGGAACTACCAAGTGTGGACAACTATGAAAAGGTACCTTTGGAGCAACTGAATCTGCATAAAGATGGAGTAATGTGAGTTTTTATGTGAATTATCCTTATCAAAAATGTTTTTCTAGTTTAATTCTTGCAGCAATATGCTATTTGTTATGTTTACTAATATATATATTTTTAATAGCAATGCATTTAATGCTTAAACGCTAGCTTAAGCTATTATTAACTTTAAGGTCTCACATCCGTCCTATAATCACTTTAAGGTCTTAATAATTTATATTTCTTTTTTACAGAGTGTGCATAATGACTTTAGGCCAAGGCTACTTCTCAATGAACAGTAAACGCTTACGAGGTATTTTCAAACTACTTTTAGATAGTTTAGAGAAAAAGGGTTACGTGGTGGTGGCAATTAACTTCAGTGACTGGTTCGATGCGCCCGATCACGAGAAGATTCCCTATCTCATGAGGGAGATTGAATATAAATGTGAAGAAATAGGTACCAAACTGTGTGCATTGTGATAATTGTAAAACGATGGAAAACAGCATTAGGATACTTGACAGAAAATTAGTAAATAAATTAGATAACATTGGTATTGATTTTGTTTTATTTAGATGAGTGTGCAGATTGGCAGGGTTTTTTTTTTTTATAAACCTTAACTAAATTCTTTTTGTAGAAACATCAAAGTAAAACACGGGGATGCTTTACTATTATTAAATTTTTTTTTACAATATTAAGTAATAATAAAGAGATAATGCTTAGAGGCCAAAAAAATGCATCAGAGCAATATGTGGTGTGGGATTTAAGAAGTGTACCTCTATTTAAAAAGTTACCTACACATAAAGATTTTTTTTAATGGGCTGAAGGTACTAAAGTTACTAAAAGTAGTTAAATAATGCTTCTTTATTCTTTTTCACATAAAAATTGAAAAGATTTATCTCACATTAAAAAACTGTTATTTAATAAGACATCTAGAAAGACGGCGTTAAAATATCGGTACCATTTTTCGGTCAAATTCAACATTTTCATAAGCATTTTTAAGCAAAATGTTGAATGGATTAAAGTAATATATAGTTACACTTACAGTCTAAAAAAGTATAGAAATTAAATAGTGGCAATACTGTAGTGTTGTCCCGTTCTAACAATCCAGTTGATAAGAAAGAGACTATACTATAGTAAATATTGCCACTTTTTTTGAGAGACTGTTGTTTTAGATTTTAACTTTATTTTTAGTCTGTCAACCAGTTTGATTGATTTGTGTTTTGACGTATAGATCTCTTGATATTATATGCTCTGTGACATTCAGCGGTTCGTTATCAGTTTTTTATAATTATTGTTTATTTACATTTTGAGAATGTGAATCATTTCTCATTTGAGATTATAAATTATCTTTTGTGTATTATTTCCGTTGACCTATTAATACACGATCAATGTTGTATATTGCTTATCGCCTGGAAACGTTTTTAAAAATTTAACCGCTCATTTAAATACTGTGCTGTGATGTATTATTATCTCAAATTGTTTTCACTGTTAAGTTTTTTCCTTTATTGCGATTGTAAATATGCTTTCATAACATGGGGTTCTGAAGGTGCAGTTATAATAAGTACCGATTACTTTGCCGACATACCAAACGTGCACGTAGCCCGCGCCACTTATACTAATGAAATTAACTCAACAGGGTAAGTTTATTCAGAACTAGCTGCTGCTCGCGACTTCGCCCGCGTAACTTTGTAAATTATATATATAATTTATATTTACATATATTAAAACCTTCCTCGAGAACCACTCTATCCATGGGTGAAAATAGCATGAAAATCGGTGCAGTAGTTTTTGAGTTTATCGCGAACAGACAGACGACGCGGTGGAGGACTTTATGGAATTATTGTCCTAATATTTTGAAATAATCAAAGGATATTGATCATAGAATTCGTATATAGATTGGACCACAAAGAAAAAGGGTCAGTTAGAAAATCTTCAAAAGTGCCTGACCTAGCTTTTAAAACTAAATTAATTATATTTTTATTTAAGCACATTAAAATATTCTTTAATTTAGTCTTTATTTCATTTATAGCTAGGTCAGGTACTTTGAATATATTGAAGATTTTCTAACCAATCCTTTTTTTGCAGTCCAGTGTATATTTATTATTATTCAGTAACTAATCATTGTGATTAAATATAAACATAATGAAAAAGTCTTATTTTAGAGTTAAATAATCCTTATTAGTCTGGTAATTATACTGATAATCTTAATTAAAAAAAAAAAACAGCTAGAAACCCATTTCAAATTAATTAAAAAAATAAAATAAATATCAGAAAAATCGTTTTTACAATAACCATGATTGAAGACTCCTTTTAAGCGGAAGCCTGTGCCAGGAGCCTTCGCTCTTCCATAAAAGCTAGTTACATATAATTTTGTGTTTTTTAAACAAGAAAACATATTTTTTTAAA
This sequence comes from Synanthedon formicaeformis, assembly GCA_945859745.1. NCBI lineage: Eukaryota > Metazoa > Arthropoda > Insecta > Lepidoptera > Sesiidae > Synanthedon > Synanthedon formicaeformis. Next base: position 10,194,626 of record OX243970.1, read on the forward strand.
TAGAATGAATGTGAGCCTACTAATCCCATCACAAACCAGTTTATAGTTACTAATATTGTAAAGAGGAAAGATTTATTTGTTTGTTTGCATTGAATAGACTCTGAAACTACTGTACCGATTTGAAAAATTCTTTCACTGTTGGAAAGCTATACTATCAGCTAGTAACATAGGCTACATTTTATAGTTATGCGGGCGAAGTCGCGTGCAACAGTTACTATACAATAAAATTTACTATACAAATATTCTTGACTACCTATAAACTTGATCAACTAAAATTTAAAATGTTAAATAGATGGGCATTCCTAGAACTTCACACAACAAAAGGTTTTAGTGATGAGAAGCAGGCTTATGCAGCGGGATACCTTGAGGGCTTCCTCACAAGGGATCTGATTTGGATGCATTGGCAGAACATGCTTAAAGGGTTCGTATTAATAAATAATTCTTTATATTAATTTATTAATGTTCAAACTCCTTTTCAACTTCACTTGATTTTGTAGCAGTTTAGTATTATGACACATTACTTTTATTTCTCTTAATAAATAAAAATAATTTATTAAGAGAAATAAAAATAAAATTAATCTCTGAAACCACAAAATCATTTTTTATTTTAATGAAATTTTATGAATATATGGTCGTTTTTTAATTAATTACTAACTGAACCCGGCCAATCTTCGATGTTAGCTTGTTTTTATGATAGTTTCCATTAGAACTATAGAATAAAAAGTATATATACTGAATCTGTTCTCCTAAATTACAGTTACTGTTACAATAAGACAGATGTGTGTGCACTTATAGAAGACTTTGTTGACACAAATCAGGACTACATACATTCTATGGTGGACAAACACAAGACAGACCCATATTGGTACCATGTGAGTATTTCATTCAGATTGGACATCATTTCTCGTCAGCCTCGCTTGAAGTAGGGTCTCAAGTGTTTCCGTTACTATTAAAACTTTTAATAGTAACATATTGAATTACAGGTGAAGCTGTACTACATACAACTGGAAGGTCTGGCAGCTGGGTACAATGCGGCCACCGGTGACCCCTCGCAGATGCTCACGGTCCGGGACATTATGTAAGTTGAGTTCCATATTCCAGTGTAATATTCCCGTTGGCCATAACTTTGCTATTGGACATTGTTAATGCAGCTCTTATGCAGCTGGATGAATTACCGCTCGTTCCATTAATGAAAACGCATTAAAATCTGTTGTGCAGTTTAAACGATCTAAGTGTACAAAGGGACAGATGGTAGGAAGCGACTTTATTGTATACTATGTAAATATATTTGTAAATTTATACATAGAACAACATACACAAACCTTTCTCATTGATCACTCCTTCTTTTCATTACTAAAAACTGTATCAAAATCCGTCGGCCGAGAAAAAGACATACGCGAACAGCATCCTCAATTTATAGAATAATTACAGACACATAGATGGAAGACAAACAGACAGAATAAAATAAAATAAATTTACCTTGAGTGGGGATCGAACCCGCAACTGTCACTGTGTGTGCCAGATACAGCAGGCAAAGTTACTATTACCGCTGAGCCAGTCAACTTTATATAATATCAGTGTAGGTTATACTTCTGGACTTCATTCACTTATAGAGGAGGTATTTTATAACAATTCCGTTATTAAAGTGAAGTTTGTCTATCTTTAAAGTTGGATCAACATGCTGGGCGACCTAGACGAGCTGGCATTCGCTCTGACCATGCCTCGGGAGACACCCGAAGGCCTGCTCTTCGGGGAGCATTGTTCGGGGCTCGTGAAGCTGCTGCCGGACCTCACAGACCTCTACACATCGCACGTCACCTGGAACAGGTCACCAACTTCAGTCTCTATAAACTTGACATATGAAGACGTGAGTGGATGAAGGTGATATGTCGCATAATTCCAATTTTGAATAAATTGTGGTTAAAGTTTTACTTTTTATTTTTAAGATAAGTCACCACGGAACTGAATTTTCTACTTAATTATGATGCAAAGTTGTGTAAACAACCTAAAATATTAATGGTATGATAGCAAGTAAACACTTCTATTATTTAATTTAAAAAAAAAGTCAACATAGCTCCCTCTTCCATTAACAAAAATAAACTTTTCTGCACCTTTTGCTTTTTAAAATTAACTGCACATAACGACTTTTTCAACTTTTTATTTTCCAAAAATGTCTTAAATCGACTATCTTAAGGTCTGTAATCATTCATATGGACATATTATTACCTTTATCAACGCAAAAAAACGAAAACACCCAAAAATGCGACATACCACCTTCATCCACTCACGTCTTCATATATCTCTCTCGTTTTCTTTCAAAATGTCAGAGGGAGACGGTACTATCTGTTTCATGGTACAGGGAAGCGATCTTGACAACCTTTGGTCGTATTTTTATGATGCTCTGTTATTATTTCAAAATCGACAGACAGGCTGACGGTCCACTTGATGGTAGGTGGCCACAGTCGCCTATAACACAAGCAGTGCCAAATAATTTGCATGTACCCTGATGACCATAGTGGGATTAAGGATAATTAAGGGATTAGGGATAGATAGGGAAGTGGGCTCTGGCATCCCTCCTTATTCACTCACCAAACCACTTGCTATTATTTTGATTGTTTCGGTATTCGACTGATTCGTAATTTCCCGGAAAAGTACTCATGGTGGTCTTTTATAAGTAGGTGGTTATAGTTGCTAGATGGGCAGCCTAAATGGACAGCCTGAAATGCAGTGTGCCCTGCCACCACTTTATAAAATAACTAGCTGCTGCCCGCGACTTCGCCCGCGTAACTTTGTAAATTAAAAATCAAAAAACCTTCCTCGAGAACCACTATCCATTGGTGAAAACAGCATGAAAATCAGACAGACAGAAAGACGAGCGGAGGACTTTGTTTTATAATATGTAAAGATGGTTGCCCAACTATATAGATAAGATACGTGTTAACTATTTTTTTTAAAATGTTATGAACCCCTGACTGAAAGTTTGTTTGTTCCCGTGGCCTTGTTTTATTTAGACGATTTGCAGGCATTATGTACTGGTGCGGCGAATATGAAGATAATAAGTGGACTGTATTGTTTCGTGGTGCGTGCAATCAAAGGGCTAGGAAGAGAGTTGGATCGGGACATGCAACACCTACCTCGTATGCTGGTTGTGATGATGCAAATCCTCCAGGACGATGGAGACGGAAGCTGGTCCGCCGCACACTCGTTCTGGCTTCCAAAACTGTCCTTTTTCACCTCAATTGCACTCGCGGAGCCACACCATTTGTAGATTACAAAAGCACAATGCTTCAGCGGTGCGATATGGGAATAATCGGATTTATTAATTAAATCCTCGCGGCGCGGTTTTGCGTATACGTTGCGTTCATTTCTTCATCTTGTATTGATGTGTTGTGCGCCAGAGGGCGCTACTGCGTTGCGGTGTATGCATGTTTGTTGGTGTGGGTTCGGAATAGGAAACGCACCACAGATAACTAATTATTTGGCGCCACCATGTACAATAATAACGATTCTGTATACAGCTACCAGTCGATGTTGCGTATACAGAAGATGTACGTGTTGAACTATAAATTGAGCCCCGGAAGCGCTCGTCGAATGCCAGGCTACAAGATGGCCTTCACTTCCTATCCGGCGTTTGTTCAGGTAGACCCTAGATTGTATGTTTTTAAGTACTATCTTTTAATATCCTCTCGTTTCTTGAGACGAATTATTTTTTTAATGGTAAATTAATTCATACAATGTAATAAAAATTGATACTGGCAGCGCCATCTTTCGACAGATTCAGGACTAAATTAAAGATTACTACAAAGTCTTCCTAAAAAATGGTTACATAGCACAGGTTTCTTAGGGACTCCGCTCACTGAAGGAAAGTCGTGTCGGAGGCGACCAAGAGGCGCGCCTCTTCTATGTTTTCCATGTAATTATATGGGTATCCGCTCACTGCAAGAGTCGAAGCGACGGCGTGGCGGAGGCGAGGCGGCGTCGAGGCGGAGGCGAGGTGGAGGCGAGGCGGCGTCGAGGCGGAGGCGCGCAACGCGCCTCTTGCTCGACGCTAGGCCATTTTGCCGCCATTTTGTTATTCGTGACGTAGTAAAGCTTCGTTTGAACGTGTTTTAAAAATAAACAACTACACAGTTTTAAAGTGTAGATAATACAATATTCGATTGGTAGTTAGTTAATGACTGATTATGCAAGAAGTTGCTCGTTTGGTATAGTAGGTTTACGAAAATTAGTTTCTTGCTTTGTTATATCATCCTTTATATATTCTAGTAGCAAATAAAACGTTTCTTTAGACATCTTATAAAACTTCTGAAACTTATCTGGATGAAATTTCAAATCACGCACTGAATTAAACGTTCCTCGTGTTGAATTTCTTCGTAAATATGGATGAACCCATCTTCTTTGACGGTTTGAATTCAATAGATTTATAAGGGTTAGCTAGCACGTCTTCATCTTCGGAACTCGACATGTGAATGAGGCATAGCGCCTTCGCCTTGACTTCGCGCCGCAGAGTCGACGCGACGCCGCATCGACGCCGCCCCGACTTAGGAGATTCTTAGAACCGAAGTGCAGTAAATGTGATATTAATATATGTTTTCAGTCGACAGACGATTTCTACATAATATCAACGGGGCTGGTGACCGCTGAGACGACCATCGGCAACTCAAACCGTTCTCTCTTCGAGAACGTCAAACCCGTGGGACAGGTACGTCATCTATTTCTATGCAGTCACTAGTCGTACTTATCAAAGCTTTGGGCAAAAGTGTATTATTATTAGAGGTTTATGCTGTTAGAAAAAGTTTATGCTGCATTTAGCTGGTATTTTGGGCCAGAAGTGAAAACAATAGAATGAAGAGTTGGTCCAGTTTAGCCCTGTTCCCTGAATGAAGAATACACCAATTTTTGATCCTGGTTTTCAGCTGATGGAGTACGTACGAGCGATGGTCGCCAACCGACTTGCCGTCGACGGTAGACAGTGGACTGACATCTTTCGCCAGAGGAACAGCGGCACTTACAACAACCAATGGTGAGTAGTTAACACAGTATCTTGTTAATGGCAACAAAATATTGGTACTTTGTGGTAAATGTTTAAAAGTACTATTAGAGATAAATATGATATAATACCAATGTGCCTTTGTGTTTTCCTGCAATTTACCACTGTGATTGTTAAATAATTTTTTGACCATTAAACTAAACAGAGTTTGCATGTTTTATTAGTAAACTATAGCTGCTGCCCGCGACTTCGCCCGCGGTAAATTATATACTAAAAACCTTCCTCGAGAACCACTATATCCATTGGTGAAAACAGCATGAAAATCGGTGCAGTAGTTTTTGAGTTTATCGCGAACAGACAGACAGACGCGGCGGAGGACTTTGTTTTATAATAATGTAGGTAGTGAAGTCCATGAAAAATCAACCAAACAATTCAGTCGACAACAGCCATCTAAGGGTCAGCGCCGACGGACGGAGTGACGGCGAAGAGACTAATTTAGTAACAATTTAAATTGAACCTAAAGCGCTCCTGAATACGACTGTATTTGGTACAATGAAATAAAATGACGGCGAGCGACTCAAAGCGCGGTCGAGAGGCGCGCGGCGACCAAATACAGTCGTGTTCAGGAGCACTTTAGGTTGAATTTAAATTGTTACTAAATTAGTCTCTTCGCTGCCACTCCGCCCGTCGGCGCTGACCCTAATGAATTACAAAAAATGGCACAGAGTAAGTATAGGTAGCGTTGCTTTTGTTACCATAAAGAACACTTGTTTTGTCGTCAATAATTTGAGAGTAAGTAGACTAAATGTTGAGGTAGTTGAGGCAGAACTCATTGAATTTTGCAGTCATTCAGGTAGCCCGTTTGGCTGCAGTAGCCACCTTATTTCAAGTTCTTTGAAAAGACTTCAAAGGACTTGAAATAAATCAAACAATAGGTACATAGTGGACTACAACAAGTTCACCCCGCGAAGTGAGGAGTCAGAGGGTGAGGTGAGGTCCGGATTGCTCTGGGTGGTGGAGCAACTGCCTGGCTACACGGAGGCTGCTGATTTGTGAGTAAATATAACCATCTCATTATTAAATTATATGAAACTAGCTAGTGTAGTTTGTTTTTTGAAAGATCCCACATGAACATAACATTTTTCTAGTATAAAAAGTAATCCTAGATGTTAATCCAAGTAATAATCTATGCGTGTGTCAAATTTTATCCAAATCCGTTCAGCCGTTTTTGCGTGATTGAGTAACAAACGTCTAAACTTTTCCCCACTGTCAGAACTGACGTGCTGTTGCGCGAGTCGTATTTCCCGTCGTACAACATCCCCTACTTCCCGACCGTGTTCAACATGAGCGGCGGCTGGACGCGAGTCGCCACCTTCGGCGACTGGTTCGGCTACCACACCAACCCTCGCGCCCGCATCTTCAAGCAGAGACAGGTATGCAGTTTAACAACTGTATTGTATGGATTGTAAAACTGAACTGTGGCTCTGATTTTAACATGTGAAATGTAATTGTCAGGCGAAGGTGAACTCGCTAGGAAGCATGTTCCTGACGATGCGCTACAACGACTACAAACACGACCCTTTCGCTCGTTGCGAATCTTGCTCGCCGCCCTACAGCGCTTGCAACGCCATCGCCGCCCGCAACGACCTCAACCCCGCCAACGGCACGTTCCCCTTCCGAGCGCTCGGCCACCGCAGCCACGGCGCCACCGACGCCAAGGTGACCGGCGCACGGCTGCGGCTCACCTACCGCTTCCTCTCGGTCGCCAGTCCCCCCCACAACCTCTCCCGGGGGATTCCCCCCTTCGTGTGGAGCGAATTCGATCTGGGCGCGAGTCTACCTCACGTGGGCCATCCGGACCTGTGGCTGTTCCCACCGCTCGTCCACACCTGGGAGTGGGAGTGAAAGTTGACATTGGGCACAACGCCTCAAGCTCTTGACCCTTCATATGCCGGAAACGTGGATCCGCGTTAATAATTTTGCACCACTCGTGTGCCGGAACGCGGATCCGCGTTGCGCCTACTGTTGGCACTTTACGCTACAACGTTAATTCGGCTCGCTGGCGTTCCGGCACACGAGGGGTTAAGCTTTATGGTAGCCACACACGTATAACCCGTCTTTATCTCCGACAACGTATATATTATCTGACATTTGGCAAAAAAACTATTGTAATGTATGACATGACACATACACATCTATACTAATATTATAAAGACAGAAGATGATTTGTATTTTTGTATGTTTGCAATGAATAAACTCGAAATACTTTAAAAATTCTCTCATCTAGCTAAAAAGCTACATTATCAGAGAGTAACATAGGCTATTATATTCTAAAGTTACGCGGCCGAAAACGCGTGCAACAGCTAGTATTAAATAAAAAATTATTTTTATTGAAATATAAATAAACATTTTTGTAATATCTTTAAATTGGCGACCGTAGCGAGCGGTATGTATTGCATCATTCTTTCGACGTGCCAAGATATTAACGAAGGCAAAAATGACGTGTGTGGCTACTAAGAGTATGTTTATGGGATGGGATTTCGTAACTGCACCTTCAAGATCGGTTCGATGTCATCCCATCCAATATGTACAGAAACAATTGATCCTAAGTGTGTGGCCTCAGTGAGAGCGTATCGCGGAAGCGGAATCCTCTTCAATAGCATTGCTTCCGCTACACGCCCTCACTCAGGACACACCCTAAAGGATAGCGTTAAGGACAGCATTTTATTTCGTGTCATATGTAATGAGATTGTCAAACTTATTTTTAAATTACTAACTTTGTGCTTTAAGAATGTTTAAGAAATATGAAAAAAATTGTACAATATACTGTTATTGAAACCTTGTCTGTTGTGTTGCTGAAACGTAACTATAGGTGGCGCTCAACAATTTTAACATCACTTAAATTAAAAAAAAAATTATTTTAAATGTAAATTGGCTGAAAATAGATAATTTGATGTGTTTAATTTAATATATAAGACTGACTCCATTAAACTTATGTGCTAAAATTAGTCATTAGATCAAATAAAAACTCTTATGGTAAACTTGTTTGCGTTTTTTTTATTCATTTATTATAATAATATGATCCTCTACAGCACAAACTCTTCTTATATACAAATTAATTTTACATAAATATCTTGCAATATTAAAAACTAATATGATTACAAGTGAAGAAAAAAAAAACTACTAACAAAATAAAATGAGAATGCGAGAACTTTTTGTCATTGTTCTCTAAATTTCATTAAAAAGATTTATTATTTTATGGGAAATAAATTTCCAACTTATAAATACAAACTGTATTCCATTATTCTTATTCACAATTTTCAAATTGTTATTAACAACTGAATTCAAAATATTATATGGAATTATTTATTTATTTATTGCTTTTCCAACTATTTTAAATACGTGTGCAAATTTTCCACATAATATAATATCCTATTCATGATTAGTATGTGGAAATCTAAATTTCAAATTTCAAATTTTTTTAGAGGATTATAAAAAAATTAAAATAACATACTCTCTATAAAATATGTGGAATGAGTATTCTTAACATAGTAATGGCTAAATTTTACAACAATATATTATTATTATATATTATACTATCCCTATTCTCTTGATAAACAATCATCATAGTAGGTACTTTTTATTGAACAACTTGTTAATTTATTTGACATTTCATTCTAAGGAGTTCAACATTAGAAGTTGTTTTAGCACTTTCGTCTGTGATGTCTCCCTTATTTCTCCAGCGAGGAACATTTCATCAACTACGGTGTAAACCTGAAATTCATAAATCAAGATATATTAGCTTAGTAATGTTTGTAAACAAATTTACAAACCAGCTGCAAATGACCACGTGACTAGTGTGAAATAATGGCGTGTTTTATTCAAATGTAAAGTTTGACAGACAAGTTGTCAGTCCACTTGCTGGCTTCCGTCGCCTATAAAGCCACGTTGACACGGTCAGAGTGCGCTCAGACTGAGTGCACTCGTATAAATACTCAACCGCTACTCATATAATAGCAGCCAGGTATTACGAGCTCACTCGGACGTCGTCCTACTACCGCACTCGTATAAAATTGATTCGTACGAGTACATCGGTCAGTGTGTACTCTTGACTGTGTCAATGCGGCTTTACACAAGCAATGTGATACACAAGCACATGTGATGCATGTGCACTACCCATCATAGTGGAATATAGGATTAATAAATGGGCTTTGATATCAATTACTCACTCGCTAAAATATAACGGCACATATGCTACTATACGACAGTGATTTTCTGTAAGACAGTGGCTACTGACACCAGATGCAAAACTCGGAGTGCCCCTCCACTATTTTTCGCAATGATACATTAAAACTAATTAAATATTATTATTTATTTTGTTGCATGATTAAGGGATGCTAATTATTACAAGCATCAGCTTTATTATTACAAGCTTTTTATTAACTTGCAACGTATGTATGTTTGTTTGTTGTGGTGGAATCTTGCAACTGAATTTTAAATCAGTTATCTTTAACCAATTAAGCTGAAATTTGGTATACACGAAATGAAGCATTTTCCTGCGGTAAAAAGTAGCCTATGTTCATCAGGGATAATGTCTGCTTCTAATGGTAACAGAATTTTTCAAATCGGTCCCGTAGTTTCAAAGCCTATTCAATACAAACAATCAAATCTTTCCTCTTTATAATATTAGTATAGATGTAAAGCAAGACTAGTTAGTACACAGGTAAATCTCGCGACAAGCTTTTATATTTAATTTAAAGTTTATTTTCTTCTTTTTAGGGCACTTAAATAAAAGCTTGTTTTTAAAAAGTTTTTTTTTTACCATTAATTTATTGTATTATTGCATATATAAATATAGCAAATGATATAATATATTAAAATCACAACCAGTGTTTGCCTTACGTTTCAATAGAAACCTGGATTTTCATCAAATAACTACTCATAAAAGTAGTTTTTTTTTTTTTTTTATGTTAAGGTCGACAGACAGGCTGACGATCCACTTGATGGTAGGTGGCTACCGTCGCCTATAACACAAGCAACGCCATAAGTGCTACAAGTGCGCTGTAGACCATAGGATTAAGGATAAGGGATGAGGTAATGGGCTCTGGGTAATGGGAGTGTTTCTCTAATAGGAATTTTTTCTCTCTATTCCAATAGGAATTTTGTCTAGTTAATTTCATTCTAATTTGATATTGGGTTGAAAGGAACGATACAAACGTATCAAAAATAGGAACTACCTTATAGAAGTTGAAGACTAAATCCAATTCACAAACATTGTGGAAATATTCGTTGAGCACTTCCACGAAATTGTGTATTGCTTCTAAGTAGCATAAATTGTTGTCATTGACGTCCACGCATATGCAGAAATACAGACCCGCGTAACGTCTGTAGACTATCTTGAAGTTCCGAAACTGGAAAGTTCAAGAGTAAAGCGTTTGTATCCACATAATGATATTATATTAACAGACTGAATAAAATTATGTAATGTATGTAATACCTCCACAAAGTTAGTGTGCTTCGCATCTCTAACAGTAACCACAGCGTGAACTTCTTCTATAAGTTTTTGTTTTTCATCATCATCGAAATTCATGTACCATTTCGCTAATCGTGTTTTTCCCGCACGGTTTTGAATCAATATGAAGCGAATCTGAAATGGAAATATATTATGAGTGCATAAAATTATATCTGGTCAATTTTATTAGGTATCCTATATTGACTAGCTTACCATTTCAATTTATTTTTTAGTAAAGTTAAATTCTTATATATCGGCAACGCCTCCCTTTTCTTTTTCTCCCTATCGTTTTATAATTTTTGTATACTTTAACTTCACTTTACTTGACAAATTGACAGCTACACTGACACTGTCACTGACATTTTATTAACATACGTGATTAGAAGATTTGGAACTGTGACATCATTATATAGTGTTCTGTGGGAGTATATCGCCACCATAGATCGCCACCATGTAGAACACTTTTCAAATTCTAAACATGGGCCGTTTTTATTGTTTTTTGAGAATGCATTCTCATGTACAGCCACGTCTTGCTTCTAAAATAACCATCTTGCATAACATAAAATACTTAGTTAAAACTTTTTGGTTATATAAAACAACTTACAAACAAAATTATCAGTCAATATTAAAATAATTATGATTATGTGTAATAGTATTCATTTTACACTGATCATTGATTGATATAATAGCCATATTTTCATATGATTAAAATGTATTCTGCAAACGGAATATTAATGGTATTCTGTGTTTCAGCTATTCTTTTTATAATTTCATCTATATATAATTTGCTCTGTGTCCTAACCTAAGATTTGGTAATGTAGGAGCGATGTGGTTTCTGTTACTTTTTGTTTTTTAAGTTATTGCTTTACCCGTTTCTAATCCCTGCCCGTCTCTGACCGGAGGCAAGAGAACATTATATTGAGAAATATAATGTTAAAATCTGCAACATGGACGCCAGAAAGCTAACCGATATATTACGAGCAACCCTCGACCCGAACCAAAGGCAGCATGCCGAAGAACAACTCTCCCAGATTCATAAGCTGATAGGTTTCGCTCCATCTCTTCTTCAAGTTGTTATGCAAAATGAAGCAACGATACCGGTCCGACAAGCTGGAGTCGTATACCTCAAGAACCTCATCACGACCGGTTGGCATGACAAGGAAGTTGAGGACGGAGAGCTTATACCTTATAGGATTCACGAACAAGACCGAGCTATGGTGAGAGATGTCATCGTTGACGCAACCGTTCAAGCGCCCGACATACTAAGGATCCAGTTGTGCGTTTGTCTCAAGGAAATAATTAAATGCGATTTCCCTTCCCGTTGGACTCAAATAGTGGATAAAATCCATATCTACCTACAGAACCCGGAGCCTAATAATTGGATGGGCGCATTGCTTTGTATGTATCAATTAATAAAGAATTATGAGTACCAAATTGCTGAGAAGCGAGTGCCTCTAATAGAAGCTATGAATTTACTGCTCCCAATGATGTACAATTTGGTCGTAACCCTACAACGCGACCAATCTGCTGAATCTGTATTACTACAGAAACAAATTTTGAAAAACTTTTACTGCCTGGTAAAGTATGTTCTCCCTTTGAATCTAATAACGAAGGAAATTTTCACTCAGTGGATGGAGGTTCTAAGATCAGTAACCGAGCAGCCTGTTCCAGAAGATACCTTACAAGTGACAGAGGAAGAGAGACCTGAACTTCCATGGTGGAAGTGCAAGAAGTGGGCAGTACACACTTTGTACCGACTGTTTGAAAGATATGGCAGTCCTGTGAACACACAAGAGGAGTATTGCCAGTTTGCTGAATGGTATCTGACAACATTCACTGGTGGCATATTGGAGGTGTTATTGAGAATACTGGATCAATACAGGCAGAAGATCTACATTTCGCCGAGAGTCCTTCAATTAACTCTTAGTTACATAGATCAATGTGTAACTCACTCGCACTCATGGAAACTATTGAAACCACACATGTTTGCTATTATTCAAGATGTCCTATTTCCATTGATGTCATATTCAGTGTCAGACGAGGAACTATGGAACGCAGACCCTCAAGAATATATTCGTATCAATTTTGACATATATGAAGATTTAATCTCACCTGTAAAGGCATCCCAGACACTTCTAGTTTCATGTTGCAAGAAAAGAAAAGATATGCTGGAGAGAACTATGCAATTATGTATGCAAGTACTAACCTGCCAGGGTGGCGAGTATGGGCCAATGCAAAGAGATGGAGCCCTACACATGGTCGGGACATTAAATGAGATTCTAATGAAGAAGAAGTTGTACAAAGACCAAATTGATACACTTATTAGCCAATACATATTTCCCGAGTTAATCAACCCACTTGGTTACATAAGAGCCCGAGCATATTGGGTACTGCATTGTTTCTCCAGTAATCATTTCAAGAACAATGCATTATTAATTGAGGCCGTTCGTCTAACAGTGCAAACTTTATTAAACGATACGGAATTGCCTGTCAAAGTTGAGGCTGCACTTGCTCTGCAGATGCTTTTGCACGGTAGAGATAATGTTCAAAAGTATCTGGAACCACAAATAAAAAATATAACCATGGAGTTACTGAAAGTCCTACGTGAAACAGAAAATGATAATATAGCGAGTGTATTGCAAATCATAGTCCCATTGTACACTGAGCAATTGATGCCCATGGCATATGAAATAACAGACCATTTGGCAAACACATTCACTGCAGTTATTGAAAATGATACTGAATCTGAAGAAAAAGTGATAACAGCTATGGGCCTATTGAATACCATAGAAACTATACTTACAGTTATGGAGGATAATCCTGAGATCATGGCACAATTGGAAAAAACCGTTCTTCGTGTTGTTGGGCATATATTGCAGAATAATGTCATTGTATACTACGAAGAAGCGATGGCTCTCATGTGCAGTTTGACAGCAAAAGCGATCTCTGAAGATATGTGGAAAATGTTGGAATTGATATATCAAGTTTTTGAAAAGGAGGGCATGGATTATTTTACTGATATGATGCCAGTGCTACACAACTACGTCACAGTAGACACCAATGCTTTTGTGTCAAACGAGAACCACATTTTGGCCGTGTTCAATATGGCAAAAGCAATATTAAACTCTGATGATGAAGAATTGACAGAGATTTATGCCGCTAAGCTTCTTGAAGTAATGGTGCTTCAATGTCAAACAAAGATTGATAATTGTTTGCCATCCTTTGTGGAACTTGTTCTGAGCAGGCTTTTTAGAAATGTCAGAACTTCTGAGCTCAGAACTATGCTGTTACAGGTTTTGATTGCAATACTATATTACAATCCCCATTTACTGTTCACTATACTGGATAAACTGCAGGAGTCTGTTTCTCACAACACTCTAATAACTCAACACTTCCTAAAACAATGGATTAGTGACACCGACTGTTTTATTGGACTACATGATAGAAAACTGTATGTGCTTGGCCTTTGTGCATTACTAGAGATGGGCCCACAGAGACCGAGTCTTGAAAATATTGCACCAAAATTGCTACCTTCCTGTTTAACTCTGTTTGATGGGCTGAAGAGGGCCTATGAAGCGAGAGCTGAAGCCGAGGAAGATAGCTCTTCTGATGAAGATGACGATGAGGTCGATGATGAGGTGCTTTCAAGTGATGAGGATGACTTGGATGATACAAATAATGAATATTTGCAAAATTTAGCTCGTATGGCAGTGAAGAATAGCGTACAACAGGGCATAAACATGACTGCTAAAATCGAAGATTACGATTCTGATGATGATGATGACGATTTCGAAGCTGATGATTCAGGACTAGAGGTCTACACGACACCTCTTGATGGTAAAGATTGTACAGTGGATGAATACATCAAGTTCAAGAATACATTGACAGCACTTTCGGGCAGTGAACCAGCTTTGTATGAAGCCCTAACAAGTGTACTGAACGAGGATCAAAAGAAGCAATTACAAGCTGTATTCCTTCTTGCTGATCAGTGCAAAGCCCAACAAGATAGTAAACGCATCGAACAAAGTGGTGGATATTCATTCACCGTGCCATCCCAGGTGCCTACCAAGTTCAACTTTGGTTCCTGAATGTTTTGAGATTAAATAAACGATATTACACTATATAATACTTTACTTACTTCAATGTATTTATTGAATATTAAAAATTTATTCATGTAATATGCTTGTTAGTTATTGAACTTGTGCTTTTTCAACATCGTTAATAGGGATCCCATTGATATCATTTTGTATAATTACAGAGTTCTTTAAAGTTGTTGGTGGCATTATACTTTGTTATTAATAATGTACTTTTCATTTTTTTTTTACATGTTCAATAAAAATTATAACAAGTACTTAACATTATTTTTTATTAGGTGACTTGAACACTGAAGCAATAATAGTCTGGTGGTACTTGTCCGGTATAAAAGCTAACCATTGATGTCTGAAATGGAATTAACCGTGAGTCTGCACAGGTCTTGAGGCATGTCCTGAGTTACAAAATGTGAAAGACGAAAATATCTTGGAATTAACCAAGGTAGTTAACTAATCATTTTTTTTAAATACATACTCTTCTTACAAGCCATGCACCTATATTTAATTATATATTATATCTAGAATTACTTCTCGCAGAATAATCACCCATTTATTTTTAGGTACCTACATAATAGCATTCCTCACGGCTTAGTCAAATCTTGCAAACCCGTTGTCTATTTTAGCTTATTCATATTTTTCAGCAATCTGAGACTGTTGAAAACGTAGGTACATATCTGAATGAACGTGCATAACTATGTTTATAAGACAAAATCTAATAAATAAGAAAAGAATTAACCAAACCGCCGTGTGTTAGTCTCGCAATAACTCAAGAATGGTTAGATATAAAATTCTGTTTTCACTAAAATAGAAAGCGGGATAAACAAGGTACCTATATAAAAATTGCACCCCAGGCAAATCCGTATGTACAGTCGGCCGCATAAGTCGATTAACACATTCAAAAGTGCAAAACAACGTAACACTCAACGCGCCATAAGTCGTCACGACTAGAGAAAAAAATAAACTTCACGTACAAAAGATCTTAAAAAGCTTCAGTAATTAAGTAAGTTGATTGTTCAGTTGTTTTGCACTTTTGAATGTGTTAATCGACTTATGCGGCCGACTGTACCTATATAATATTGTGATATTTTTGACCCTGAATCTGGGGGACATCCAAAGATTTAAATCGAGAGATGCGGCATTACTAGCGAAATTGTGTTACAAAATACAACATACATTATACTAAAGACAAAAGTATAAAATACATATACCTTTTGTCGCGGCAGGCCGAGCCGCGAAAGCCTCCAATCTTTTATGTCGGTGTATTTATTATCGAGACTAGTAAAATTACAAACGTACTCTGTGGCATTTCTCTCTCTATGATGATAACATTATAATGACAACCACTAAAAAACTAACAAGCCAATATTGTCTGTGGAAGGCTTTCTTTTCGGATTCAACAAACGCGGGAAAAAGGTGAAAAGTGCGTAGTAGTGAAAACTAATACAAGAATAAATAAGGAAAGACTCCAGGACGAAAGTTAAGTACTTAGTTAATCACTTTACATATAATTCTTGATACATAACATGTAATTA
The DNA here is from genome assembly GCA_945859745.1 of Synanthedon formicaeformis. Lineage (NCBI taxonomy): Eukaryota > Metazoa > Arthropoda > Insecta > Lepidoptera > Sesiidae > Synanthedon > Synanthedon formicaeformis. The sequence continues at coordinate 10,210,751 of OX243970.1, forward strand.
ACTCTTATTTCTTGAATTTATACATGTCGACCACGCGGTCTAATTGAGACCCTTTGAGGCTTACATACTTCCATTGAACTATACTAATTATGCATCAGAACACACGACTCATTATTCACATAAGGCTACTTACTAAACTAGCAACTAGTTTAATTGTTTATATACGGGATTATTTGGGATAAGGCATGATTTCATTAATAACCTTACACTTGGTCGCATGGTATAGAGGATGATCTCACTACACTCATTACTACTAAATCAGCGTTGTATAAACGACTACATGACATACACAATTTATATTACCCTAAGTTAGGTAGCAGGAGCAGAATCGAGGGAGCAAGGGGAAACGCATATGAGACTGAGTCTCCAATGTTCCTGCGAGTACACCATGCGCAGCATACTTAAGTCCTTTCAGAGGACACTTACTTAAGTCCCTTCAGGGTGACACTTATTATTAAGCACGAGTTGGGAGGTACCGGAATACATGTCGGATCATGTTGTGGCCGGTACCTATGGACCCCTCGTTGCGCCAAGGTATGTTCGGGAATAGGCGTCGTATCGTGACCCACTGTAAAACCTCATTTATTATTAAGCACGAGTTGGGAGGTACCGGAATACATGTCGGATCATGTTGTGGCCGGTACCTATGGACCCCTCGTTGCGCCAAGGTATGTTCGGGAATAGGCGTCGTATCGTGACCCACTGTAAAACCTCATTTATTATTAAGCACGAGTTGGGAGGTACCGGAATACATGTCGGATCATGTTGTGGCCGGTACCTATGGACCCCTCGTTGCGCCAAGGTATGTTCGGGAATAGGCGTTGAATCGTGACCCACTGTAAAACCTCATTTATTATTAAGCACGAGTTGGGAGGTACCGGAATACATGTCGGATCATGTTGTGGCCGGTACCTATGGACCCCTCGTTGCGCCAAGGTATGTTCGGGAATAGGCGTTGAATCGTGACCCACTGTAAAACCTTATTAACATCAACTGCGGTTCTCTTCAACGGCGGCATCAGGCCTCAGCAACGGCATCGGGTTCATCTGCATAGGTTCTATTCATCAGCGAGGACACCGGTTGACGACGGGCTTCCAGAGGCAGCACTACACCTTTATCTCATCTTTTCTCTCTCTTCACTAAACACTAGCCCAACATACACTGATACACAACGCCATCATACTACAATCTACATTCAACACAACACCATATGCGAGTATAAAGAAATATAGATTAATTCAGTAACCTTCATGTGTGTTAACTATGTACTTAAGAGGGAAGAGTTGTACCCACTTCCCAGACCGCCATGGCACCGGCAAGGTGTCATGGCTGTGAACTATTTTTATAGGTGTGACAACAAAGGAAGAGAAAGTGACCAACACACCATGTACACTAAAGCGAAGCAGATACACAAACTCAGAGTCGGTATGTGCTGAAGGCAGGTGAACACAGGCACACAAGGAACTTAATCGGGTATGTAATCTCTACATACCTACATTCGGAAAATGACCAGAAGTCTGCTGAGTTACACTATTGCTTAATTGACAATGCTTATTGTCATCATTACTTGAATCATTAATTTAACTTAATCTTTGTACATTATACAACTTTAACTTTAATTAACTTAACCCCATAAAGACTTCACGGTAACATATGTTATCCGATATGGTAGAAATGCGATGGGATTATAAAAAACCTGGTATCCTTCAGCACACTCTGAACAAACACAACTTAATAATTACTTGCATAATAAATAAGATTTTAAAATTCACAAAATAACATAAAAATGTAAAACATCAAAGCTAATTAAAACTCAAAAAACAAACACATTTGATTTGAAACAATTTAATATACATTTATTCACATACACAATGATATGTTTCATATTCAACATTATATAAACAGCAAGTCAGACTTTAACAATCCAATCACAGTATAACTTTGAAGGGGAAACCTAGGTTTACAGCAAGAGTGGACAGAGAGGTCACTTTGCTTGTTGTACTTATGTGCGCAATATCTACTTGTCCACACGCGTCACACACTGTAATTCGCCTGATAATTAACTAATTAATTTCAGGAAGTTGTTGACTTGGCATATTAAATGTTGTACCGGGGAGGCCGAAGGCCCGGATGGTTTGTTTACAACTTGTATGTTGACTATAGTCAAAAGTAATAACGGTGTAACGTTCCATTGTCAGGTTGAGACAAAGGATTTATTATAAACATGTTGAATTACTAATTATGTAACAACAATTTGTTGAAATTGTATAAATGTTAATCTAAATTATATATAATAATAAATATTTATATTTAAAGGTAAATGACACTTGTCACAGAACAAATGTGACACAGAACAAATTATATGTGCACTATTACTGTCAATATTACTAGATTCAAATAAGTTTATGGAACAGACTAGTTTATCTGTTGCCACAATCCGTGATTATCGCCATCACAGTACAAGTATCAAACAGTATGGAAACTGAAAAAAGTTTCTTCAACAAAAAATTTTTTTTTTTCTTTTCTTTATTTTTCTTTCAACTCTTTCCTCTTACTAAACTAACAAATAAAGGAATACGGTTAAAATTAAAAACTAAATAAAATAATTATAAGTAAAATCGTGAGACCACAGATGCAATATGTTCAATTTAACATTTACATGGCGAGAATTATACCTACTCGTTAAAATGGAGGAAGGACTTCTCACCGTACTGCGCCTATTCTCCAGCAGATTAAATACACTTACAGTTGAATGTAAGGAACTTATAAAAACTTATCGGGAAAACGGCGAAATCACCGGAATAAGATTTAGTCTCTCGAAATTAAAGGAATGCGATAAAAAACTAAGTGACGAATTAAACAACTACTTCAGATTCAGCAATGAACACTCTCCAGACGATATATCAGAAGTATGCTCACTGCGACTCGAAGCAGGAGATACGATATGCGAAATCGAAACCTTACTAGAGGAACACAAAGCGATCGGGACACCTAATAAAGAAACTATACGTGCACGTGGAGAATTACCTAAACTTGAATTACCTACTTTCGGAGGAAACATCCTAGAATGGCATCAATTCTGGGACCAATATTCATCCAACATCCATAATAGGGACATACCCGACGTCGATAAACTCTTATATTTAAAAACTTCCCTTACTGATCGAGCAAGTGACGTTATTGATGGTTTGGAAACAACAAATCAAAACTACACTGTAGCCATAAACCTACTTAAGGAAAAATATGGAAGGAAAACTTACATCATTGATGCTCATTACTCGACGCTGGATAAAATAAAGAAAGCTGGAACAAATATAGATGATTGTCGCGAAACACTCTCCAAATTGGAAAAACATTTCAGAGTACTTGAATCTCTAGGAGAAGATATTAATCACAATCACTTGCGAACAACCATTATTGAAAAATTTCCTGAGGACCTTATATATGAAGTAAAAACAAAATGTACCAACGACAGCGTCAAAGAATTAAGAGAACGCTTGGAATTCATTGTATCGGCGAGAGAAGAAGCCAATAGAATGACCCAAGCTAGAGACACAGATAAACAAAACTATACAACAGAAACCTTCCACGTCAATAACAAAAATCAACGCTACAAATTTGGTCGTGAAAACACAAATTATCATTCCAAAATCCAAACAAACAAGTTTAACTATCATAATAATCCAAAACCAAATGAATCCAAACCGTACCCTGAACTAAAACCAAGGGGGTTCCAGCGACATCACACAACATTAGCAAACAGAACTAACCACTCTATACACCTGGTTAGGAACAAAATAAATCGTCAAGCTGAAGTAGACACCACAAAAGTCAAAAAAGAAACTAGACCGCAAACAAGGAAAAGAGATTATAATACTATACAAGGGAGAAACAACAGAGGAAACATTCCCCCCATGAAGAAAAACAAATTAAGTTGCATATTCTGTCAGGGAGAACATTACAGCGATAGATGTCAAGTCCACAAAACAATGAATGAAAGAAAGACAATCTTAGGGGGAAGATGTTATACTTGCCTTCGTAATGACCATTATTCCATAAATTGCAGAAACAAATTACCCTGCGCATACTGCGGCGAACTGGATCACAACAGAGCTATCTGTCCAACAATGATTGATCAAAGGAGAAGAAATAGGATCATCCCACAAACCAACACATATCACTCATTTGACCAAGGTCAAACTGTACTACAGACTGCTATAGTTGAGGCCAATAAAGAAAATCAATCGAAATCTCTAGCTTGCAGAATCTTGATGGACTCAGGTAGCCAAAGAACATACATCACGAAGAATATCACCAAGAAACTCGAGCTAGAAATAAAAGAAGAAAACAAATTAACGGTGTTTACTTTCGGTTCTAAGAAACCCAAGGAACTAGACACAGCATTAGTGAAAGTTATCTTAAAGACAAAGCAGGGAAAGACCCTATCCATTTACGCCAACGTAGTTGACATGATCTCCCAAAGCGTACCTTACCCAAAGGAATTAGAAAAATGGGAAAACAAATCCATGTTAGCGGATGACGGCTCACTGTCAGACAGAATAGACATACTAATAGGAAATGACTATTACTACACACTCATGTCTAATGACAAGATTAAAATACATGAAAATTTATATCTAGTACATTCCGACTTAGGCTGGATACTAAGTGGAAGAGTAAATTCTAGAACTATGGAGGACTTGGCAGTGATAACGTACTTTCAATCCAATGTTGAAATACAATTATTTCAGCCAGATTTACCACTAAATAATACCCACCTGCAGAATTTATGGAATTTAGAATCCATAGGAATTACCGACTCGCCCAAAAACAGCAGAGAAGATGAAGCAGTAAAGAAATTCAACGAAACAATAGAATTCAAAAACAATAGATACTCAGTAGGATGGCCGTGGATCGAATACCCTCCTATCCTACCAAATAATTTCGGAGTTGCATTCGGACGTTTAGTCAATCTATTAAAACGGCTAGATCATTCAGCCATATTATCCTACAATCAAACATTGCAGGAACAACTAAACAACGGAATAATAGAAGTTGTGGCTAACTCACAGGTACGTCAGACGTCTAACCCGATACACTACTTACCACATCATGGCGTCCAGCAAGTAGGCAAGCCAACGAGAATTGTCTATGACGCATCATCAAAGACAAAGGATAACAAAAGCCTAAATCAATGTCTATACTGCGGTCCAATAATGTTAGAAGAATTAACTAGCCTCATTATTAAATTCAGGCAACACCCAATAGGCATCTCCGCCGACGTAGAAAAGGCCTTCCTACAAATAGCCTTAAAGAAACAAGATCGAGATGTTACCAGATTTCTATGGTTAAAAGATATAACGAAACCAGTTACAAAGGAAAACTTACTGTTTTTGAGATTCTGCCGAGTTCCTTTCGGTGTGATCGCTAGCCCATTCTTACTAAATGCAACTTTAAAATACCACTTATCAAATTCAGTCAAACCACATATTAAAAGGCTAACTCAAAGCATATATGTAGATAATCTTGTAACATCTACAAAAACAATAAAGGAAGCGATACAAATCTATACTGATTCAAAAGAAACGTTTAACAACATCTCAATGAATCTTCGTGAATGGAGCTCGAACTCTAAAGACTTAATCAAGCAAATTCCCAACGCGTGCACAGACAGTAACATAAAGTTATTAGGTCTAAACTGGAACCTAGACAATGATACTTTGAAACTGAGAGGCAAAAGATTCAGCGAAAGCAAAACCAAACGGGAAGTTCTAAGAACATTAGCCTCAATCTATGATCCGTGCGGATTTGCGGTACCCTACTTGTTATCAACAAAACTGTTCATACAAAACTTATGGAAACAAAAAATAAGATGGGATGAACCATTCCCAGACAAACTACAAGAAGAATGGTCAAAAATTCACGAGGAATTCCACGACATAGAAGAAATCTCCATACCAAGATGTTATTTCAGGAACCCAAAAGGCAAAATCACACTACACTGTTTCACAGATGCTTCCACAAAGGCATACTCAGCAGCAATATACATAACCAATGGACGAGAAACGCAATTCGTCATTGGAAAATCAAGACTTGTACCTGTAAAAGACCAGGACAACTTAAAAATACCACGTTTAGAACTCCTAGGCGTAGTAATTGGTAGTAGACTAATTAAATACGTAATGAAATACTTGGACCTGGAAACAGAGGGGAGCAATATATTATGGACTGATAGCCAGATCGTAATAGACTGGTGTAACTCCAACAGGTTGTTACCACCATTTGTAGACCGAAGGGTCCAAGAAATTAAAAGCAACAAAAACTTGATAATAAGACATGTTCCCACAAACTTAAATCCTGCAGACGTAGCAACAAAACCCACTCGTAGAGAAGAGAAAAGGAAATGGTTATCAGGACCACAGTTCCTTTTACAACCTCCCCAAATTTGGCCACCAACGATCAAAAATACTTAATTTCTGGCCCGGGAGTGTCTTCCAAAGAAGAATAAAATAAATAAAACACAAAAATTACAATACAACATAAATAATCATACAAATAAAACAACGAATGAAAAAACAGAAGAACTAAGAAAATTACAACTAAAACATTTCCCTTTAGAAATTAAAGGACATGACACTGATCTAAAAAGGAACCTAAACCTATTTCTAGACGAAGATGGTCTACTACGCTGCAAGGGAAGACTAGCAAATACGGACTGGTCTTATGATCAAAAATACCCAATAATCATTCCAAAAGATAGCGAATTCACAAATAAAATTATAATTAACATTCATAAAGAAAATCATCACGTAGGTGCGAGTCACACACTCAGTTTAATAAGAAACCTATACTGGATACCTCAAGGCAAGAGTCAAGTCCAGAAGATAATAAAAAACTGTCCAACATGTATTAAACACGGAGGTGGACCTTTCAAACTACCGGCAACGCCAGCGCTACCACCAGAAAGAGTTAACTACTCTGAACCATTTACGTTTACAGGACTAGACTACCTGGGCCCTATTCTAGTCAAATCTGGAAACAATACAGATAAAAGGTGGATAGCACTATTTACCTGCTTAGCGGTAAGAGCCGTACATTTAGAAATTGTTAATAACCTTACAGCGGAACAAAGTCTTCTTGCCCTAAGGAGAATGATATCCACTAGAGGAAAACCACAGCTTATCACATCTGATAACGCTACCAATTTCAAACTCCTATCAGAAATTGTTTCTGATACGTATTGCACAAACAACAATATCAAATGGAGATTTATTCCCCAACGAGCACCTTGGTTCGGCGGCTTTTACGAAAGACTAATCGGAATAGTAAAAAACTGTATGAAAAAAACTCTACAGAAACATCTATTAAACGATAAACAACTAGAAACGGTAGTAAAGGAAATCGAAGCTACAATTAATTCACGCCCACTAACGAGTGTTGACTCAGAAAATACATACATTCTCAAACCTTCCGATTTCTTATCTTTAGGCAAATGCTTGTCGTTAAAACTAAATTCCCATGACTCTCCAGTCACGGAAACAAATATAAAAACCGATCTTATAAAAAATTGGAAGAGAGGTCTAACAATCTTAAACGAATTTAAAATTATGTTTTCCAATCAATATTTACACAGCTTAAGGGAAAGATACCAAAATTCCTTAAGGGAACCAAGAATAACGTCAAAGGACACACCGAAATTAGGACAGATAGTACAAATAAAAGGAGATTCCAAAAATCGAGAAGGTTGGAAGGTAGGACGAATCACAACTCTCCTGAAAAGCAACGATGGACTAGTAAGAGTAGTTAAAGTTAAAGTAGGGAACCAAGAGCTCATCAGATCTATAGCTCATTTGTATCCGCTCGAAGTACAAAGCGAGCAGGAAAACGAAGACTCTTCCTACATGTTCACAAAAAATAAAGAAGAAACAAGTTTAAACAATGAACCAAATATTTTCCCCAAACTAAGACGCACGATCAGCGTAACAAAAAATTTCCCAGTGGAACTCCATACCACAGAAAGTATACCAGAAACTTCTGGGATCAACCCAGAAGAAGAAACCTCAACAATTCCCATCAATCCAGAGGACGAAAAGGAGGAGACCGTCCAGGAAGAAATGGATGAGACCATTGAGGTCAATAAGTCACTAGTTGACTACGACACGAAAACAAAGAGAGCTGCGGCCATTAGGGCTCGGGAAAAGATCCGAGAGTGGACGCAGAACCTTTCAATACTTTTCTAACTTTCCGGGCGGGAGTGTCGCGGCAGGCCGAGCCGCGAAAGCCTCCAATCTTTTATGTCGGTGTATTTATTATCGAGACTAGTAAAATTACAAACGTACTCTGTGGCATTTCTCTCTCTATGATGATAACATTATAATGACAACCACTAAAAAACTAACAAGCCAATATTGTCTGTGGAAGGCTTTCTTTTCGGATTCAACAAACGCGGGAAAAAGGTGAAAAGTGCGTAGTAGTGAAAACTAATACAAGAATAAATAAGGAAAGACTCCAGGACGAAAGTTAAGTACTTAGTTAATCACTTTACATATAATTCTTGATACATAACATGTAATTAACTCTTATTTCTTGAATTTATACATGTCGACCACGCGGTCTAATTGAGACCCTTTGAGGCTTACATACTTCCATTGAACTATACTAATTATGCATCAGAACACACGACTCATTATTCACATAAGGCTACTTACTAAACTAGCAACTAGTTTAATTGTTTATATACGGGATTATTTGGGATAAGGCATGATTTCATTAATAACCTTACACTTGGTCGCATGGTATAGAGGATGATCTCACTACACTCATTACTACTAAATCAGCGTTGTATAAACGACTACATGACATACACAATTTATATTACCCTAAGTTAGGTAGCAGGAGCAGAATCGAGGGAGCAAGGGGAAACGCATATGAGACTGAGTCTCCAATGTTCCTGCGAGTACACCATGCGCAGCATACTTAAGTCCTTTCAGAGGACACTTACTTAAGTCCCTTCAGGGTGACACTTATTATTAAGCACGAGTTGGGAGGTACCGGAATACATGTCGGATCATGTTGTGGCCGGTACCTATGGACCCCTCGTTGCGCCAAGGTATGTTCGGGAATAGGCGTCGTATCGTGACCCACTGTAAAACCTCATTTATTATTAAGCACGAGTTGGGAGGTACCGGAATACATGTCGGATCATGTTGTGGCCGGTACCTATGGACCCCTCGTTGCGCCAAGGTATGTTCGGGAATAGGCGTCGTATCGTGACCCACTGTAAAACCTCATTTATTATTAAGCACGAGTTGGGAGGTACCGGAATACATGTCGGATCATGTTGTGGCCGGTACCTATGGACCCCTCGTTGCGCCAAGGTATGTTCGGGAATAGGCGTTGAATCGTGACCCACTGTAAAACCTCATTTATTATTAAGCACGAGTTGGGAGGTACCGGAATACATGTCGGATCATGTTGTGGCCGGTACCTATGGACCCCTCGTTGCGCCAAGGTATGTTCGGGAATAGGCGTTGAATCGTGACCCACTGTAAAACCTTATTAACATCAACTGCGGTTCTCTTCAACGGCGGCATCAGGCCTCAGCAACGGCATCGGGTTCATCTGCATAGGTTCTATTCATCAGCGAGGACACCGGTTGACGACGGGCTTCCAGAGGCAGCACTACACCTTTATCTCATCTTTTCTCTCTCTTCACTAAACACTAGCCCAACATACACTGATACACAACGCCATCATACTACAATCTACATTCAACACAACACCATATGCGAGTATAAAGAAATATAGATTAATTCAGTAACCTTCATGTGTGTTAACTATGTACTTAAGAGGGAAGAGTTGTACCCACTTCCCAGACCGCCATGGCACCGGCAAGGTGTCATGGCTGTGAACTATTTTTATAGGTGTGACAACAAAGGAAGAGAAAGTGACCAACACACCATGTACACTAAAGCGAAGCAGATACACAAACTCAGAGTCGGTATGTGCTGAAGGCAGGTGAACACAGGCACACAAGGAACTTAATCGGGTATGTAATCTCTACATACCTACATTCGGAAAATGACCAGAAGTCTGCTGAGTTACACTATTGCTTAATTGACAATGCTTATTGTCATCATTACTTGAATCATTAATTTAACTTAATCTTTGTACATTATACAACTTTAACTTTAATTAACTTAACCCCATAAAGACTTCACGGTAACATACGTTTTCCGATACCTTTGTCTAAACACACTTTTAAACACAGACAACACATTCCTTACTTCAAACGTGACTATGACGATAGCGACGCTCTCAATAAGGGACCGTCACTCACTGTAGCTGGCGTGCAACTGTAGTTGGGTTGAGCGCCTGCGCCCAACCCATTGTTAAGAATTTTCGGTGTGTTTTTAGTATGGCGCGAGGAGATTACGCCGCATCTTTCGATTTAAATCTTTGGGGACATCCGACAAAAAAAAGTTTGCCTAGGGATATCTAGTGAAAAAATAAAGTTGCGGCTTGGTTGCTGCAAATGTTATAAATGGATGTTGTTCGTTGGCTCGACATCTTCATGTGGTTAATTTAAAAAAAAAAATATATATACTTAGCTTAGCGCTAAGGGCCTCTTTCACAAACTACAAGTAAAGTGTTTATTAGTTACTTTTAGAAATCATTTTCTGTTATATTGAATTATGCACTCGGCTTACTGCATCATTCGATAGCCGAATTTTTTTTATAATTTTCGATTTACCTAATGTTTGGGACGTTTACCGTACAAACAAAGGTCCATTATCCCCGGTTACCGGTGAATAAATGACAGTTTGGCCTACTTGACGTTTGTGAAACAGGCGCTAAATATTTTTTTATACAATCAAAAATAATTTTGTAAGTATGCTCTCTAGATTATTGAATTATTAAAAATTAATTTGGACTTACTTTATAGTAATTAATAAAATTATAAATCGGCTTTTTAAATATTTAAAAATAAATTTAAAAAAGAAATTGAAGATTTTTTGAAAATCTACATGTTATTTTTATTTTTACAAAGATATTTGAAAACAAAAATTTTTAATTACGGATATTGACGGGATGTCGAAATTAATTTTTAATAATTCAATAATCAGAGTTTTTATGGTTATATGAAGTTTTTCATTTCAGCGGTGGGGTGAGCGTCTACAGGCGTTCAAAATTTTGTAGGCGCTGTATTTTAAAAAATCCTCCATATAATCGTCAGATTAAGAATCAGCACGATCAGGAATTCAGGCTGAACCGTCTGTATGAAAATCTGACGCGCTCGAGTATTACAAAATAAGAATCGTCAAAAATATTTTTTGAATTTTCAAAAAGCTGCCACGAGCTTGCGTTACATCCGAATCGTCTGAATAGTTAGTTCAGCTTAGTTTAGGTTCACTTAACATCCCCTCTGAAAATCTGACGCGCTCGAATTGTATTTAAAATTTTACCCCCACCCCCGCCAACTCCACCAACCAAACCGTCAGATTAATACATATCCGTTATCGGAGACACGTGGGGTATATACATTGGCAATATCTGACGCGCTCGAGTAAATCCAAAAATCCCCTCTTGGGCTCTCCTACCATTAGACTAAACTGGAGGTTTGCCTGTAAATTTGCTCATATACATAGTGGAAAAATCAGCGCAAAGGATGGCACGGTCGACATCTACCAAGCATTATCTACACCGTCCTCAGACATAATTTTTCCGTTTTTAGGCTTTTTCTAACGACGATAAAGTAACCACGATCATCTATCAACAAAGAGACTTCGGTATGGTGATTATGAATCCGAGGTACCGAACTAAAAGAAAAGGTAGGTCTTACTTCAACGACAATTAATTATTATTATTATGTTATTAATTTACACTTATTTTAACGCCAGGCTCAATAACAGAAAATGGACAAAAAATATTTTCATTTAAATAGTTCAACGACAAAAAAAATCTGTAGAAATTGATTTGCAATTGAGCTGTGGTCAATATTCTACTGTTCTGTGGTTTAATTAATGGCAACACTAATATCGAGTTGTTTTTCAATTTTCATTTTTCAGTGGATTTTTGACGTTGCTGCTATTTGCTCGTTTTATCCATGTAGTGTTTTAGGTTTTCAAAATGGTTCTATTTAAGTAGTTGAGTAGGGAAATAAACATAATAACTACTTCTTAAATGACGTCCACGACGACCAAAACAACTGAAGTAGAAATGGTGATACGAAACAGGAAAACTGTGATGAAAGACGGGATTATGACAATGTCGGGCATCGGAGAGCCTTCGGTCTTTCATGCGCTGGTGGTTATCTTTTTGGAGTTTTTCGCGTGGGGCCTATTGACAATGCCGATCATCTCAGTGTTAAACGCCACTTTCCCGGACCATACGTTCCTTATGAACGGACTCATTATGGGGATCAAGGGCATCTTATCGTTCCTGTCTGCCCCGCTCATAGGAGCACTCTCTGACGTGTGGGGTCGCAAGTTTTTCCTCTTAGTCACTGTTTTCTTTACGTGCGCGCCTATACCGCTCATGACAATCAACACGTGGTGGTTCTTCGCAATGATTAGCATCAGTGGAGTGTTTGCGGTGACATTTTCAATTGTATTCGCGTACGTGGCTGATGTGACGACGGAAGCGGAACGTTCTCGGGCTTACGGACTGGTCTCGGCCACTTTCGCCGCCAGCATGGTGATATCGCCAGCTCTCGGTGCTTACCTTATGGATCTCTATGGAGAGGCGCTAGTGGTGGCGGCCGCTACAGCTGTCGCGGTACTAGATGTGTTTTTCATTATGGTCGCCGTGCCAGAAAGCTTACCGGAAAAGGTGCGGCCGAGCGGTTGGGGCCCCGCCATTAGCTGGGAGCAGGCGGATCCATTTGCAGCCTTGAAAAAGGTCGGAGCCGACCGCACCGTTCTCATGTTGTGTGTAGCCGTGTTCCTGTCATATCTACCAGAGGCGGGACAATACTCTTGCATTTTTGTGTACCTCAAACTGGTCATGGGCTTCGGTGTAGTGCAAGTGGCTATTTTTATTGCCATAGTTGGAGTGCTCAGTATTGGCGTCCAAGTCGTACTCGGTTTTCTGATGAGATCGCTCGGAGCAAAACATACAATAATGGTTGGACTACTTTTTGAAATGTTGCAACTCATGTGGTACGGCTTCGGCAGCCGCACTTGGATGATGTGGGCGGCCGGAGTTTTGGCGGCGTTGGGTTCCATTACGTACCCCGCTATCAGTGCATATGTGTCTGTGAACAGCAGGGCCGATCGTCAGGGTGTGGTGCAAGGCATGGTGACTGGTGTCAGGGGACTGTGCAATGGATTGGGGCCGGCGATGTTTGGAGTGATCTTTTACCTATTTCACGTGGATTTGAATGAAGAACATGCCGTGGCGGGTATCGACGGTCGGCCGGATCAAGAGAAATATGTGCGTATGGTGCCGGGACCGCCGTTCGTGCTCGGTGCGTTGTTAGTGATCTGTGCATTGTTGGTTGCGGCTTTCTTGCCAGAGGACAATGTGGTGGGTGCGGGCAGACGCGCGTCGCCCGACCTCAGGTTCGAGATGGAGCGCGGGAGACGCGTGGCGGGCCCTTTGTCTCCTCTGATGGCGCCCGAGTCTGCGGCTCTCTAGCTAGCGGTGAAGGCCGGTCGTGCGGCCAGCGTCTGACTGCTCTCGGTTACTGAAGGCAAGTGCATTTATGAAGGTACCAAAGCAACTCAAGTGAGTGACATTCCTGCAATATGTAAAAAGGCTTCGATCCATTCTAAGCTTTGTATTATAATATAATATTTTTGTAAATTCAGATATTTTACATGAACAATTTGTGCATGTACAAATTAATCCTTATTTCTAATTCAAAGCAGAACATCACACAATATTTTGTTTGTTAATTAAATTAATGTAAACTCTTTTTATATTTCATCAAGCTTTTATCATGGCATCCTTCATCTACCATAGACCAATGTCTATGGTAATATGTTTATTGCTTAAAGTATATATAAATAAGCATAATTAAACTGGTGAAAAATCTTAACACAATAATATTTTTACATGATAGTATATAGTGAAATCTTTAATAGGTAGACATATGAAAAACGTTAGAAAACAAAATTGTATCGCGAGTTAGAAAATTCAGTCCATAGGGTTTTTTAATTGGTCAAAGATAGGTAAAAGTAAAATTAATAGTAGAAGTAAAATTACTTGTGTCGCTGTCTGCAAGTTTGTTTCTTTTTAAATAGATCAAATTGATATAAATCTATTTCTTTTTTGAAAGTAATAATAGCAAAGTAAATTAAACTGAAAACATTGATGTGTTATTCCCAATTCTGTTCCATTTTAAAGGGCTTTCTCAATAGGTTTATTTTTTGTTACATCTAGAATTATGTCTCTTTAATTACACTTGCTTTTAAATTCATACTAAAACCTTCCTCGAGAATCACTCTATCCATTGGTGAAAACAGCATGAAAATCGGTGCAGTAGTTTTTGAGTTTATCAGGAACAGACAGACAGATGCGGTGGAGGACTTTGTTTTATAATAATGTAAGGATGTCAACTCAATCCCATTGGCCATCACAGAGATTCATAACTTTGTAAGTTATAAGTTGATCTCTTGGGAACACAGGGCTTTTGGATTCTTTACAGTTCCATATTTTACAAATAAAAAATAGTTCAAAAAGTGTACATGACACCAAAATTAAAGCTTCGAGAATATTAAAGATATCAATAATTCAGTAATTTTTTAACTGATCATAATAGCCCAAATTACTCCTTATTTATAACATCAGATATCTGCCAGTGAAAATCCCGTCAAAATCAGTCCAGACATAAAAGAGATTAGCTGGAACAGAAATACAAAAATTTTGAAAATTGGTTTCTTGTTATAAGTACCGTATCATATTACTTTGATAAAAAGAAGTTATTTAACATTACAAATAAACACTTCAATTTTATTTATTATGTATGGATGGATATAATATATATATATATATATATATATATATATATATATATATATATATATATATATATATATATATATATATATGTATGTTTATATTATTTCTCTGTTTAATTTACGAAATAAAATCGTTCAACAGTTGCAATTATCCTTGAATCATAATATTACATAATTTATTCAAGTAATTAAATTTACATTCTGAAATTCATTAACATGATACACAAGCGTAAGTTACGATCTTAGTAGAGTCTAGAACAGGTTTAACTGGACTTGGTAGTGATAAAGACCTCATTTATATTGTTGTTGTGTCATGATTCCACACAAAAATTTAAAGGTGTATCAACACATTGAGGATGGCTAACAGAATTATATTTCATTTGTAAGTTTGATTTAAGCCAAGGACTAACCTCAGACCAAACACAATTTTTACCAAAATGACCGCAACCTAATATCCTACGAATTAAGGTGCAATATTGTGCATCAAATTTTTGTAGCTCTTCGGAAATAACTAAACAGATTTAAAATTGGAAGGTTTTTTTTAAATATTGTGTAAAATATGAAAAAAAGAAATAAAAGTAGCCGATTCAAACTTTAGTGTAGAATGGTTAATTAATAAGCCTAAAAACAAAAGTAGTTGTCATGGAAAATTTTTAGTGAACAGTAAGTTTTTTTAGGAGTATTTTACTAATTTTTTTCTCAGAAAATATTTTTTTTTTATAAATCTGCCTGATTCAAAGTTTTTTCCATATAGTCTATTATGCACTGTATTTTTATCTAACTTGTGATTTTACTCTAAGAGGTCAAACTAGACAACGAAAATAACGCTTTTCTGCTAAGTCCTCGCCTTAATGTTAAAAGTTTTCTTTTCTAAATAACTTGATCTTCATTTAACATCAGCTTTGTGCTAAAAAGTGGCAAAAAATGAATTTATCCAATATGTATGGCGATATGTGTTAGATGATGCATGGCATAGACATTTTTAAAGACAGACTTTGTGCTATGGGTAGTACATTCCTATGGGCTATGTGTTCATTCCTATGGCTCTTACTTGATAGATTACATCAATTTCACACACATTCATTTATTTGTAGTCTGTATCTGTAGGTATTTACTTAGAGTAGAGTGCTAGTAGAATTTAAAGAATAGTCTTCTTAAAATAAAATGGCTACAATAAAAGAAAACTTCAAATTTGTATTCAGTAGATGAATCTAACCTAATATACTTTAAATAACAGTCAACCTAAAATACGTAATTGGGACCATTCCAAAGTGATGGATGAGACGTTTGACACCTTTTTGCTCAAACTTATTTGTTTCTGTTAATATCTTTTTAAATAGTATAGGTACTATCATTAATCCCAATTAACACTTTCTGTTAGATACAATAATTATTAACAATTGTAGTAACCTTGAAATTAAGATGTGTACTAACGGGTGGTACAAAATAGTAAGAATATTGACATCCTGAATTGTTGTCTTTTTAAATACCCACAAGGATAACATTTTGACAGTGGGTTGAGACAGATGGAGTGACTTCCATTTTTTTCAATTAAAACCTTGCAATTGCGAATGGGCAGCGTTCGGGAAGCTCCAAGATAAATTCTCGTCCAAAATTCCTCGGTGTCTCAAGACAATAGTCTTCAACCAATGTGTGTTGCCAGTGTGATATATGGCGCTGAAATGTGGTCTCTAATTATGGGCCTCGTAAGGAAGCTCAATGTCGCTCAACGAGCTATGGAAAGGGCTACGCTCGGGATTACACTGCGATATCGAATCAGAAATGAGGAGATCCGTAGACGTACGAAAGTTACCGACATAAGCCGGAGTATCAGTAAGTTGTAGTGTCAGTGGGCAAGGCATATATGTAGTACTGAGATGATGATTATGATCATGAATTGCATATTTATGGCATTATTTTCTTTGAGCATGGAAATTAAACAACACAATGGCATAACCAACCATTTGCCATAGCTATCTTAAGCCCATGATACTCAGTGACACTATAGCTATTTTATTCCCTACATGTAAACAAACAAACACAACAACAAATCTGATCTCTTTAGTTAGAATATTATTTGTATAATTTATTATATTACTTCCTCATAAGACTCGTAAAGAAAATGAACTTCACTGATGATTTGCAATCAATGTCTCGGACTTGATTATGAAATCTTACTCAACAAAGATTGCCAATGTGCTTAGCACAAAAGGAGCAACTGGTTATGCTCAATAAATTCACTTCTGCATAGAATCGTAAGTATTGTATCTGTTACTGCAATGTCACAAAAAATGTTACTAGAGAGAAAAAAACATTTTTTCAGTCTTAGGCTTGCCTTTGTACAGGACCTTGAAAGCGACAGCGGATTACCGTGAGCGTGAGGCGCTCAACCCTTACAAACAAAAAACTTATAAACTAACTTACATAGTAGCTTAGCTTAGATACTAACTTAATGTAGGTAACTTAACTTAAACAACTCGTGAGACCGCCGTCCCCTAGAGCACAGGTATAATAAAATCTACATAGATATTAATTCACAATGGTGATACATTTGAAACAAATACAATTAATATTCTTACTCCGTCTTCAGGGATTTGCAGCAAATAATCTCAAAGGAGTATAAATGTGCATAACTATGTAATTGTATTTTTGTCGCCGAGGGCTATAAAATACTGTCGAACTTTTGCGCAACAAAACAAACATTTCTATAGACAAGTCTTCGTAGAATCGTAGACAACCTGAGATATGTCTCATAGACCAAAATCGCGCAACGTGTCTACTGGGGCCCTAGACAAAGTGCCATTTTAAAAACGATAACGAAGTTCGATAGAAGAAATGTATGGGTAGTATCACGTGATTTAGCGAAGGCATCCCATACATTTTTATTTAGCGAATAGAATCGAATGCACTTTGTCTAGGGCCCCTGGTGTGGACTTTTTTGGTATTATATTGCTCGATCTATTGCACTCCGTCTCCAGCCCTTTGGTAAATCAATATTTAATAGATGAATATCCGAATTTTGTAAATGAAACATTATTCAATGTTGGTAAAACATTGAATAATATTCATCTACAAAATGCGGCGGTAAGGTGAGAGACTGCAAACTGTTAATTTGATACCCCAACTTTCCGCAGTGTAACTTTGAAGAAATTGGCCTTCGCCCAAATTCATGTCTATGGATATTTATGTATTATGTGATTTTGTCTATTAACGTTCACGGTACCATTGCGACTGTACATCATGGTTCACTCTTTTCTCATCAGAGACAGAATCATATATCCTACCATGAAAAAGAAATGGTAACAAAAGCTTTTGTAAAAACATTAAATCTCCCTTGTATTCGATTTTTAATATTCTCATTCTCGTATATATTATTATCCGCAGTTAGAAGTTTAATCGATTTGGTAATAATTATGTGGAAACACATTTTTTTGTGTATATTATGTATTTGTACAATCATTCCGCTCCGTGAACCGTGAATTATCGTTTTCAGTGAATGATCCTGAAAATAATATAAATGTAAAACTAATTGCCTACACTTGGAAGGTTTACGCTCGCAAATTATAATTTATCCTATCAAACAATTCTACAATCTTAGCTTACCTAATTAATCTATATGTATGAATACTTGGTTTGAATAATTCGCTTTTGTTTTCGATTATTTTCATTTAAAAGTAAAAAAAAAAGTGGCACATGTGCCCGATAACTGATATCAATATAATACTATTATCAAAAGCCTAGACTATTGTCGCGATGAGTAATAGCACAATCATGTATTGTAACCTAATGACGTCATATTACACACACACACGTACGTAAAAGTATTTTACCATGCCAATCGATATAAGGTATTTGATTTCCCTAATTTTTGTCATTACAACTTGCGATTAAAGTCTTTTCCCTATTCCCCATTTCCATATCCCTAATCCCTAATTCTTAATCCTACTATAATACCCAGGTAGCAAACTTCTAGCACCTGTGACGTTGCTTGTGTAACAGGCGATAGTTAGTAGCCATCTATCATCAAGTGGACAGAGCCTGTCTGTGAAGCTTAACATAAAAAAATATTCCGACTACATTAGGTCACATTAAGGCTGGTGATCCACCTCTTCATATATATCTATCTCTCTCTCTATTCTCTACTTATGGTCTTTAGTGTTAACATTTTCTTTGACCTTATTTAAATAATATAAATGCACCATTGTTGCTACACATTCGCGAATCGCTTGCACCAATGCTTGGTTTGTTCGCTAAAATTGTATGGAAATCACGCTTCGATATTGAAAAAGCGATTTTTCAACAAGGAACGTAAACTCGACAAATAAAGTGCTTCATCACCCTAAGATTGAACATTCTTTGTATTTTGTAGAATGATAAGGTGTGTTTTCCTTTTAATATTCAAAGTGACAATTATGTCAATCAGTTATCAATACCTATTTCAAATTTAAGCCTTAGCGAATTTTGAAACGAATTGAATTTGTTATCGAAACTGATAAAGCACTTTTCTGGTCGGCCATACATACTCGTACATACGGAAAAAAATATAAAAATGGTCAATTTAGTTTCAGTATCATGTATAGAACCTATAAACACGATATGTCTGAAAACAAAGTAACTTACTCCAAGACCAACCCTTACAGATTTATTATAGCATTGATGATAGGCACATATACTATTCTGGATAATGTTTTGCCCCAATATGTATGTACAATACTAGCTACCCTCCCCCAGTTTTGTCAAGGGTGTATTTTTTAAAATATAGGTATATACACAATCCATCCTCGTTATCCCTGTTTCCATAAGTGAAAACCGAATTAAAATCATTTAGTATGTAAAATTAAAGTTTTAATAAAAGAAGGTTGACTTACACTAATCATATTGTAAGTCAACCGTAACAGATATACGACGATAATAATAACTTGTGTATAAATAAAATAGAAGAATTAACTGATTTTTGACAAATTTCTATAAGGTGGTTTTCAAATCTATACGACCATTTTAATTATTTTTTGTTTTTATATAAAATAAGTTTAAAATATTAACTAGAAGTGAACTAGAAGTCAAAGTTGACTCATTTAATGTAGGTAAATACGTGATACGGTTCAACTTCAGACTCAATTCGTTATCAACAACAAGTCTTTGTGTTGTTGAATATTGCATACTCATTTGGTTGCTTAGTAATTAAGAACTTGTTGCGGTTAAATTAAAAAATAATCACTGAAGCCTCAAACGACATTTTGGATTAATTCATAATTTAGGATGGATAATGCTTTTGCACGCGACTTCGTTCGCATAACTTTATAAAATGTAGGCTATAGCATAGCCTACGTCACTCGGTCACTTCCCGATAATGTAGATTTCTATACTTAGGTGAAAGAGTCTGTAAAATCGGTCCAGTAAATAGTTTTTGAGTTTATTCATTACAAACAAAAATACAAAATCTTCTTGCTTTATAGTTAAGTATAAAAGTATTAATTACAATAATACAATATTAAAATCAATAGTAAAATCAGTTATAAATTACAAGTCTATGGTCGCTTCTAAATGCACCATGTACTTTTTTATTTGTTTAGCTGTTTTCGGATAAAATGATCATCATTGGCCGAGCAAACGTCACTTTGACGTCAGCTTTATTCTTTGCCATATTTTCACGCTTTTTCAACAGACTTCCAAAAAAAAGGAGGTTCTCAATTCGACTGTATTTTTTTTTATGTTGTTACCTCATAACTTTTGACTTGGGTGAACCGATTTTGATGATTCTTTTTTTGTTTGAAAGCTGATGCTTCCCGTGTGGTCCCATTTTAATTTGGTCCAGTTCTGACAATGGCATCAATGAGAAAAGA
This sequence comes from Synanthedon formicaeformis, assembly GCA_945859745.1. NCBI lineage: Eukaryota > Metazoa > Arthropoda > Insecta > Lepidoptera > Sesiidae > Synanthedon > Synanthedon formicaeformis. The sequence goes on from OX243970.1 coordinate 10,231,557, forward strand.
CCATGAGACGGTTTGAAGTCGGTTTATTTTTTGTTAAAAAGAGTTAGTTATTAATTTCATTACATATTCATTTAAGTATAATATAAAAGTGGCGCGTCATTTCTCTCGAAGTCTTAATTTGTACGATAATAAGCAGTTAGAATATGGGAGAAATGTAGGGGGGGGGGGGGTTCTCATTGTATTTCGTATCTGACAGTTATTGTGTGTCGATACCCGGTGTCCTTGAGGTGCAAAACGTAGGCGAACAAGTTCCGTTTAAAACCTAGCGATGACAATACTTACCAGGAAAAAAATCACCTTATTCACATGTCTACCGTAACAGAATAGTGCCCTAGCTAACACTAGTTACTATTTGAATAGTATAGGTAAACTAGCGAGAGAGAAAAACTTTAATGAAATGAAACTTTGATGATACAAACATTTTTTAAAACTCTGAACCGAACTTACCACCGATGTTTAGTAAAAGGTGATTGATTTGATTCTCCATTATATAAATTAAAAAAAATAAAAATATATTATACCTATTTGAAGTAATTTTAATGTTGGAAGAATTCATTGTTAAAATTACTTCAATATATTATTATATCAATTATGTTTTCATTAGTCAAACTATATGTAGTTGACACATGAAAACTAACACTAAAAATGTGTGGCAAATTCAAAAAAATACGCATATATTCTTAACACCGCTTGTAACTAGTAAGATGAAATAATTTTGGTACTTGATTAGTATTTTTTTATTATTATTTCTTAGGTGTGTTCAAATTATCGCACCCGCGCGAAAGCCGGGAGCGGATCGCTAGTATAAAAATAAACTAATTTACAATTGAGTTTATTTTTCAACTATTTGATGGCACTTGATTCGGTTGGGAGACTTTAAAAAAGCAACCATGTCGTTTCATTAAAAAAAAAACTAATATTCATTCATTTGGCGTGAAGGTCGAACTGTGCCGTGACCGGTTGTTTTATTCGCACAAGTCAAATTAATTAAAAACAAGTCATTCTTTACAAAATATTGAATACGCTCGCAACTATACATGGGCCATTGTTACGATTCGTATGAATGAACGCCGACACTTTTTTAGCCCACCCACTGCTCCAAGTCGTGATAACATCGCAGGTTGACATTATCGAAAAATTGGAAATAATTTTTATCGGAAATCATAAGAGTTCAGTAGTGTAATAACATTAACACCTTATAATTATCTTATCTTTCCCGAACAAATATAAAATGATAAAATAATTTAAAATTTTCAACTTTTATAGCTAGTTAGGCGATTGGGGCAGCAATTTAAATTAACAATTACATTAATTAATTGTGTCCTGTTTCTTTAAATCAAACACATACACGTATATTAATATACACGTAGGTATATTAATTCTTTGTTACGTCTAAGGACGAGTTTGCATGATAACTAAGTATATATGATTGTATTTTTAACAAAAATACATCCGCCAACAACAATAGAGGCTGCACCGGGTGCTGCTATCGATCACTCGGTGTAAGGTTTCATACAATTCAAAGATGAATTTCTCCTTCAGTTAACCAGACAATGGTGAATTTCGCAGAATGGCTTTCCGACCATGGAAGATAATGTTCTCAACTTTAATATAAGTTGAGGCCGTTCTAGTTCGAATTTTAAATAACTTTCGAGTGTTGTATAGTCATAAAAATAAAAATTATTTGTATTATGGCGTATCAAATGTCTCGACTTAATTACATTAGAAACGTGGGAATTCATGTTGTACGCGTCATTGTTCGTTGATATCTGACGTTATCGCTCTGTTGGTATGGGTACGTCAAAATACTAACTAAATAAGGTATACCTACTTTGCCTACCCTACATTTTTGTACTGAATTACTTCCCTGATCTGATTGTTTTCGATTGATATTCAGAAATCATTCGATAGCATAAAGGATATGCTTTATGTTCCCATTACTAATATTTATTTGGCTTTAAATTTTTGGTCAGCCTTTAGAAGACGACACCGATCTATTTCCTTCTTTTTGTTAAAAAGTAACGGGTCTTTAGACTAAAGTTTATGGAAGGTGTACAACCAAATACAAAATCTATTACTTTATTTGATGTTGATACGCGACTAAATTGACTTGCCTTTTAGATTCTGTTTATTTATTGGTATATATTTAACTAGTTTTTGTACCTTAAGATTAGTTAATTAAAAAATAATCTACGTCTTTTCCCAAGGTTTCTAAGAGTTATTCTAAACTTAATCGCTCATTGCACCACATAACTATTTGATAAATATCAAATTTATAAATAGACACAAAGCGCCATCTAGCTTACAAGATAATAAGATTATATACAAACTAATTATCTTGATAAAAATCATCAACGTATATTGACATTGACAATCTCTTAGTTTTCTTTGTTAACAAACACCTTTACAAACTTTTGTGCATTTTTATTATTTTCGCATTTAAATATTTGCGCATTTTGTCGTAAAAGTTTAAGTAGACTTAAAATGATTGTAAAAAGAATCAAAATTGCAGACTCCGCGCCCTTCATTTCTTAGGATAAAAGTATAACAAAATGTATAGTGCGTGCAAAACACTTGCTGCAAACAAGCAAATAAAACATATGAGAGTATAATCCCCGCAAATTGCAAACGCGTAGGAACCTTGTCACATTAACATCCACGTGACGTCATCAGCAATTCAAAAATTCGCCGGCCAATGTTGCTGACGGTTCTTAGTGTGTCACGAGGTTACGTCACCAAAATGGCGGCTAGGCGCATTAGCAATTTACTGGACTTATACTGCAACGTATTGCTAGCTTACTAGCACATTAGGTCTTATGGAATATGATTTATGATCTCGTCTGCAGCTAGTGAACACAGTATAGACCTGTTTCTTTCAATACATTTCTTAGCTAAACTTTTATTATTTAGATGACAAAATATCTTCGATAATAATTAAGCTTCGAGATTTCTATGTAAATCTCATTTCGCCTTTGAAACATATGAATATTATGATTGTGTGATGTGAGAGCTTTTGTGATATAAGCTGTCGTTATCTTATGAAGTGTGGTATTTTTTTTATTTCATTCATTTATTCGTTCTTACAGTGCAGTCAACGAAAGAATGCGATCCTGACGTCTGTCAGTTGGTCATGACTAGTGATCATTTCTTATTTATTTAACATTATTATTTTGTTTATTTGTCATACTAACGGGTAATTATCTTCAGAAATATCATTATGTCAACTTAAGATAAATGTTTTTGCGCTAAATTTTATGTTAAATAAATAAGAAATCATCACTAGTCATGACCAACTGACAGACGTCAGGATTGCATTCTTTCGTTGACTGCACATTAGTCGTTTGAAATTCATCTTGTATTGTGTAAGTTACGGCAATGTGTCGATATAATTAATAATGTAATAATAACTTGTGTGGTCATGTATGACTCACACCACTTGTATTTATATAGGAGTGATTTTAAATTGTGAGATTTGTTAGACAAGTCAACTGTGATGTCAACTTGAAGGTTGAGTTAACTTAAAAAAACTATTTAATCCAATCGGGGAAAGTATTCTTTAAAATATTTGTGCAGGGTTGACTTGTGGAAGAGAATATTTTCCTTAATAATAATGTATAAAGAAAAATTTATTTCTTGTGTAAATAAAGTTTTGTAATATAAAGAGCAATGTAATCTTGTTTTCGTTTAGTGTCTAAGTGTTGATTATATATTGACATTTTATTTACGGTTGATGAAGAAGAATACGGTACAGTACAACAAGGCCTGAAATCTCCAGCCTACTTTTACCATGAGTTTATAATGACCGCACTCGCTAGCGGTTAGCGAGAGCGTAAAACATTTAAATATGGAAAACTGTCCATTTGACATTGACAATTTTCCATATAAATATTTTACGTTCACGCTAGCGAGCGAGTGTGGTCACTGTAAACTCATGGTAAGGGTTCTGTACCTCTACCGTGAGTTATAATGACCGGACTCGCTAGCGAGAGCGTAAAACATATAAATGAAAAACTGTCAATGTCAAGTAGACAATTTTCCATATAAATATTTTAAGCTCATGGTAAGGATTCTGGTCAGTATACTGACCATTTCAATATGATTTTAATTTTCAATTAACTACTGTATGGTTCACGATGGTACCATACCATTGAGTATTTTTGTACTGTACTGTATCCGCATGTGAATATTGAATAAATTAGTATCTAGTTGATTCTCTAAATTTTCTCGTGCTAAAGTAGTTAGGAATAGTATATTGTATTAGGTGCCTGAGCAAATATAATACCTAATTGTTTATATTGCATTTGTATTATAGTGAGAATTTAAACTTACAATTACTATTTTTGTTAATATTATTATTAAAAATGCACTGATGAAAAAATATTTTGTTACATATAGAAAATGTTCAACATATCCGGCTGTAATTATGTATGTAATAAAGTGAACGAAATATATATTATATATGTATATAGTATAATATGTATGTATTGTATACATAAAGTTTTGTTAGTACGTATTTGATCTATAGAAGATAGCTAGCTTTTTATTTTACTGTATTTTTTGTTTATTTTTCATAGGTGAATAGTATTTTTGTTAATTAAATTGGATTGCCTTTCTATTTAAAAAAAAAACTTTTCTACGTTTATTTGCGGTAAATTTGCCAAAAAAATACAAGTTACATAGAAAACTTAGTGTAATAAAAAAAAACAATAACTTTAGTGAATAGAAAGTATTAATAATGTTAATTAAATTAATCAATAAAATGGCGATTTGGTCAATTAAGCAATGCAATGTGGCACAAATGCGAGCGGGTCGCTCGCCACACAACCTCTATGGGTCTCTGCAACTTGTCAACAAAACACCCAGGGTTGTTGCGGATGCGGAACTTTTGCATTGATTTAAAGTTCCGCAACTGTACCCGTATCCCCAATAAACAATGTGAATCTTGCGGATGCGGATATAGAGCTAGTCCTAAATCAGACAGATTTATCCAGTATAAATTATAAGAAATTGTTTCGTCTTTTTTTAATGTAAATTGTTTCAATTTTCTACTAACAGCTTGATTACTTAAGAAAAATTATTAAATCGATCAATTTCAATCATTCAATTTTATTTCTGCATTAAATTAAACTTTAAATCCGCATTCGCCATTGCGAAAAATTCACATCCGCAACAGTCCTGGTCAACGCCCAAGTTAACACTTGGGGAATTTCATCATACTGAAGTGATAATAATCCCCAGTAACTAACACTGTGTAAATATAATATTAAATAAACTGTCAGCATGCAAATAATGTACCTACTCTGGTGTGAATGCGTCATCTACATATTATATATATGAGTATGTATGTGCCTGTCGACTCTTTTAGTTCAATATTGATAATGAAATTATTTTAAGAATTCAAAATTAAACTGTAAATTTTAAAAACGCATTCAACAATTTTACGTTATGCGAAATATATATTTTTATGTATTAAAACGGAAATAACATTTTGTAAATATGTTCGTTCAATGAGTTGGCGGCCTATTCATAAAAACGTGTGACCCATAGAAGGATTTGATTTGTAAAAATAATAATAATATATTTTATATTACTGTACACTGTGAATTCACTTTCCCAAGTTCAAGATATTTTAAATATAACAATTCCATTAAAAAAAAGTATTTTATTAGACCAGTACAAGTGTTTTTTTTTTTTATGAATGTTGTGTGATATTTATTCCATGCACAAGGAATAATCGTACTTTTAAATTAAAAATTATTTAGAAAGTATATTTGTGTGAATCGAGATTTTGTGATGAGGGACAGTCATGTCCTCATTTATCTACGAATGAAGGCGTATTTTGTATTAATGATGAATCGCGTATCAATTGAAAGACATTGCACCGATGCAAGATGCAACCCAATAAAGAAATTTGTTGTATGTCTAGATTGACATAAATGTACTTCAACTGTGTGATCACATACAATGCTGTGCTTCTATGTTGATACGTTAATAAATCTGGTTGTAGCCACATAACTTCTTTCATTGGTGAACCTCTCCTAGCGCTGTTCTATTTATTGCCTAAAATATTATTGAGGTGGACTACAGGCAAGAAAAATTGTCCGTAGACAAAGTAGGTGGACCACTTTGACAATTATTTTTGGCGCATCCCCCTATCTCCTTTACCAATCCCCATTAAACCTTTAATCGCTTGGTTTTGTAAGAGTTGTCGTCATGCCCCTAGCGCCTGACTCGTAATTTTTTTTTAAAGAAAGCAACTCAAATGTTTTAAAAAATACAAATAAAGGAATTTGTCGTATATATTTCCGGCTCTGGCGGAATAGACACGAAAATAATTGTCGGATAAATTCTCTGGCGGCTGAAGTGTTAATGGATCTCATAAAAATATTTCTGGCACGCCGAGTGCGGCCAGCTCCATTAGCATTCTGTGCACGATTGCAAGCAAGCTCGTCTGCCTATATATGTGAACTGTGAACCGCTGCTGCTGACTTTCTACGAGCGTGGCGTGGGAGATGTAAGTATTCTCTAATTTAGTAAAATTGTAAACATGACAAATTTCATTCAGCTTTTTTACTAATAGTATAGTCTCTTGACCACTTTTCGTACTGCCTTACCGAAAATTATCGGAGAGGCCTATGTGCAGCAGTGAAAGTCCAACGGGTGAGATTCGATAGTAATTAATATAAGAAAATAACAAAATATACTTATATAATAGTTCCTACAATATACTTATATAGTCTTTGGTTCCTACACCTAGCGCCATCTATCGGTCTCCACTATCAAATTGGTCTTACATTGAAAACAAAATGGCTTATTTCCCTTGGTGGTCAACTGGACCCGCAAAAATGTCCAGAATTGATTTTTTAAATTATCGGAAAGTTAATGGTAGGTAAATTAATTCATTTGGCGGCAAATAAGGGAAAAATAGAAATGAAAAACCTGGCTATCGGTATTAAAACTTTTAATTGTTAGTAACATATTAGGCGAAACATGATTTCTTAAATCAAAAACATTTACCCAACTTTGACAATAAAGACAATAATTCTCCATGTGAATTAAGCCTTACAACCGATATGTTTTAAAGAGTTTGTGCCTAGACCTACATAAAGTCTATTATTAAGTTATTTAATTAGTAAGTAAATGTGAAATATTACTTATAAAAATTAAAAAAAAAATACTGAAACACGGCACGAAGGAAAAATTCAACGTTACCTGCGCCGAAATATCAGCACTGTTAAGTCCTCAACATAGTTCCAAGTTTAAAGCGGAGGTCACACTGGGAATTGTTAGTCTTTTCACCTTTACAGTACATTTACGTTGTAGGGATAAGTGAAAAAAAAAAGTGTGTGTCAGGTCCGACGCACGACTGAAGCACAATCTTCTTACGATTATCATACATAATAAAAATTATAAAAATAAAATCATAACGAATTAATATCGGCGCCATCTCTGTCCGCAACGATGTATTGACATGTGACAATTTTGATTTTACTTCCATAAACTTTGATACCCCGGGCTTAAATCGATTCTTAAGGAGTAAACTAAAAATCCACTTATCCCCCCACCAGGCGGGATAAAAAAGCTTTAAAGCGTTAACGCTTTAAGCTTTAAGGCGCCTTTAAAGCTTCTATAGTGGGAGGCAAAGTAATGATAACAAAATCATGGGAGGTTGGGAGGTATAATTTGATTATGTATCATCTACATTCAAAATCCATAAAAAAAAATCAAAATTTAATTCACTCGTTAGCTAATAATAACTAAAGTAACAAACAATTTTTCGGTATACTTGTATCGAGTTTAAGGTGACGAACCTTTTCTTACTCTGACTGTACATGGCATAACCAATTGGTGCCCGCGACTTATTCTGATGTATAAGCTATATTATTGTAAAGTTTCATTGAAATCCATTCGTGAAAGAGTAACAAACATCCATACATCCATACAAACTTTCGCATTTATCCCTTATAATATTAGTAATGATTAGCTGTCACGAGCCAAACCAGTGTGCCCTGAGCTTTATGTATACAGTCAAGTATCAGGTACTTAATGATAACAATAATTATCACGTATTTTTATTATCATTTACTGACGAATATGTTAATCTATTGTGTAAATAAACGCGATGCCCCACCTTGGCTCCTCTGTCGGGTTTATATTAACTCTTATTATAATTATATAATGAAAAATAATGAGAAAAAGATAACAATGTCACCTCAACTATTACTGATCGCACCGTACAATCAAATTTACAAAATAAGTTAAGATTTTTAAATTTGTCTTCAATTTTAAAATTAAAAACGTTAGTTTTATGTTGGTTATAAAAACCAAACACAATAACGTCTAGAAATTCTCAAAGAGAGGGTAGAAATAATATTATGTCAACAAGTTTTCTCCATGTCAATATTAAGTTTCTCCGTGTCAAAATTAACAACAATAAAGACTTTTTGAAAAATTGCCAATACTTTATATTGTTGGATATATCAAACAAATAAGACTTAACATGAATCCCGACTTAGCCAAAGTGTCAAAACTTAGCCACACAAATCTTAATTAGGCTAAGCTATACTAATCCAATTGCAAATTCCTCGCTTTCATTTGCAGCTCAAACCTCCTGTTGGTCCTCACACCCTTGATCACGGTTCGATTCTCGTTCCTCTCCAGGCTGATCCGGAGGTTCCTTGAAGGTTTCTCCCTCGAGGCGGCCTTATTTGCTGCCTGTCTCCTGTGGGTGGCGGTGACGGTGGCCCCGACGGTGGACGGTTTACTCTCAACTGTGACGTTGAACGGATTCACGCTCGTGTTGTTGAGTTTAAAACCGAACCTCGTGTATCCAGATTTCACGTCCGGTGGCTTCGGATTGCTCGCATTTGTGTCACCGTTTTGCATGAAACTCACCGATGGCACTGTTAAATAGAAAATTCAAATTAATTTATAAGTTGTTATAAATTTTAATAGAAAAAAACCTAGACCAGGGCCCAACATTGAAAAGTTCATATCTGCAGGGAATGGAACCCGGGACCCCTGAGTCAAAATTCTAATGCAATGGGCTCGTCAAATATAAATGATAATAACTGAGAGTGATCAGTGTGACGGACCTTTAGTGGTGCTCCTGTCGAGGCTCGCAGCCGGTGTGAGTAGCTGACGAGCTCTCTCCGCTTTACGCTGCTGGCAATCCACCAGCGACTCCATCTTGGCAAACTGCTTCCGATGGAGGGCACTGAAGTTGGGAAGCTTCGTGGACGACTTATTCGCATCCTTTTTGATTGCCTCTGATGATGATTTTACTGTAACCCAAATAATTATAATAATAATTTTTATTTTTTACAAAACACACAACTACCGGACATGACAAATATACACATATACAAATAAAATACAGAATACATAATAAATATATATAACATATCAAAAATATCTTGGCACCTCAAAAGAATGCAAAACCACTCATGACGGTCAGCAAAGAAAGGACAGTACAAAAAAGTCTTATATTTTAATAAAAATAGCTAATGATGTGTTTTTTTAATTTAACATGTGTCATGTCATACATTTATATACAAAGCCAAGTTAAAATAGTTTTATTATTATTTTCTCTATTTATCCATTTAATTATATTTACACAAATGATAGTTACTGTCGCCTATAGAATCATTTTATGAGCACACTCTTAAAGAAAAATATCTTAAAATAATAGCATAATAATTGTTTTTATCCATTACCTTATCCCTTACCTTTTAGCACACTTGCACCCTATTTTGGTTTGCTTTACAGTAAAACTTACCGCCTAAATGGCCAGTAAAAAAACCAGGTATGACTTACCATTAGGTGTTCTTGGCTTGGAGAGCCTTCGAACTGATTCTTGCTGATCATCAACAAGCCTTTTGAGTTTTGCTTGCGTACGGTCCGCGTAGCTACGAGGCAATAACCTTTTGCAATTGCTAGTCGCCTGGTTTTTCGTGGACATTGATTCTGCAAATCAAATGAAAAATTAATTATTAGATAAAAAAAAAACCACCCGAGTAGAGATCACTATCACTTACCATCACCATCGAAGACAAAACTTTTATTTGAACCTTTCAAGTTGGACTTGATTATTTTGGTTTTTCTTTGACTGAGAATGGCAGGATTATTGACAGGACTGCAGAACATCACTCTAGTGTTGCGCGGAGACTTTGTCTTTTTCTCAATCGATCTTGTTAGATTAATTTTGCTTTTTTCTTTCGAAACTCTCTTGTTGTTCAAAGGGAACGGTGTACTTCCAGGTGATGACTTTCGCATTACAACTTTATTTTTTGGGGATAATATGACAAAATCTTCTCCCTCTATTGTGAAAGTTCCCTCTCTCTTCAACGGCGTAGATTGTGGTTTACTCTTAGGGCTAGTAGACTTCTCCGTAACATCGAAATCACTGGACATGGGTGACTCATCATCAGTTATTTTATTTTCCTCAATACATTTCTTAAATTCGTGTACAGAATTTTCATTGTGCACTGGAGTATCGTTCAGAATGATATTAGCATTTGATTGATCACTACTGATACTGATATGGGAACCGTTGAACTTGTCGTATGTAGAATTGACTGCCCCCTCTTTGTCTAAAGAAGATTTACTATTCTTGTCAAAAGTGACGTCCAATTTATCATAAGTGGAATTAATAGACACTATCGGAAGCTTGTCTGAGGCACTGCTTAATTTTATGCTAAAAGAGTTTTCTTTAGATATGTTAATATTGTCAAAAGTGGAATTCTTAATATCAGAATTTCTTTTGTCAAATGTACCGTTGAGTGTTTGGCTCGGGCTAACAGAGAAAGCATTGCTCACATCCATAGGAGTATTTTTCTTTGATCCATTATCCACTTTTGCATTAATATCAGGGGTTAGTGATGGAATGTCGACATTTATCTGTGGAGGACTACATGCATTGGCACTATGGTATGAGTCAACAGACTCGCTACTCTGATTGTGGACATCATTACTTTTGACAACTTCCATATTATTAGATTCAGCTTCAAGAGATTGCTTACTCTTTTTCTTTTTAGATTTGCCTTTTGTTTGCGTAGTAACCGTTACAATGTTTTCTTTGCCATTTTTTTTATTTTCTGCTTTCTTCTTTGACTTTTTCGGCTTAATTTTTCCATTGACAACCTCAATGTTTCGGTCACTCTCCAGTGCAACTTCTGTAATATTATTGATTTTCTTATTGCTCCTAGTCTCACGAACCACAGTGGTATTCATATCTGTCGCCTCTAACGTATTGTGATTGTGTTGGTTGAGAGTTCTTCGTTTCCGTTTGGGCAATTTCTGATCGATGTCATCAGTCTCGACCAAATTATCTTCTTTTGGATAACTGACGTAGTTATTTCGTTTGCTTATAGTAGTGTCCATTTCTTCGTTATCTTTTTGTCGCCTGCTTTTTCGTTGACTCTTTACATCTTCGTTAATTGAAGCGTGAATTCCTAAAATGTATTTTTACATTATTAAAATATGTAATAGTAATGCTAATTGTATTAAATTGTAAAGTACGTACGTTTACCCGATCTTGTAGACATTGTTAGAATTATTGTAAAGCACTTTCATGAAAGATTGTTATTAATTATATAAGATTGTTATTGAGAAAAACAAACTAATGCATCAGTGCCATTAGTTGACGTAATTTTTGTTATTCGTTTATAACGTCCAATATTCAAATTGATAAATTTGATAGATAGAAGTAGTTGTCTGTCAGCAAAAGTGTTTAATTAAAAAGTGGCAATACTGTAGTGTTGTCCCGTTCTAACCATCTAAACTTTAGATTAGGACTTTAGGTTAGAACGGGACAACACTACAGTATTGCCACTTTTTAATTTCAACACTTCTGACAGTCTGTATAAGACTGTTGTATGTATATATGTTCTATCTATTCTGTGGTCCGCTATTTTAAAACCACACCCAAATCACAATTCACAAACCACAATGGTTAAAACCACAGAGCAAGAATCGCCACGTAATAAGTAATAGTTTTTTTTTTAAAGTTCATATAAAACACATCGGGAAATTATATACATAATTTATGTATATTACACATAAACGTATACGATATAAAACACATGTACGTTTAGTGACCGCACTCGCTAGAAGAACTCATGCTAGACCTAAACTTAAGCCAAAAGATCATTATTATTAAAACTGTGTTGTCCTTTGGTGTTCTCTGGGCTCTGGGGTTGAATGCAAGGAACGTAAAGTCTGTCAAAAAGGGTTGAAATTAAAAAGTGGCAATACTGTGGTGTTGTCCCGTTCTAAGCATAATGTTGATAAGAAAGAGACAACTAGATAGTATTGCCACTTATCAATTTCAACCCTTTTTTTTGACAGTGTATATACTCTAGCGAGAGGTTGAGTGAGTTCCTGTCCACGGTCTACCCACCCCACCATCCGTTTTTTAATCTGTGCTCAGTGGCTCAACTCAAGCAAGACACAACGGAAAATAATAAATGGTTATGGGAACTTAGTTTATATATTTTTTTAATGGAAAGAAAGGAAAAGGCAAACTATTTATACATTGTATTATAATCTTTTAAAAGGAGCCAATAGAATAGAACCAAGGCTACGTCTTTATCGATTAAACAAAAGTAACACACAAATTAAACGTGTGTAAAAAAATGTATTTTGTGTAACCAGTGTACCATCATTTATTACTTGATGAATCAACATAACGACAATGGGAGAATTGCTTGAAAGGTGCCTTTATTCTTTATCGATATTAATTGCATTAGTGCTAAGCATTAAGTGTGACCGCGGTGATTATATCGGTTGCTATAAATTGAAAGTTGACGATGTTTTGAATACTCACACCGGGCAATCGGTGGATGTATGCCTCTCTGCTTGCGAACAAGTTTACTATAAGTATGCTGCTATTGGTAATGAATCTACCTGTTTCTGTGGCAATTCGCCCGGTCAGTTTAAACTGCCTTTGGAGTCGTGCGATATGCCGTGCCCTAAGAATGAAACACAAAAATGTGGCGGAGAGCAAGCCGCGAGTGTTTACGATACTGAGGTAACATCACCGGGACCGCCGATATCATTGAACGTTCTAAACTTCACTGAAACTACAGTTCGTATAGCATGGGCTGCACCTCAAGCGTACACTACAATCACAGGGTATGTCTTGAGAGCAAACGCCATAGAAACTTTCACAGATACAGCCGTAGTGCCATTAGAATGGAGAGTCTCCAATGATACCTTGCAAAGTGAACTACCAAACCTTCATTCCGGATCAACATACTTAATAAGTGTCTCTGCAACGAATGATTTGAAGGAAGGTCCCAATGTAACGACTAAAGTTGAAACTATAATAGGTACTCCAGACCCAAGTCCTCCCGCAATTGAGTTTCGGGAGAGACACGGGGATAGGATGGTTGTTCATATTCCAGAAGCAAAGAATGTCAATGGTCCTGTGTCCATGTATAGAGTGGTAGTCTCAATTGAGTGGCACCAACAGGGAATTATAACTGAAAATCTCGGTAACTATTCGTATGCCAAAGAAGAAGGTCTTCCTTACTATATAACGGCTGAACTGGATCCAGACTATATTAAAAATGACTTTATTATCGGTGATCGGAGCACGTATAATGGTTTTTATAATGCTCCACTTCCTCTGACTGATGAAATTGAAGTGTCGCTAGGTGTGGTCAGTGAAAAGAATCATATTAGAAAAATAAGATATGCAGAAGCCACAAAGAAAATTATATTGAATATTAATGAGCCGGAGGAGGTATCGCCTATAGTTGTAGCTCTCGGTGCCGGAATAGCTATTGGAGTTGTTCTCTTGCTCATAGGCGTTGGGTTGCTTATAATTTTGAGGAAGAAAATACAACTAGCCCGTTTGCAAAGATGCTCACAGTCCATGCCTCTCAGTCTCAGTGAACCATGTGTGGAAATTGAAAATGCAGGATTCCTACAAGATGAAGACGAGAGGGTTGACTATTACGGTAATCTTAAACGCAAACTCTGGAATATACCCAGGAATTATATAGACATTGACATCTCATGTGTTGTCGGAATCGGTAGCTATGGTAAATTTACGAAAGGAAAAGTTCAGCAGCACGGTGCGCACACTCCTGGACTGGTCCAGGTTGTTCTAGATAGGGAGCTCGAAAGAGCTGACAAGAGACTAATGCTGCAAGAGCTGGATTTGTTAATAAAATCCAGCGAACATGACAATGTCATATCTCTTATTGGAATATGTGAAACTAACACAACACTGTTTGTTGTGTTGCAAGATGCGAAACAGACTTTAAAAGAGATGTTGCTACAGAGTAGACAGAGGGATTTACAGAATAATAAGTTCTGTCTTGTGCCCGAGAGTAAAATGTTGAACATATGCGTCGATATTGTCCGCGGAATGGAGTATCTGCACAGCAAAAAGATTGTTCACAAGAGATTAAGCTGTCGTAACATTGTCATAAGCGATAAAGGGGCCGTTAAAGTGGCCGGATTTGGATTAGCACATATAAGACCACTTCACGAGACTCCAGACTACACTAGATGGACCGCGCATGAGATGTTGCGTCAGACAAGATATAATCCTAAAGCGGATGTATGGTCTTTTGGGTGTCTAATGTGGGAGGCTTTGACGGTTGGTGCAACGCCATATTCTCACACTTCAAATAAAGATGTGTCCGCTAGGGTACTACGAGGAATGAGACCATCTCAGCCTTCGTATGTGGGCGATGAATTGTTCCAACTCAGTCTTCAATGTTGGCAAGTGGATCCCGACGAGAGACCTTCATTCTCTTCTTTGCTATATGAGCTAATGCCGTTTGCAGATGCCCCCGGCACGAGAAGTCTTAGCTTCACTCACTATAACGGCTTCACTTATGAACCTCATGTTCCGCAATATGAGATAATTTCATAACATTTATACTTATTTTTTTGTAATTTGTAAAACATTCCAAGTAGTTGAATTAAGTTAATTTAAGCTAATGCACTGCATGACCATGTTATCCAAAGATCTGAATAAGATTTGAATTAATGACATTAATTTCCACTGTCTATTAGGAAATTTTATAGAAGCATCTTTAGTATTAAGCTCCTTAAAACTTAAAAAGTTGACATGAGTCCAATGATATTTTGATATTTAGTGTTGTGATTTTTGCTTTGTACTTTATACATACTTAGCTTGAATTTATTTAAGTAAATCTTCCCTTAGTTTGATATTATTATTATTTGTTCCAAAACAAACTTCATTAGACCGAAATTAAAAGAAAAATCATTCAGTTTTTTTTTTGTTCATGTATGGATATATATAAGCAATATATAAAAAAAGAACTGTTCAAAATTCAATTACAGTCAAATATATAGGAATATAATATATTTAAAAATGATAATATTTAGAAAATTTTTTATTTTAAAGTTTGTTTTGGAATAGTGCTATGGGATAGCTCTTTAAACACTCATTTTGAATTCCTTAATTTTGTGCTTGTATAATTTACTAAGCAATAATAATTATTATTATTATGTAAATAATTAAACCTAGAATTTAATTGTGTTGTATGTATATTTTTGAAAGTTGTAAGGTAAATGAGCATAGTACACCTGTGTGTGTATAGGTACCAAACCATGACATAGGTAATTAGCCATTTCAAAGCATAACTGCTTTACGTATTACATATTTTAGGGTTTTTATTTACCTATTTCTACTTTGATATTTATTTACCTTTATGTAAAAAATAATACTTATTGAAAATAAACTGCACCTTTTAATTCAGTGGTAGTTACATTTATTTATATTATGTAGTATTTTAAGTTAAGGTGCAGTGATTAAATCTTGTTAAAACAAGAGTTCTCTTCTCGGCATCTAAGTTTACTAAAAAGAATTTAAATAAATCAGTATATTGAGGTAAAATTTTGCACTAAAGCTGTGTATTATATGCCCAGTGAAGACCCCTCTTCATTTATCTAAATATCCTTAAGCGCCTGTTTCACAAACGTCAAGTAGGCCACCGGTAACCGGGGATATTGGAGCTGATGTACCTTTGTTTGTACGGTAAACGTCCCAAACATTAAATAGAAAATAATTTGAAAAAATCAGCTATCAAATGATGCAGTAAACCGAGTGCATAATTCAATATAACAGAAAATGATTTCTAAAAGTAACTAATCGACACTTTACTTGTAGTTTGTGAAAGAGGCCCTGAGTCTTAAAATATTTTTGTATTATTTAAGACTAAAATAAACCAAGCATTTGTATTATTCTTAAAAATGAGTTCAATTAGTTGAAATTATGTGACAAAAAAAAATTATTTTCAAATTACATTTTAAAAATCTATGTTTTCATATTTTGAATTATAATCTAGTAATCTAGATATTTCTTATAATTATCAAGTTATTTTAATTATTGTCAGAATCAATTGCTATTTAGTATTTCTGCTGGAATCAATATTGTATAATGTACTAGACACAAATACTACTTAAAAAACTGAAAATTATCAATTATTTGGTATAATAATTGTATCCCATAAATTCAATTAGTAGAAATATGCAGAATATGAGCCATTGTGATGATTTGTAACAAATATCATTATTGTTTTTTATTTATACATTTATTAAACTTTAATAAATAGAATTTGTGTTATGTAATAGAAATAACGCCCTCTGTGGACGATCAGAGATATCTTCAAAATAAGATGCTAGAAATTTCTTTTGATAATTATTATTTATTTATTTATGTGTGTACAACATACCTAGATATTCTGAAAAATGCCGTCCATTTTTCTTTTTATATTGTTTTTACTGGAAATCTTATGCTGTGTCGATCGTTTTGTAATATTGAAATATTCTGTACAATAATGAAATGAAATGTCTGTACAATAAAGACAATATAATTTATTTAAAAAAATTAAGAGTTTGATTTTCTCAAAGGCGCCACCGTCGTCACAGCGATAGCGATGTCTGGCGTTATTATTCATATATTATTTTCTTTTACAACGCGGACGAAGTCGCTGGCACCAGCTAGTAGTTATATAAAATATATTTACTCCTTTACAAGCATGGAAGCCGGTTTTAATCATATACATAACACGCCTGCATTTTACTTAAATGCTAGCAAAATTAAGTTTTTTCTTTAATGTTAAGGTTGACAGACAAGCTAACGGTCCATTTGATGGTCGGTGGCTACTGTCGCCTGTAACACAAGCAACATAAGAGCTGTAAGTGCGTAGGATTAAGAATTCCAAGTTTGACCCCGCCGTGAATCGAACCCCGGGGCCCCTGACACGTTGAAAACACCCTTACCACTATCCTATGAGCTCTTCAAAGTTCTGCTTCTGACCGATCCTGCTGGAAAATTATGGAGGAGGTCAAACTCCAGTAGTGGACGTCCTATGGCTGATGACAACCCTTTTCAATTAAATATTTTTAACTTTTTTTTATCACTATTTTTCAGTTAAATATCTTCACCCATTTAACAGCACCATCTAGTTGCTTGTGTATTATGGATACCAGACAGTTGATATATTATGATTACTTTTTTACATACATATTATAAATACAAAACATCCATGACTCAGGTACAAAGGTAAAATTTTAACACAAACATTTGCTCCTAGCGGGATTCGAACCCGCGACCGTTTAGGCGCTGCCGATCTTCACGAGGAAATATCACAACTGCTAGGGCGCATTCAATAAAAGAACAATATTAATATTATATTTGCATTTATTTAATGTTAATAATGTATTATAGACAATGTTCAAGGTACCTTTAAATTGGTTTTTGGATCACTTTAACACTAGTACAATTCATTTCATTTTACCTCTTATCATTTACAACATTGCAAATAAACAATCATCAAATGTAACTAAACAATCAACACCGAATTTTTAATTCAACACGTAACAATTTCATTAAAAAAAAATTCTTATTTCAAATTAATATATAATATATCTCTTAGAATAACATTGCATACCCGTTTATTATAAACAAAGTTAACAAAAAATAAAAAAAAATAAAGAAATAAAATAAAATCCCCAACATACTCTAATACACATATATGTAAATACGCAACAAGATATAATTAATTCATTAGAATTAGTTCAACATATCAATGTCAACATGTGTAAAGGTTGATGTGACACGTGACACGCCTTGTGCGCCGCAAACGACACTTCGGTTAAGGCCTTAATGAGTTAATGGCTACTCTTCGGGACTTGTCGTGGCGATGTCAATGTCAAGTTGATTCCTCAGTCTTTAATTAATTTGATGACAAGTGTGACAATGATCAAGGACTAACTTAAATGAAATTGAAATATAATGCGACGGCCAGTGTCGTGTGCGGCCCGCGCGCACTTCGCGGTTTAATGTCTCCATTTTGAAACGCACAGCCATTTTCCTAAACACTGCTCTCGAATCCTAACCTTTATTAGCTTACCTAACCCTTACTTAACCCTCGCACTAGCACTAATTCAATTTATTACAATTAAACCACTCGTTATTATCAACAAATTTAACAACATTTAGCTATTAAAATTAAAATGAGGAGGGGACCGCTCCGCGCTCCGACCGTACCTACCCTACCTAACTATTATATCTACCTATCTTATCGTCTACCACATTCATTCCTTATTTAAAACAGCCCTAAACTACGTACAACGTCTTCTAACGATTCGTGACTTTCTCGCCGGCGACGTGTCCGTTTGTCCACGCTTTCATAGTGTTGTACATTTTTAATAAAAATATATCAAAACGTAATACAAGAATACGTCCAATTTGTTTTCCATGAGTCTTCCTCAAATCTGTAAATTGATAGGTACTATAAAATATACCTATTGTAACTAGACTGTTCATATAGCATAGCATTTTATATACAGAAATAAATACATACATTATGATTATATACAGAAATAAAATTCATTCATTACTCACAGCTGAGTACACGTAACAATAAAAAAATAACAATTTCATGCAAAATCAACAAAAAATTAAAACAATATTACCAGTGTCGAGTATTGGACATACATTCATAGTGGGCGAAAGAGGCGATGGACAGGCGGACACGAAGACCGTAGAAAACTCCACCCCGTCACAGTGTCATCGTCGGTGTGACAGTGTGACTGAGTGACCGTCTGACACTTATTCAATAAACATCAAAGTCAACGCGACACAACCGGATACCTGTCAGCTGTCAGCGGCCCGTGGGGTGGGGTGGGGGGAGCTAGTGCGCGGTGGAGGGGAGTGTGTGTGAGTGTATGTGTGTGTGTGTGCATCTTTACGTTATCACAGAACAGTATCGACCGCGCGGTACTTTACTTTACTTGGGACTAACACCGTAACAATACGAGCATCAATTTTGGGACCGTCTCAACTTAAACTATCTCCACCACACGTCACTAAGTACAATTATGTAACTGCGCTAATTATTATTATTATTTATTTATTATTATTACTTTCTGTATCCACGATAATATACTCTCAAATATTGTAACAACTTCAGTATAACAACATTAACATTTTTTTTTGCAATTTTCTTTTAAATTATCTATATATTAAATATACACATATATGGACACTTTAGAAGACGTATAGTCCTATTATAACATATATTGACATGTCACGAGTTAAAACGCCCAAGAAAACAAGTCCGAATTGGCTTCTAAGGGGTCCATATATAGACCATTATGCATGTACTGACTCATTACAAATAATTATTAATAACTAGAAATTCATCCTTCTTCCGGAGCCGAATACTGCACAGATCGTCCAAGCAACAATTGCGAGAGAAACCAGATAGAAATGTCATTATTAGAGCCCAGATTATATGCGTTCTCATAGAAGACACAGTTTTTAAAACACTATTCGATAGTATAATATAATGAAAATTACTATATTTAATATGGGAGTAAGTATATTTATTCAGCTCAATTCGGCTTTTGTCCATTCCACACAAAACACCAGTGTAATATAGAGATGCGAACGTGTGCGTTCAGCTTTCGAAGTCTATTCAGCTTTCGCGCCAAACGGGCGAAACCGGGACAAGCGTGTTTTATCGTTCGCATGCTAACCGCCGCGTTCAGCGCTGTTCAGCTACGTTAAGCGTTGTTCATTTACGTTCAGCGTTGTTCACTCACGTTCAGTGTGTTCAGTCGCTTTCAGCCCTGTACACGGACCGGTCTCATCTCTTCGTCAACTAGTTGTGATTGTGACGTATATAGATTTTCAGTCATTCAGAGCTGTACGCGACCGATAGAAGCGGTAACTAAAAAACTCCAACGAAACGCGAATGTAGTGTATGCATATTTAACGCAATGTTGCATATAATCCGGCCTCTAGTAATTCGTATTGGAAATTGAACCTCCACAGAGCTGTTGCGTCATTTCATTAATTGACGTATTACACTTACCACGTATCAACTAGAAAGATTCCGCTAAAATTGAGCCTAGATAATCGACATTCACAGGCGTTTCGAGTCAGCGTCAGTCGATAAAATATCGAGTGTTTCTGCGGCCGACACACATTTAATTGACACGAGACTGATATCGGCGACCTACCCACGGCAATGTTTCCTAATATTACGTTTAGCTTACATTATTATTAGAAAGACGAGAGAAATGTCGAAACAGCGATTACCTATTATGTACTTTCAAAAAGAGTTCCATTACATTATTATTAATAATAATATTTTGAAACTAGCTAGAGCGACGCATAATGCGTCCTACGAGAGTCGCGTTTGAATGCAACTAATATGTATAGTACTATACAACAAGTCAGCTAATCGAGTGTCGTTGGACAATTATCTGTTTCTCATACCTATCAACGGAAGTCCGTCTCAATTCCTTTCCTTATCAACTATACTCGTACGTTACTCGACATACTTTTAAGCCGATCGCTTCACTAAGTATAATATTCGCTTTATGTATTTTGTACTTCTTTCCATTACTCTTTGATAGCGTTCGAGCCGTCGAAGGCAGTTATCGTTATCACTATTTGCTTTTATGGTTACCTTAAATATAATGGTTATTACGATTGGCGTCCCGGACCGATCCCAAAGGCGTACTCCCTAACTGATGTCAAAGGCGAACTCCCTGACGGACGCCAAAAGCGTACTCCCAAACAGACGCCAAAGGCGTACTGCCGACCTGATGCCAGGGCGTAACTCCCGGACCGACGCCTCACCGCGCATTAATACAACGATGGCACTTCTGAGGTAAACGAATTCAACTTAAACTACGAACCGGCGAAGATGGTGTCGCCGCGTACCTTGACAATGTCGACAAAATAATCACAGTCGAAACGCATTCATATCATATAATATAATATAATATAATAATAACATCTACGGAGACTAAAACGAACGCCGCCGTCTAAAATAAACATTTCAAATACATGGCAACTGTAAATAAGAATCTATCATATTGTCATCTCGAGTAATATACATAGACATCTGATTTATTTCATTACCTTTAAAATATATTATAATTTTTCTACCAACGTGGACACGTAACTTCATTTATTATTTTAAAATTGTACTTACATCGATAAATTTAGACCGACAAACGACTATTAAAACACTTCTAACCGAAAATAAAAACAAAATATAGCGTAAAAATATAAAAAAATAAAGATCTTTAATGTGAGAAACGAGGAATGACAATTTGTTGCGAGGACCGACCGCGAGACGCGCGAGGGGACCTCTCCAATTAGAACTCTACGATAATGAATATAATGAGCCTTTTCCATTGCGCACGTGTGCCTAGTGCCTACGACTCCCTAAACGAACGTGACGTTAAACTAAAAAACAATAACTTATCAATGGTAACATTTACAGCGAAGTCGACTTCTCCTTTATTTATACAAAAATAACACATCATGGAATAGGAATTTCCGCAGGACATATCACAAGTTTCGATAAAACCTCAAACAACATTTAACCTCTGCCACGATCGATACAACAACTAATAATTAGAATAACCGTTACGATCAACTCTCTATAGTGTTATAATATGCGTAAAACAAATTGTATATCTAAACTATGTATTGTAAATAGGTAACTAGTATTGCGTCGACATGGCCGCCCCCGGTGGGCCACACGGCCACAAGGCCTCACGGCCACACGGCCACACGGCCACACGGACGACCGATAGTCCGTGCGCTATCGTTAAAGGGAAAACAAGATAAAGTCTGTTAAGCTAGTGTCAGGTGTAGCGCGCCACTGTCCCGGCGTGTCGGACGGCAGTTACTGTATGAGGCCGGAGATGGCGTTGTGCCTGGTCCGCTTCAACTCCTCCTCCTGGATCTTCTGCTCGATGAGGTATTGGGCGCTGCTGATGGCGGTGGGCGTGCCCGTGATGGTCACGATGCGGTTGCGCGTGCCCGGCGCGAACGTGCCCTTCTTCGAGATCTGGATGTTGGCGCCCGACATCTGCTGGATCTCCACGAGGCTGCGACCGCCCGGCCCTGAGGACGCCATCGACACCCAATAAACAACTTTTCTCCCACTCCTCAATATTTTAAAAAAGAATAAAGAATGTTGTCACTTTAGGTATCAGGAATAAGTAGTCGGTTACCTAAGATGGCCCCGACGATGACCTCGGCGATCTCGACGTTCTTGGAGTCCTTGGCGCCGACGTCGGCGGGCGTGGGGCTCTTGCTGAGCGGCAGCAGGCCGGCGGACGGGAAGCCGCCCACGCCCCCCAGCGAGATGGGCGCCACGGCTGGGGGCCGAAGCGCCTCGAATGCAACCTCCGCGAAACGCTCTAACGAGCCGCCGCGCGCGCTGCCTGCGGACGCGACGCGATCGGTACAGGGGCCGCGGGGGCCGAGGGGGCCGCGGGGGCGCTTACATTAGAACGTTTCGCGCTGTTGCGGACAGACACATGTTGGCGACAGGCGTGCAGTGGACACCGACAAATATCACTCACCGACCGACTACACTCATTCACCTCCGTTCCGTTCTGCAATTAATGCAAGTCGTAACGCGCTGAACGCGGCTGAACAGTGCTGTATGCGACGGTTAGCGCGCGAATGATATAAAACACTTTCCTCAGTTGCGCCTGTTTGCCGCGAAAACTGAACGAACACGTACAGGTACACATCTTCATACGAAACTGCCGTTTTCCATAGACAAAAGCTGAATAGAGCTGAATAAATGTAGTCACTCCCTCATTCTGAACATTAATTCAGACTAAGATGGACGAGTTCATATTTGCGGTTTCGAAAGGCTCCAAACAAACGTGTCCACTTCACAAAACCTCCGATTGTTATGTATTGCCGACGGATGGCACGTGGAAAAGCGGTGAGAAGAAATTTTGATGATAAACTAATTGAAAAAGAAAATAAAAATACCAAGAGATATAAAAAAGCCAATAGTGCGTTATTAATTATAACATCAGCAATACAACACTCAATACGGTTCTATTGAACTATAAAAATAGATTATGAACATGCAAGAATAATATAATATATTAAATTAAACAGTTTTATAATGAATAATATTAAAAATATAGTATGTATTAATAAAAAAAAAGGACGCCTCGCAATCCAAACTGAGTACTCGGGATTGCGTTGCGAACAGCCAAAGAATATTGATTTGTTCGAAAAGTCATTTCGTTTCTCTTATTGGAGAAAATAAGATTCTAATTTCATTAGAATTCCCTTTCACAATTTATCTTCCCAGTGTATCTCGAATTTTACAACACTTTTTTATGTTAAGGTTGTCAGATAGGTGGTAGATGTCAGATATCCACTTGATGGTAGATGGCTACCGTCACTTATAACACAAGCAAAGCAATATTTGCTGGCGACCTTAGTAGGATAAAGAATAACTTTTATTCTTTTTAACAGTAAGTAAATAGAAAAAATACACTATCTAATAAAAAGTAAATTACTTGGGCAGTAAAAATAATTTTTGGGCAGAATTTTATACAAAAAATATAGCACTAATGTGTAGTGTTGCAATTTTCGAGACATTTTATTACTTTTTTGAACAATATTTTTACTAATAAGTCTTGCTGTGTTGAGGAGTGAGCGATTGAAATAAATGAAGTAATCTTTCAGTGAGAACAAAATATTATGAATCTTTAAAAAACAAAAGTTATGTTTAAGTTTTCTCATTGCCAACATCAACAAAATAATCTACAGCATCAATTTTTTTTATAATTAGTTTTCATAATACATAATTGTCTCCCACTATGGAAGCAAATTTAATTTTAGTTAGGAACGAAATGACTTTCCGAGCAACCTGTTAATAATAATAATTAAGAATAAACACCAAAAGCGAGCGTATAGAGTAGTATAGGAGAATTGCGTTATTGGCCAATCCGGAACGTTTTTTTTTTTAAGTCGGAACGACAATTTAGAAACAAAACGTCGCTCTATTTGCAGCGCCCCCTTTTCGATGTGACACACATATCGACAAAATCATTTTCCTTTCACATTATTCATGTACTGGTCCACAGACGAGTACACCTACTGTATATTCAAACATACAATTCTGTTTTTATTACACTCCAAAAGCGTCTGCATTAAAAATTTAAAAATACCTTTCTTTTCCTTTATTTATTTAACTAATCAATGAAGAGGGTAGACATATTTTAAAAATTAAATCATTCATGCATTCATTTATAACCCAACATACATTTCAGGGTGAGAATGATGAAAGAAATGATTGATGATGATGAATTAGACGACGATGATGATGATGATGATGGCAAAAATGATGATGGCGATGATGGTGAATGTCATAATGATATGATGAATTTGATGATGATGATGATGATGGATGCGGTGAAATTGTACGTCATCAATGATTTTGATTTTCGTCATCACATTTCCGATTCAATGTACTTGATGTCTGTTCATTTCTTTTAGAATCTAAAAATATAGAAAAAAATAATTACATTACAGACTATATACAGTTAAAGTTTATGACTGCATTATGATCCGTATCGAGTAGTAATTATGATTGAATATTGCATACATTTCACATGACTTGACTTTGAACATTTGCGTACAATGCTCATGAACAGGTTATTTGAATGGACATCAGACGTCAACAGGAAATGTTCGATCAATTACCATCTACCGTCTTCATTAAGTGTCACGTAGGAATATTAGAACTCTTTCGGATTCATTAAACAGAATTGGACTTTATAAAAAAAAGGAACAGTTTATTTAGACAGAGTCTGTGTTTTGTAATAATTAATTAATTTCGCCCTTAGGGTAAGCGCAAATTGGAGGACGGCACGGCACACTATTTATCAGCTACATTATGAGCGAGTAACATAAGTCTCCAATGAGCGCTTGCCCCTGGGTAAGTGTGTGGTGCTGGTGAGTGAACTCACCTAGGCCGACCTGGCCTATGGGGCCGAAGACGGTCGGGGGGTCCTGCGCGGGGATGGGGAAGTAGGCGGCCGATAAGGGCGCGGCGGGCAACGCGGCGGGTAGGTTGAGGCCGAGCACGCCGTGCTTAACGAGCAGCGCGAGCGCCGCGCTCATCTCGGCGACGGCCGCTTCGCCGTAGCCGGCCTGGCGCAACGCCACCTTAATGTGCTCGAGCGTGTGCTGCGTGAGCGGCGTGCTGGGCTGCGAGCCGGGCGGCGCCAGCGACAACGACAGCGACAGCGCCCCCAGCGAGCCCACCGCCCCGTTCATCAGCACGCCGCCCACCCCGCCCACGCCCACCGCTCCGCCCAGCGCGTGGCTCTGTACAACATTTTAAATTACTATTGGCGTCACTTAAAACTTAAAAAAACTTAACTTGGTTTTTTGTCTTGATCAGGGGTTAAGGAGTGTAAATGCCACTCATTGACCCCTGACCAAGACCAAGACCAGCGTATGTGCTGTGTTTCGATGAGTGGGTAAGGGATGCCAGAGCCCATTACCCCCCATCCCTTCCTTATCCCATATCCTTGATCCTTCTATTGTCGGAAGCGCACTTGTAGCACCTATGGCGTTGCTTGTGTCATAGGCGACGACAGTCACCTACCATCAAGTGGACCGTCAGTCTGTCAGACTAACATAAAAAAGAGCATTTGCAAACAAAAATTTATGGTTAATATATGAGTAAGTATAAATATATATATTATATATTTTTTTCAGTTTATATTTAGTTTTGTAGTTATAAGCTTCGTAAGACAGCAAATATTATAAAGTTTATGAATGAAAATGAAGTCATAAAAAGCATAAACCATAAATATATATTAGTTTGATTAACTGTGTTACTTCTACGTGTTTCGAGTAATATTTCATTGGTGACTTAAAACTGATTGAGTGTGATTTATTGAGCAATATTGAGCATGTGATGTGAGCTGTAGAGTATGTTGAGTTGAAGGCTTTAGTGTTTGCGACCACTCGAACACGCTCGGAACTCGCAGACATCACCCCGGTAGCGGAAAATTAGAGAAACTAACCTCAATTTCTCCTAATCTTGCTATGAAAATTCAACTGATTGTGCATTTTAAAACCAATATTTGATTTATATTTGGTATACTACAGGTAACACAAGTTATATTACAGTATAAGAGATATAAAAAATAACACATACCTATTTCATGTATGCATTCCACATATAGATCACAATAGAAATTAAAGTGACAAAACAAAAGCTAGGATAAGTAATAGAAGAAAGTATAAAAACCAAGAAAACCAATAAAAGAAAACTATAAAGAAATAAATCAAATTAAAATAAACTTTATAGATGTGCTGTTCTTGTATACCTAAGTGTATTTATGCCCAGTGATATGTTAAGTAAGTACTAGATTGAGCACTCCCTACGATTTCTTGCTAAATTCATGTTCCAACGCGGAAGGTGCGCGGGGGACGGCGCGGCAGTAGTGTCAAGGTCAATACGTCAAGTCGTAGACAACTGAATATTAATATGGCCGACCCGATAAGCATGTCGGTTTTAACAAATTAAATATTAACCTATTAAACGTTTCAGTATTAATAAAACTTACCTATGGAACGTCACACCAGCAGTTTTACCAATATTTTTTGTTGTATTTTTGCAATATCTCATCACACAAGACGGCATTTTTATTGGTTTTGAAAATAATAACGCGCCTAATCTCTACGAGCGCGTATGACAGACTGTGAACGGGTAGGAGGTCGGAACTCCAATCACTTGGAACACTCATCGCGTCTTGAGTGTTCCATCTAGTACATAGTACTTAACATATCACTGTTTATGCCTAATATTGATGATTGATTTATCGAGTGACTCAATTTTGAAACATACAAAAGGTTTGATCATTATATAGAGCAACACATCTGAACCAAACCTACAATAATTACTCTGAAGTTTAAACTGTTTGCGTTCATAGCAACATTGGAGAGAGTTAAACTTCCTAATTTTTCCCTACCCACTCTTCAATGTACACAAGGTCCGTGAAAGCGGTGGACAGAGACAGACATATACATATAGAGACAGAGAGAGAGCGATAGAGTGAGAGAGGAGTAAGAGCGTGTTGAAGCGGTCACCTCGGTCACCTCGGCGGTGGGCACGGCGTAAGGCGATCCAGTGGGATTGTAGTTGGCGACCGGGCCTGACACGTCAGCGTAGGACACGTTAGGGCACGACCCAGACTGGGGATCGTCCACGACCTTCTGAAGGATCATCAGGCACGCCTTCTTGTTGTTGTCCTTCTCACCTGAAACACCATTTCACCGTTTCTGTCATGTACGTCACCAACTTCTGTCACGTACATCACTAACTTCTGTCACGTACGTCACTAACTTCAGTCACGTACGTCTCTAACTTCAGTCACGTACGTCTCTAACTTCAGTCACGTACGTCACTAGCTTCTTTCATGTACGTCACTAACGACCCAGTTCACGTGCCGTATGGGCCCACCTGAGGTTAATTATTTTCATCTAAACTGGCACGACGCCACATTCACACTGCATAGTGATATATAGTGATATCCTTCTACAATCTAATATCCCTTTCTACAAGACACAGTGTGAATAGAGAATGTCCCCACAAAAAGTCAGCTGGTAACAACAAATGAGAACCAATCAAACAGGATGAAGGTCAGCAATGGCCTCACCGACGACGGTGATGCATCGTTCCTGAAGCGAGAGCTCCTTGGCCTTCTGCGAAATCTGCACGTAACTGCCGCTCTGCTCCTTGATCTGCTTTATGTAGTTTCCGCCTTTGCCGATTATCATGCCGGCTGTCGAGTTCGGCACTAGTATTTTCACCTGGAACCGATAAAACGAACCATTTCAAATCTAAAATGTATTTTACCGAATAAGATTATCTACTGAACAGTTTATAATAGTAGTTCTATAAGTTTCTCTGTCTATAAGTAGTTGAAATTTAGAAAAAAAAATACTAAAAGGTAGTTAATTAGTCAATCCATATCTCAGTAGACAAATTATGCATATGCATATGCATGAATTAAAGCTGGCGAGCTTTGTTCTTCTAAACAATTTCCAAGGTGTCTAGAATATATTAATTACGATAAAATAAATAACCTTTTGCTCAAGACTCTTTCCTTCCTTTTCTGTATAAACAAACAAACTCACTTTCTCACTTATTAGTTAACATTAAAGCTACTATAAAAATATTTGCTTTAATGGTCAACTAGTCACTCGTTATCAGCTGTTGGTGTGAGTGCATAGATTGATAAACGCATTCAAGTGATCTCAATATTTTTCGAAAGTCTCCGAGAGTCTGGGGGTCATAGAACACTTAAAAAAAAACAAGAAACTATTAGCACTAGATTGTTACTAGCAACTTTGTACAATTTACGGAAAACTAAAAAGTATATGCCACTTTTGTCCGTGCATCTATAATCATCTACTTATTATTTAAAACTATCTATAACAGATAACAGAGAATTTATATGCGCATACTGAATTTTAGATTGGTTATATATGAGCAATAACAAAATGTCATCTGGTATTTACCTTACCCATGGTCGTGGAAAGGAACGGATTTTAATACGGTTTTCACTCATGAAAAGAGCGACAGGATGGTTTGTGTACGTTAAATAATTTGCAGAAAAAAATTGCATCGGTAGTAAGCAATGTTAGGAAGGTGATTTCTATACTAATATTATAAAGAGAGAAGATTTGTATGTTTGTAAACTTAAAAACTACTGGAACGATTTTAAAAATTCTTACATCTATAGAAAGTTACATTTTCAGCGAGCAACATAGGCTTAATATTTTACAATGTTACGCGGGCGAATTCGCGTAACACAGCTAGTATATGATAAAGGGAGAACGCTGTTATTTCAAGATATCTTTTGTGACGGGTGGTTAATTTTATAGTTGAGGTCTGCACTACCACTACCGCGAGAACTCCGAAAATATCCGGAATCTCTTGTCCTAGCTAGAACAACAGCACAAAAAGTTATTGCTTCTTCGAGCTAGAAATGTTAATTGGACATTAGCCAGAGTATTTGTGCAGATTTGTTTACAAGTTTGCAAAGACGCAATAAACCCGGAGAAACGCTGAAGCCAATTAGACAGTTGGCAAGTTGGGTCCTTGTAACTTACCTAGTCACGTTATTATGACACTCGGAGCACGTGCGAGCGACTTATTAAGCGTTTGTCGTACAATTTACATTGTACCTATTCACCACTCGTTACTACACCTCTTTTGTTTCATTCGTTCGCGTGCATTCGGAACGAGACGGCGCTATGCAATAATTGTGGATATTATGTTTTCTAAGTTATTCGAACGGCCCCTCGCGGTTCGCGAAGGTCACCCAGCGTCGACGAATCACGAACTGTTATCACTGCGACGCCACTTTTATTACTTGACGATAATAAATACGCAACTGTCTCAATTAAATTCAACTAATACTTAGCACTTTGTTACAATCTTTATGCGATGAATACCTACGTCTTTACATTTTCTTCAATGGTGGGAGGCAATTGAGAAAAGTGACGATAACGAAATCGGGCAATCTAAATCCAAAATTTAATACCCGACACTCGATAGCTAAAGGATTAAATATTTTTATGGTAAATTCGAATTGGTTGGATATAATGCATATAATACGCTCTACTAAATAATAAGTTGCAAAAAATCATGGACATTTGTCATTAAAATTTCCCTTAGGTCAACACAGCTCGCATGCGAAGCCGGTCGCCATGGTCGACATGTTAGTGAAATAAGCTAACACTTGGTAGCATGATGTGCATACAAATCGCCCACACTTTCCATTGAAACACCATCTATTTCTCGTTAGGCAATCTACGAACATTATGACATAACAGAAAATTGCAGTCATTCTGTTTCTCATTATATTAGACGATTTCTGCATTTTTTAAAATTGTATAGCCCACACTACAAATAAAATCTTCCTAACAAGCGTTCACTTATAATTATTAGGCTTTATACATACTGTATATGTACTAGGCGACATGTCCCTAAGGGAAAAGCCTTAAATAAAGAATAAAAAAATACATACTGTACAGTAAAATAGATATATATATATACCTACTGGTATTTAGGCTATGAAATATCGTCTAAAAAGTTCATAATTATGTTATATAGAAAAATGTAATTTCCTACTGAAAATAATACAGCTGGATTCTGACCGCGTTCTGACTAAAACTAAATAGAATGATGCCTATGTACTGAGATGAGAGAGATGACGTCCTACGAATGAGATGATGATTAAATTGAAGAGAGTTAAGCTTTCCGTTTATGTCATAAGCACAACATAACGTTCAAATATAATAATAACGTGTATAAAATTGGCTAGTTGGTCAACGTGCATGGTGTATTATCTGTGGGACACACAATCGCAGAAGGGGGCGTACACTAGAAAATTAGACCACGAAGCACGGAACGTATGTCAATAAAATCGTGTCATTCGTCACTCTCTGTTATCTGTAGTTATGAGCATTTTTTTTTATGTTATCAATGCACGTCTGGTTTCGTTGTTTTTAAATGCATGATTATAAAATGCTCTCTTATATTTTTGTCTCACACTAAGGGTTGTGAACTCTTAAATAAAAAATCTAGATACCAAGTACATTATGGGAAAAATATATTCTACCTTTGATAATTTTGAACTTTTTAATATAGCTCACAAACCCCATATTTAATTAGAAATACCTCAGTGACGGAAACGCAGGCTCGTGACCGAGTTTTATCTGCTAGGCAAACCAATTCTAAGACATGTGAAGTCCTGTCACATACGCTGTAAGCGTTGGATGTGTTGGATCATACCTCCTCACGTAGATTTCCCAGTGTAATATATAATGTTGTTTACGTACATAACATAGGCTGACGCAGAAGGGACATTTAAATTCAAATGTTATAGAAGCGTTGCTTTGTTTTCAACTTCGTAGTTGACAACTGTACCGTATTCACAAGTAGAGCAGACACATTTTACACTGTATATGGTCTATTCATGTGCAGTTATTATTTATTATTGTGGTTTACAACAATAACACCGCTTTGACTTACATTTTTACATTTGCAAAAATATGTAAAAAAACGGTACAATTTAGAAATCCCAATTCACCAACGAATATTCAGCCAGTGTGTGTTGAGAGACAAAGGTTTCAATTGTCCAAACGAATGTGGTGCAAACATCGATATACAGAAACGGGCTTTTGAGTCTTATTGCAAGGGTATAGAGTCTGAAAAGTAACAAACGCTCACGTAACGTACAGCACCCGTGTAGCGCACTGCGGTATTTCGTTGATTTTGTGTGCGCCCACCGCCGAACCTTTCAGTTTCAGAGTGTATGCGACGAAGTTTATTTTTTATTTACAAACATCAGTATATTTGTATCATCTCATATCATATCTCCCCCTCAATGGGCACATACCCGTCCTCAGTGTTAAGACTTCCTCATTGCAGATTAGTAGAGTTCAATACAAGCAGTTATTCAAGGTATCAATTTCATTCGACCAGCGGGCGAGCACTAGTTCATAATAGACGACTAAAATTGAAACCATAATACGTATCACAGAGAGACAAATTAAGTAGCTACAATGACAAATTGATTACAGCGAGCTGTCAATGTCAAGCCGATCTATCTGAACTGATTAATGCAATGATCTCTTTATTTATAGTGTTAATTATTCGCGAAGACAATTCGTTGCATTGTAAGTCATTAGTCTTCATGTGTACCAAATTGGCTGCTACCATCCTCACCTCAACATCTCAACCTTCTCCACAATAGGACATAAATACTGCTTTCTTTATATTTATTTATAAGAAGATAGACATAGTATGTCTATAATGCTTCGTGTTCAATTAAAGCAGTTATTTTTATCATACATAAAATTTTAGATTTTAGGTATAGCACACAAAAAAATTGAACCTTTAATAAAAACCATGATAAATAAATAAATAATACGATAACACGACAACTACGAGTATAATGTATCCATATATTAGAAATCCCTCTTTTCAACGATGCAAACAGAAACAAGATCCTGAAGACAGTAGGTACAGATAGAGAAAAAGAGACTATGTCATGTAGGGAGGGTGTATTGGGATGGGAACATTTTATAACAAAGTGGTGCCACAAACCAAGTGTGATAAAGGTTGAATAAAGGAACGTATTTAATACCACTGAAACCAAAACGGGGATTCCCTTGGATTGTTTGCAACCATGATGGAACGCGAATCGTAAAAGCGGGTACCATATAAGCTTTATTTACATTCTATTAAGTCGGCATTAGAGATTCCGCCCGCGTATTGTTGTCGTATCTGTTTATCCCTTTGCCGCGGTAAGCCCGTTTAAGGTACGAGTGCCATTACTTAGAAATGTGATATCATTTATGTAAAGCCTAAGGTAAAAATTTAAGACGATTTGGTGGGGCAGTGCTCCTGTTGACATCAATTCAATTATTCTGGTGCAGAAACGAGATTTATACAATTATTTATATTTATTATATATTTTACACGCAGAATGTTTTTGGATTACATACAGAATATTTATTTGAACCTAATCACATCGACAACATTTCTTGTCAGTTTTTCCTCGTAGACAGCTTTTTGTACCGCTGCTGTTGTTGATTAAATTAATTTTATAATCTTTGATAATAATATGTAAAAATTTATATATTTAAATAAATGAATATTAAAACATCGAAAATAAATGTAAAAACGTCAAAGACGGTAAACAAACATTTTGGTCCTTCGAGCCGAACTTTAATTTAGAAAGCAATTATGACTTCATATTGCCAAATGGATTTAAATAAATTTGTTTGCAGCTAACGAAATGGTTTGTATTTAATCTGATTTCTCTTTGAACATGTACGTCTGGATTAAAACAAAACCAATAAGAAATATGTATGTAGTAAGTTTTCTAAGTAGGTATGTTAAGTAATCCGCATTGAAGGGCACGAAGGTGCAACGCGATGAATAGAATTCAGGGCACGTGAGTTCACCAACAATAAATTATATTAGTCGGAATATATGTGATCATAATATAATACATACAAAAAATATATACAAATAAATTAATACCACAGCCAAGAAACTTATTCAATTTTCACTATCAATTATTGCATCCGCTTTAACAAACTTCATAAATATCACCAACTATACTTTTAAATATCGCCAACCTACTAAAGAAATAACGAATGAAATGCAGAATTTAATAAATGAAATATACGAAGAATAAATTTTGTGAAGGTATTGGAATCTAATTATGACTAGAAAACAATGAATTTAGCATATAAGAATTAAATTTATTATAAAGTAGTACCTAAAGTGAAAAAAGAAAACTGTTCTAAAGAGGATTAAATGAATAAAGACCACCCCCAATAGGGGCTCAAAGTAACGGGACGATGATAATATTCAATATGAAATTCTCAAGATAATAGACTCTTCGTAACAATACGATTTCCTCTGAAATCTTCACTGGGAGTAATAAAAAATTTCGAGATAAGAATATTATACCTACATCCTACACGGGGTTTTAATTTAGCGAATATTGTAATCACACTGAGTGAGTGAGACAACAAAAAGAAATTTGTTTATTTAGCGTGGCATCCGAAACAAAATGGTTGTCAGATAAGCCGCCCATTAATTATAAAATAAATATTGCGTCCTCTCCGACTCGATTCGTAATTAGTTTGGGACCAAGTTACAAACCTACACAAATCGTTATTATGCAGAAACCTAAAGGACCTCATTTATTATAACCACTAGCTGGTGCCCGCTACTTCGTCCGAGTTGAAAAAGAAGAAAAGTAACCTATCCTGTGTCCTGTACGTCTGAATGTTTATCTAACAAGTTTCATGAAAATCAGTTATTTCGTTTAAGAGTTATGGAGGAATATACACATACATACAATACCTACACTTACAGATTTATTATTAGTATTGATTGATGATTGAAGTATTGATAATGAGAATTCAGACCTATCTGTCTTATTTAAAATACTAATTAAATATTATGTATCTATACTATTGTTATACTGAGAGAAGATTTGTATGTTTGTAATGACTACACTCAAAAACTACTGGATCAATTTTGAAAATTCTTTCACCTATAGAAAGCCACGTAATCAGCGAGTAACATAGGCTACATCTTTATATATATATTTCTTCTGTGCGTGTGTATGTGTCACTGAACTCCTTCTAAACGGCTGGACCAATTTTAATTCTGTCTTCACTTATGGATAGAGATGGAAGGAATGGTTTGTATAAAAAAAAAATTGGTCGCGGACGAAGTCGCGGGCACAGCTAGTTTTAATTTAATTATAAAACTACAATGAAATTGATTATGTATAACAATACTCAGAGTTGCTCTCGAGGCTTTATCAAGTTACATTTTTTGTTTAAATTAGTCAATTCGTATCGTATTCTTATTAATTAATCATTGTGGTTTATAAAAATGCAATATTTATTTATTTTATTTTAAAATTAATTAAATTATCTATACTAATATAATATAAAGCTGAAGTGTTTGTTTGTTTGTACGCGCTAATCTCAGGAACTACTGGTTGGAATTGAAAACTTCTTTTTGTATTGGATTTATCGAGGAAGGCTAATATAGGCTATAGAGAACGCGGACGAAGTCGCGGGCACCAACTCATATTAAATATATTGGGCTAAGAGATTTATGAAGCGAGGGCAATTAGGCAGACGTTGAATGTCGTCGTCGTCATTAGCGACGTGTTTGACATCAACGCTGTGCCATATTTTTAACCGTCAATTATCACCTGTGCTCCGGTTGCAATGAAAGGGCACGTTTTCACATCACACGCGCCTCCCTTCACGCTCCTCTTATACTCGTAATTTAATTACGACCTATATATACTCGTATATTCATTCTATGCACCATTTAAATACAAATTACAAGTGCCGTTTCTGCAAAACACTTTTTTTTTTAATATACTTACTAGCTTACTAGCACGCGACTACGTCCGGGTAACTTTTATAAAACTTATAGCCTATCTTACTCGCTGATTAGTGTAGCTTTCAATACCTAGGTGAAAGTAGTTTTTTGAGTTTATTCATTATTACAAACAACATACAAAAAAATCTTCTCTCTTTATAAAATTAACTAGCTGGTGACCGTGACTTCTTCCGCGTTCAAAATAAATGGACTAATCCAACACAAAAAGAATTTTTCAATTCGAACCAATAGTTCCTGAGATTAACGCGTTCAACAAAACAAACTCTTCAGCTTTATAATATTAGTAAGTGTAGATAGATATACTTAGATAAAAAAAAATGTGTCAAACTCCTAGTTTGATATAAATTTCACATCCAAGAATGTTTCAATTCATAAAGGAATACTTGGGTTCCCTCTAAAGAACTTTATATTCATTTGTGTTTTCTTTTTTTATTTAAGGCAAGCAGGCTGATGGACCACTTTGTGGTTCTTAAGTAAGTACATAGGTTCTTCTGGTAGGTGCTTGTGTGTGAACTACCTACTTTCACATAGAAGGACATAGACTCGAATGGAGTGTCACACAGCTTAGTTGTTTAATTACCTATGCATATAAATAATAAATTAAATAAATTATAATATTTATACATTTTTGTACGATTTTCATACTCAAATATTATAATAACTAGCTGGCGCCCGCGACTTCGTCCGCGTTAAAAAAGAAAAAAGTAGCCTATCCTGTGTCCTGTACGTCTAAATGTTTATCTACCAGGTTTCATGAAAATTAGTTAATTCGAAGTTATGGAGGAACATACATACTTACATACATACACACAGGAGGAACATACATACAGAAAAAAAATCTAAAAATCGTCATTTTAGTTTTAGTATCATGTATAGAGCCTATAAACACGATATCTCTGAAAACAAAGTACCTTACTCCATGACCAACTTACAGATTTATTATTAGTATATTGATGATTGATAAATAATTAAATAAGAGCGATTATTTCTTAAACATGTCTTACCTGTTTGTCTCTATCCTGTGGCATTTTTGTGTCTACTCCCTCCGGGAACGGCTTCACCAGCTCAGGTTTTTCCTTGATCTTTTCCATTATGAAGTCCAGCACCACCATGATGCCTTCTACCGATCCCGTGATTAAGCATGCTCGCTCCGTTGTACCTAAATTCCAAGAGAGTAATTTTTTAATTCAGTAATTTTTTTACGTGTTTTATAGTAATTCTCCGTCTAATCTAAAAGACAGACAGACAGACAAATATTCCGATATTTTTTGGTCAGTTAAAAGCTAATATTGTAATTATCCATAGATGAATAATACTTATTCTTAAAGCACCTCTTACTGAAACGTGATTAAATCCCTCTTCATCTAAGATTTTCAGTTCATCCAGAATGAAAATTCAATATTTAAGACCGCAGTGAATATTTTATAAACAGACATGTTTTGCTGACGCTAAAGCCTGTTTCCTTGTCCCATTTTTGTCTTTATCCTTTTCGATTTTAAAGTAATCCCTCCTGGCTTTACTTATGTTAAACGACTACATTAAAATTTTAATGTGTTACCAACACTATAATTCATTACTTATATATAATACAGTGAGTTCAGTGTCAAAATGTAAATAGTATTTTGAAAGACAATACATCATGATTCAAATGACACAAGATGACCGACCATGTGACGTGAAGGTCGTGTTTGGCTACGCTCTGATAACTCCCAGTATTACATTACAGGTGCTTCTAGCTATTATAGATGAATCCTTAACAATATCAGGTGAACCAACTTATGGACAATAGTTTTTTTATTATTATTATAAGTATACGAATACTTAATGTGAAGAAAATGTATGAATTTTTAGCTATTCTTTTCAATGTTATTTCTATTGATTTTGGCAAGAAATTGTACGAAATGAATAAATGAGTGGAAAATTGGCTTTGAATTAAGAGTACGATAACCAATTATTATTTACATGGTCCGATGGATAGAACTAAGTATGCGGTCGAACCACGTGGCCACAGTCAATAAAGTTATGTAAGCGTAAAACACGTTTTCAAAATAATTACACACAAATCAAGGTATAATAACTATACAACTAAGTCAATTAGCAAATATTCAACTTTAGTTATAGAAAACTTAAATTGATAGACATAGAACTCAACATTTCCAACTATTCAAAACAGCATATTTTTTAACAACTTAAAAGGCCTATAATTATGCAATAGATATGTAATGATATGGTGTTCATTACCATAATATTTATGGGCCGTTTACACAAATGGTAATGTATCTTCGGACGTATGAGGCGGACATCTACTTTACATATTTAAAAAGGGGTAAAAATAAAAATAGAGAAGACGCCATGTATGAGTACTTATTATAAACAATCACAAAAATCTAAATGATTCTTGAGAACCCTTAATACTGGAAACAGTTTAATCGGCGACTGTGGTGTTTAAACTGTTATTATAATAATATAGGTATACTAAATAAAGTATAGATAGATTCTTCATTTCTTTTTTTTTTCTATACGTTTATCGATCACAGCGACAGGCTGCTTCCATAGTGGGTGTTCGCTTTCGCTTTGAATCTCCGTATTGTTCACGGCAACGGCAAGCCATTATTTCGACATAAAACCCTGTGATTTCATTTGTATACCGTTTTCATTTTAAATTCAATACTTGTGGGGATTTACATAAAATCTTTTCAAGCCAACAGCGCCGGAGCTAGGCGCCATACAATATCATTTATTCATAGGAGGCAAACAATATTATTCAACTGTTATTAAATTTAAAAGCATTAAACATTTTCTACCGAAACATAGTACACTCCTTTGAAGAGAATGTGAATTCTAAAATTGTATGTGAATGATATTCATTCGTAAAGGAATAAAGTTGAATTAATTAATAAAACAAAAGGAAAATATGCCTCTGGGAACCCTATTTAAGGTCAATAAGTAATAATTTTGCTAATATCATAATTTTTGGATTTTAAATTATGTTATGTTACTACCAAATCTAAATTCCTAAAATAAATTCCCCGTACCTACTCCGTAAGAACTAGGACCATAAAATATAAGACATAGTATGGATCGCATCCCACGTCTATTAGTCCAGCTACTTCAGTTGAGTGAAAATTATGCAATAAACATTACAAAAATGATATAAACCGGTCTCAGGTGTGTGTTGCAGTCGAGTAACTTCCTTGACCTTGAATGGCGTACGTCGCCCGCCGATGGAATTTCAAACGTAAATGACAACATTTTAGCGACTATTCTCGCTTGCAAATCGGTCATTAACACTTGGTACCAGTCCAATGCGGTGCTAATTAAGAATAGTGGGCCAAAATCTATATCTGGTCTAGAATCATGCGCCCTCGGCTGGCGCATGGATTGTAATGTTGGTACAATGCAACGGTTATTGTTAGTTCTAAACATAGGCATTAATAGGTCGAGCTCTACTGCCACTGGGTCAGCTCAAGGCCGTTGTCATACACAAAGATTATCACTATTATCCAATTAGGAACGTCTTTCAATGTTGCACTATAAGCTGTGTTAGTGCAAATATAATACAGAGGTATTATTTAGTGAGGTATCATCCTATATTCATCGAATTTTTAAGCACGTAAAGTGCTTAAATTAACTTCAAGTTAGGGATGTATCAGATATTCGATATCGATGATACTTCAGGTTTGTCGATACATCGTCATCAGCGATAATTTTATAGCCGATACTTAAACCCCAACTATGCCGATGTTATACTTTTTTCCAAAACAGTAATGTACAGGCGCGTGTTTTTTAGTTTTTTTCATACTCGAAAAAACCACAGGTTTTACTCGCTATCACATTTCGTCCATTTCGCAATTTTTTTTTCTTATACCAACCCAAACTTTAAAAAAAAAAACAAAGGCAATTTAAATTCTATTTATTTTTTCTCTATTAAAATTATTCTAATGCACTTAGTATCGGTGTTGCGATATCATATCAGCAAAAAGGCTATCTATTCCCTACTTAAAACTGATATGTTGCTACTTTTTATTATCATTTATTTATATAGGTATACTAGTGCAAAAGTACGTTGGGATAGACGAGTCCACCTGCTCACTGGACTGTGCCTTTGAGAGCAGGCAGCTAGCGATTGGATGTAGAGGTTGAAAGACATGATAGTTGATGAGAATGATAATGCCCCAAGTGCAATAGGACAAGGAAAATACACGGATACGATGACCAACAAATCCGCATGACACCTATGACGCGAACCACAGACCAGTTTAATTGGAGACGACTTTGCGAAGCATACTATTACGTGTTCTAACCACCTTGGAGCTGCTATTATGCCAATTTAACTGGCGATGATGCCGTGTGCCTTGTTAATAATTCATTATGTATGCGGTATTGATTGTTTTACATTTAACTCGTTATACTACTTGACTCACACACATTTATCACAATAGACACACACTCGTGAAGGTCAATTAAGGCAAGGTTATCAATTTTTTTTTAATAAGGGATGGCTGGTCCACGTGGCTACCTACATACCTAGTAATAAAATTCTGTAATATTAGATTAAGAGCGTGATAAAATTTTACTAAGCACACCAATATTTAGTGATATACTAGTACATTTTACATAGGACAAAAATATGTACATAAATCTTGACACGTTTAAAATGTGTGTGCGCCACCACATTGCATTAGTTATTGGCCGGTTATAAATCTGTCGCATGTATCTGCATATTTCACAGCCACTACGACATTTAAATTTCTTTAGGCTTTAAATACAATTAGCTTGTGACGCAATCGGCATCCTCGAGTCGACACGCGACAGACGCGTCACGTTGCCAGCCATTAGGAACCCTACCTGGCTTTGTTTACCCTCGTGATACGCCAACATATTCTTTATTGCGACAGCGAATAGGTCCAACAGACCGTGGCGATAGAAAACTAGTGGAAAAATCACTTGCGTATGTCACTGTGTCAAGATGTTTTGTTATTTTTAGGTCAAAGTCACACAGAGCGCGCCAACTCGTGCACATTGCCTGTTATTTTCAAATTTTTTTTCGATATGAAATATGTACTAGTGACAGTTTTGTATGTCACCAAGTAGCTTTTTCTTCAATATATTTTTACAAGGTCTTCCGTAACCTAGTAATGCTGGTTCGCCAGAGTTTATATACAAAATATTTAAGAGGCGTCATGTTTTAGTGGGATTGAAAAAGCTTAGCAGTTCCACATTCGTCAGATACGCAAGACTGTGTAATTGAAATATAATGGTGATGTTTATTTGTAACGTGTTTAATCAGGTTACCCGGGAGAACTTCTTCAAGGGTTTACCGCATCGAGCCAAGAATAGTAGGTCGGGGAGTGCTTACAACCCGCAAGAAGTGCGAGCACAGCAATTTTGCAAGCTGAATACGCTCCGATATCTGAACGAGCTTTTTCAAGCCTTTTGAACGTCGTGCCAACTTTTACGAGGCTTAATAAACCACGATCCACTTTTGCTTCTCTTTTTCCATGTCATCCGGGGACTTTCAATGAGACTCCGAGCGAATGTACGGAAAACTACAATCGAGTCAACCAAATACAGTCTGTTACTTGGAATACAAAACTATCTTTGACTCTAGCTAGGCGATTCCAATATAGAAAAAAAAGAATTTTATTCATGCAGCACAAAAACACAAACATAATACAAAAACAACAAAACAGAAATAATAAATAGGTAAAAGATGTGTATGTCCTCGCGGTAGTGAAACGGATACTGGCTCAGCATTGTGCCAGTATCAATCAAGATATTTGACTGCTTTCTAAGAGTGACTTGACTTCTTCTTACAATTATGATTTGAAAGTTGGAATCAAGGGATAGCCATGTCGGGCGTGATACTTTCACCCTCTCATTTTGGCGTTTGGAGCGAAGAAACAAGAAAAGCGTATGGTCTCCAACTAAGAAATAGGCTTACATTATGTAACATTAGGCTGAAATCCTGTACTCCAAATCAAGTACAATATACAACTAAGTTAAATTTCCACAATTGGTCTCGCCAAGAAACAAGAACCCGGGATCCTCGAGTCGTAAGGTTAACCGCCTAACCACTCGGCAAATAGATACGTTATTATAACTTTATAACTTTGATGTTAAACATAGCCATCAACTATGATACAATCTTGTTTGTCGGATTGTGCGTACTCTAATGGATTCACTTTTATTTTGGATGCAATGACATCATCGGACATAGCAAATGTTTCTAGTGATGTAAAGGACCTTGAGGTGGCCAGTTTCGATGAGTGCACTTTGTTCGTTAGTAGAAGCCTTCGTCGGTAATATTCGTCTGATATTGAATCAATGTTCTTTGCGGAAGAGTAATGCATATTATTCACGAACTTATCAATAATTCAATTATTCCGAATGCCTTATTTGTACGTGTTAGATAACCATTTGCTCATTCGATTAGTTTATAAAACACTTATGTGTATTCTAGCAATGTAATCGTTAGTGTTCAATCGATATATAACTTTCGGCCGCATTCCAGTCATTTTTCAGTTTTAGCTTAATCCTTCTATGGTCGGCCGCGCAATTGAAGCACCTGTGGCGTTGTTTGTGTTGTAGGCGACGGTATCCATCTACCATCAAGTGGACCGTTACTCTGTCTACTGGCCTTAACATTTAAAAAAACCAACACCGAGCTCTTGAGGGACGCGTATGAACTACTTTTTAGAAAAAGAGAAGAAACAGTTTTGGGTCAAGTGTGAACTAACCAACGCGATTTTTAAATAAATTTAGTATGTAGCTGCAATTAATTTCTTTAATCAGAAATTAATTAATTTGAGAT
Organism: Synanthedon formicaeformis; assembly: GCA_945859745.1. NCBI lineage: Eukaryota > Metazoa > Arthropoda > Insecta > Lepidoptera > Sesiidae > Synanthedon > Synanthedon formicaeformis. The sequence goes on from OX243970.1 coordinate 10,273,689, forward strand.
ACGAGTATGACATCTTAAGAGCTCTATTATGGGCATATAAAGGCATAATAACTAATTACCGTTATAAGTCAACAATAAAATTCATACTAAACTTATGACCTATTTGACTCAGGTCTAAAACCAGTCTAAAGAAGTAACGATCCAAGGAAAAGGCACAATCGGTCTAGCAATTAAGGCCACCTTTTGTGAAGAGAGGCCTCATTTCAGGGCTGTCGCAGGGCATTTCCATAATGTGTATACTATAAGCAAACTGGCAATGAAAGGCACCGAGCCCATGAATTAATATCGAGTTTAGTTGGAAAATTGCTTTTCAATTCCTATATATTTAATACGGTGTACATATTTTTGGTATTAAAGAAAAACTTTAAATCTTATATTTTAATATTTGTCGTGCCGTTATCGAACACTGCCGCAAGACGAACTGCCCAAATAACTGGGAAACGCAGTGTGCCTGCCCCTACTTGTCAATTCATTTTAAAGATGGGCCAGCCAGGAATTGAATCAGTGATTCCTGAGACAGTGTGCTAAGCAACTACTTTAACCACTTTACCAATGGGATCAATCAACAAGATGTAATCGATCATTGTAAAAACAATTCAAATGACTACCGTATAATTAATTAACTAAAGTTTTTAATCAGTTAGTAGCCAAGAAAGTGAACTATATGGTTCCATTTATTTCTACTCAATTTCAACGTACTAAATAATAATTTCTGTCTAAATAATAGCGCAGGTCGGCGATAGTTTAGTTCGAAGCACTCCGTTACATAACATTGCAGTACCTACGGTGCCGATACCGTATCCGCGCTTGCGTCTTACTTTTGCGGATTACATACTATGAGTCCTCTAAACGCAACATTTTGTTTATTCCTATCAACATATACGTTGTTATTTGCCAGTTTTTTCTTTGAGAAATATCGTCCAACTTTTAGAAGAGCTAAACCTACTGTGCAACATGGGTACACCTCTTACTACATATCATAATATGAAGTCAACCACAGCATAATAAAGAACTTGTTGTATACTAAAATAGAAATGAAATTATGTGAAGTATTCTGTAGCTTCGTGAGGCGGTTTTTAAAAATTTCTCATCATAATAATATTTGGACCCTAAAAGATTCAATTGATATTCGCGGATTGGCTGAAACAACCTCAAAGTTATCTAGAAGTATAAACGGAACTAGCACATTAACTATCTTTCGACATATTTTTGTAACTTTCTTAGTGAATAATCCGGAAAAAAATGAAATCTAGAGCTGCCAGATGTCATTATTAATGAGCCAAAGATAGTCTATTAATAAGTATTATTAAGATTAGAAATGTTCTATTTATCGTTATAACTGTAACAATAGCGATTATGGGGCGTATCTAACCCAATTTTTTTGCGGCCGCATCCTCATTTCGGCACGAGAATTTATACGAGGATGAGGGCAATTAATATCATTTAACGAAAGCACCCGCGTCACGGCCATTTTTTTTTTATTGGCTCCAGCCTTATTTAATATCACCCCAAAATGATTTATTATTAATTTAACGGAATACCATTTCGAGGAGTTTTGTCAACAACATTTTCAGCCAACATTTCAAGACTCGTGTGGTAGTCATTTAGAGACTAATGTTCGCCCATCGCAATTTCGAACATTTTCATTTCCAAGGTGGAAAAAAAAACTGTATCACCTTTACCCATTTAAACATTATACGACAAATTGGTTGCCCTCGGAAACCATTAATTTAGATTTTTTACATTTATTTGACTGATATACGATTTTAAAAAACTGTAATGGCATTTTCATTGTAGGTCGAGTTGACTACTAAAAATTAAAAAAAAAAATACAAAAGTGACGAGCAAATAACCGACTATTCTCAGTCAGTCATGGATGCATCATTTAACCTAGAACGATATCTATCGATTCGGTAGTTCAACATTAGGTCATGTTTGGTTCACTTTGAAATGAACTCAATTCATGCCTTCACTATCAAGAATTCCCCATTCCAATCCCTATAATAAGGTGTAACACACCTAGATGTTAAGTTAAATCTTAATTGAATCAAAGCTGTGCGTGGTAAGAATTGTTCATGAGACACAAAATCGTTTGAGCTCAGAGCGGAAATCATTTAAATAATGTATGTATTATGCGTACATACATCAACGAATTATTTCAGTGTTTTCAGCTTCTATAATCCCGGGCTAAACTCTAATGGCTTTATTGGATGAGCAGGCAGACTAACAGCCCATTTCATAGTAAGTGGCCATCGTCCTCAGTAAATACACGAAAACCAATTACGTGCAAAGGGTGTTAGACATATTTCGGTGGTATTTGAGACACTATGAAAACTTCTACAAATACTTCCTTCGTAATATCTAAATACAAAAACCCTGACCTGGCGTGGGGCTAATAGTGGCTAATGGCTATTATTTTTTTTTTTATTGCAAAAACATATTCTGGGGGCATTGCAATGCAAGGGAATATAATAATTGGCTCTTCACACAGAATCACAAGAGCGATATCGTTGTTATTTCACGGTGGTCTTATTAAAGGGGTTATTAATGGTTATACTGTCTTCAAACGAGCTGTCAAAATTATGAAATTCCCTGCCACTACTAATAATACATAATAATGTATTATTATTAATAATAGTTAACTAATAATACATAATCCTCCCTTCTTAAATTGGTGTATGTTTTGTATAGTAGCCATTGATGAACAGTAAATACTAGTAGGCGAACATTAGCCATAACAAAAACGATAGGTAATCCTTTACTTATTTGTTAAGAGCTAAACTTTAAAATATAAAACAATGCGATTGTGTAAACTAAATAGAATCTCACGTTGAAACCTTGACACACCTGTGTATGATGTAAGTTGTAAGTAGCGAACATATCAAAATATTATTATAATATTATATCGAAGCTGAGTCGAAATGAATTGATTAAACAACACGAATAATAATGCCGTTGTTTCGGAGACTAAGAAATATAGAAATAAAAGCAAGAATTTCAATAACAAGGTTATAAATCTTAAAAATAAATTATAATATTTATACATTTTTGTACGATTTTCATACTCAAATATTATAATAACTAGCTGGCGTCCGCGACTTCGTCCGCGTTGAAAAAGAAAAAAGTAGCCTATCCTGTGTCCCGTACGTCTAAATGTTTATTTACCAAGTTTCATGAAAATCAGTTAATCCGTCTAAGAGTTATGGAGGAACATACAAACAGACATACATAAAGAAAAAAATTCTAAAAATCGTCAATTTAGTTTCAGTATCATGTATAGAGCCTATAAACACGATATCTCTGAAAACAAAATAACTTACTCCATGACCAACACTTACAGATTTAATTAAATTTTGAGATTTTGTATTTTTGTAATGAATAAACTCAAAAATTACTGGACCAATTTTCAAAATTATTTCACCTTTCCATAGGAAGCTACATTATCAGCGAGTGACATAGCCTATATTATATAAGGACGAAGTCGGTTGCAGCTGCTAGTTTAAAATAATGTAACCTCTGTTGATTCACTGAGATATTAATTCCTTTATTAAAACGTTGTTCAAGTGATTGTTACAATTTCATTTTAAAATTAATTTTGTAGTCGCAAAACTCTTTCAGCATTCGAATCAAATTCTAGGACAACGTATGAAAAATCGAACCATCTAGTTGGCACCAGATAGTTTAGGAACTTGGCATTGGGGTCGGCCAAGTGCGATTCTTTATGTAGAGAATAAAACATTAAATACAGCCTTTTTCCAACAATACCTTAACCACGGATTAAGCACGCTTGATCCCTGATTTGTGATTCAAACTTATACTATCCGAAATAGGGGTCGGTTTCGTTTTTAATAGACATTTATTCTGAACGATTACCAGTTTTGTAACAAAATTATAACTTATACAATCAGTTAAAAAAAAGATAATCTCGTTTTTCTTATTTCCAAATTGCATATACCAATATACTGTACTAAATACAAATAACTAATTAAAATCATTAATCAAAAACAATTTTGTACTACTAATATATCGTTATATCGTAGCAAAGACTAGCATATTGTGATAAAAACGGGGCTGGATAGATTATAATGACATGGCATAATGACATGAACATAACTTATGCATAATTTTGGATTACCTGGATAAAAGTCGTGCGATTTGGACATCTTAACTCTAGCGCCGGTGTCCTTCTGGAGCTGGGCTATCGTCTCCCCTCCCTTTCCGATGATGGCGCCGGCCACCATTGACGGTACGAGTACTTTGAAGTGATAAGATGGCTCCACGGCTGCAATACAATGTCACATCAGTCAAATACGACAATAAAATCACAAGCATTGTGCTCCCTCTGGCTACTAGCATGACATTTATGCGTAAAAATCGCTTTAAACGTTAAAGTACAGTTAAAAATGCAAGAGAAACTTAATAATATACCAATTGCTTCAAATTTTACTTGGCCCATGACTTTATAGCTGAAGGAACACAATACTTAAGGAAACAGTGATGTATACGATGAGTTATTTTGAAAAAAAAAAAAAAAAAAAAAAAGAACCAATGAATATTATTACAATAATTTATTAACATGTTGTTATTAAACTAAGATTGGTGACCAAAGCTTGTTCGATGTTCGATTTTTGTATGCGATTCAGTGTGATGTGCATAATATTTATGTTATGTCAATGTCAATGACGGCTTGACAGTCATCGGTGCTGACGTCAGCACCACAACGGCACATAGTATGTCATGTAATGATCAGTATAGAAAAAATATTCAAAGTGGATTTATTTGAAAAGTTAGTTCGAGTATTGACATGTTTGTTTTGGCATGAATACTCATGAAAGTTTACTACAGCATCAAATTTATGTGTGTGTGAAAGAGAAAGAGAAGGAGAGAAAAATATTTACATTACGAATTCGAGCGCATATCTTCAAAATTCGAAGATAACTATCCAGAATTCTATAATCCCATTACCTAAATTATTTTGGAGAAATTAGTAATATTTCTCAATGTAAAAAACAAATTTTTCAAAAGTAGTCAAAATTCGTCTATTTTGTATTAACAAACCATATGCTTATATTACAAAATTTAAAATTTTAATACGCTTATATTAAAATTGTATTACTAAGTAGAAATGTAAAAAATAAATAAACTATCAAAAATTTTCAAATAAAATATCAATAAATTAATAATCTGGACAAAGTCCAGATCACAATGGCGTTGGTGTAATTTTAATTCAGATATAGTGTAGCTAGTAAAATGGTAGGAACTATTAGTCCAGTAATCAGAAAAAAATTCAGGTGAGGGATATCGACTATTTAACATGATTATGTTTAACATGATGACTATATTTTATTATAACAATTTAGATAGACTTGCTCCTAATGTGGCAGCAATGTGGAAACCCACCTACAAGCTAACACTATCAGAGGCTGTTGAAGACGAAAGGCGCGAAAAAGTCGCCAGTATCAGTGCCGGCTCAAAAATTCCTGATACACTGCAGTGCCTACCTCGACTATCAAAACAGAACCCCGAAGGCATTGTTATATTGGAAAACATGTCCAGTATGTTTGAGACAAAGGATGCAGGTTTTCAAAGATTGACAGAATGCTTCAAAAGGTGGCATCTTTACTTGTTGAATACACAGGAGAACTTGAACGAATTCATATAATAATAATCGAAATTCTAACAAGTGTATCATTAATTTTTAACTGTTAAAACATAAAATGAAGAAACCAGGGAATTATAGAGGGACAAGTCATAGCAGCCCACACTCAATTGGGAAGCATCCACAGCGCACCAGCTCAACTCGCGACCGGCCAGCGGTTGATACGCGTCACATTTGACCTCATTTTAAATGGAGCACGCGCGGCCCGACCCCTCACCGCCCCACCGAAGAGCTCGGCTGGCTTAATTCATAACCGGGACAGTGCGAATCCAGGCTAAATCAAGGAAACTCATTAAGAAAATCTAAAGTGACTGAGGTCACATTATGCAATCCAGAAGAATGACTGCAAAACAATAGAATCCGTCCAACTCATGCAACGTTTCAAAAGAGTTATTTTATTTTGGAAAGAATCTGTGACACGACAGCCTCCGAGATGTCGGCTGCGAGTCCCTCTTGGCCTAGAAACGAACTTCAGCGACTACCGCAACGCACAGACGACTTATTTACTGCTTTCTTGTTTATTACATCAACCTCAAACGGTCAGCGCCAACTGAAGCGTGGTCGAAACTTGTCTTTGTGTTACGTACATCCTTCGAATCTTCTTTCTTTTGTTCACTTCGTTCGGTGTTATTTCGGTCAAATTATTGCGTCATTCCCATATTTATCGATACAGTTCTGTGATATTAGTTCATTTATAATAGACTAGCTGTTGCGCGTGACTTCGTCTGCGTTGAAAAAGAAAAAGTAGTCTATCCTGTGTCCTCCTGTACGTCTGAATGTTTATCTACCAAGTTTCATGAAAATCAGTTAATTCGTTTAAGAGTTATGGAGGAACATACATACATACAATACCTACACTTACAGATTTATTATTAGTATTGATATTGATTGATAACCATAACTATCATTATGAAAACTACTTAGGTAGACACATGGATACTAGTAATGTCATGAGTAATCATAGCATTCACGGATGAAAGCCAAGGTTGGAAATAAATATTTCTTTAAATTTATCATTTAAATAAAACATATCCAGATTTTGAAAGTTTGAAACTCTTAAGTTAGGGAATAACTGAGGCGACAAGGTGTGTATAGAGAAAAAAATAAGGCAGGCGAAACCGCGAGCAGTATTGAAACAATGTAGGGCAGTAGTTACTGAACAAGCGGTTGCAACAAATGCTTCGGAGAATTTCAACATTTCATTAATCACGAGGAAAAATGAATTCCTCCTCGTCGTTGTAGTTGCATGATTTCGAAGAAAGCTTTTGTTTTAAATTTAAAAAAGTTAAAATGCACAAAACACGATGAATAGATTGTAAACGTAGTTACCCCGAGTGTTACGAATGCCTAGACGCAATCAACTCTTGGGTTCATAAAAAGTTAACAACTGTTCACTTCAGGGTCGAGCGAGAAGCCCTGGGTTGGAGATTTTTCATATTTCTCTAGCCGTATAAAACAAAATTCTGTAAATGGACTCTTGAGACATTAAGCGTCATGAATTCGTGCATTGCAGGGTTATTGAAATAAAGGTTTTTATTCGGTTAATTGGTTATACGCCTTAGTTCTATTAGTTTCTAATTCGTCCAAAAATACAAAAAGGAAAATACATTCGGCAGAATGGCCAACTGTCCAATTGATAGTAAGTTACTGTCACCTAAAGACACGAGTAATACTTAGGCAGGTGCGTTGCTGACCCTGCAAGGTGTCAAGGATATAGCTGGTATTCGCGACAGCCTAGAGGTGAGAACAGTACTTCATGGGGTGTCTAATTTAGACCTCATATGCAATAACGCGCTGTTCTGGCGTGAAATATTGCATCCAAATGACACTTGAATTCGACCATACTCAAGATGTCCAACCGCAAATGGTCTGAAATTTAGGTGTTGTTACAAATGGGGCTTTTAGACGGGAAATTTACAGCAATAATGTTAAAGTGATCATTCACTTATTTATTTTTAAGAGTAGTTTTTTTTTAAATATTAAAGACAGAGAAGATCTTAAACACAATAGAATTGAAAAAGGTTACAAGGGAGTGCCATAAACGACGCTAAAATACACTTACAAAGAAATATAAAAGAATATTAATCCTTTGTGGGTGTATGATAAGCGAGTTGCTACTTTGTTAGAATGTGGGTAAAGATGTAATAAATCAGAGGCGATCTGGCGTCGCGTGATCCCGATTCCCGGGGTATCGACGCCTATCTAAAAGTGCTCATGACGACAGAGGGCAGATAGATAGGCCATTTGCGCACCTACATGTTTTATGCATGAGTATTCAAACTAGTTTTCGGTTGGGAAACTATATTCCATTTTTGCAAGCCACAAGCAAAGCGTCGAGTCCCACCTTCTGTTTAAATGAAACCCACCCAAAGCCGGGGGAAATTGAGGACACGTTAATAAATATGTATATATATGTATGTATATATATATATGAAAAGTTAAAGAAGAGGTAGTGTGTGGCGACATTTAATTAGAACAGAGCTTACGTAGCGTGTGTGGTGTGACGGCCCGACAACGAGTCCATTAACAATAGAAATAGGTTATCTTAGGCGAGGAGCATTGTGAGGGAAGTATAATTATGTCGGAAATGTGCTGTCTATCATGATCTCTGAAAAAACATTTTCTGGGAAATATGGGCTCAAAAAAATATATTTCTAACTTTGCATCAACGTCTACGATTTTTCATCAACTTCAACTATATAATCAGTCAAGAGCAAAGTTGAATTGGACACGAAATTGCGATATATTTGTTGTAAACACTTGCAATAAACATTAACGGAACTCCTATTGTAGCACCGTCATAAACATAAAACCGATACTGCGTTAAATTTATTGCCAGCACCACTGTTGAACGACTCTACTCTGTGAAACCAAACGGCAAGAGTGAAAATAGCTTGCAAGTCAACAAACTATTCGGTAGTTGGCATCGGTCCTCTAAGAACTCATCGAATTTATGAAGCATGTCAATGTTGACATAGTAAATAAATAAAAAAAAAAAAAGAAATTAGCATTCCCAAATAGATATATTGCAAACGAAATTGGGCAATAAGCAGCACGCAAATCCAACAATTTATCAATGTCTCCAGTGAGCCGTTCGGGCCAACTTTTTGTGAAGATTACACAAGTTGAGAGATACAATTTAAAACCTTCCACAATTCACCTCGCCATATATTTCTTTCTCGCACACAATACACCCTCTGGGATGTTTGTATATTTATTTAATATTGTATATTAATATAATAGCAACATAAAAAAAAAAACAAATGCAACACATACATATCCTAATCTAAAATCTAATATTATAAATTTTGCATTTTTGCAATATAATGTCAGGGGTGCAGAAAACTATATACAAATAGGATATCTTTCATCCAGAAAAAAAAGTACAGTAAAAAAAAGTAAAAATTTAAAAAAGTTTTAACACATAGAAAAAGGGACGCAGACAAACTCGCGGGCAAAAGCTGGTTACTGCATAATAACGAATAGTACTTTAATAAAACTAAAAATTACATGTTGTATTCAATTATTTATTTTGATAGTGACAAACTACGCTAAGACCGCGCTGCCATATATTGGCAGATGCACATTCTCGTACAAAGTTGTGCAACTCGTCCTCGGATCAAATATTACTTTTAAATATGTATAGACATCAATGCCTGTTCAATATTAATTGGTCGACTTCGTTAATCTGTATTATAAATTGTTTTAATGATTTCACCTAATGATTTTCTTGTCTTGTTTACTAACTTATTTCCCTAATTTTTTTTTTTTGTTGCCTCTTACATTTACATTAGATCCGTGGGTCCGTGGCTTAGTTATCATATCATATGTTTTTTTTTTTTATATACAATGCGTGTATGTACTATCGCGGTCAAGGGAGCAGTCCCACCGTAAGGAACAATTTCGTGTGCACATTTTGTATTTATCTTTGTTACGTTTCTATGACGTTACTATGACAACCTCAATTAAACGTTAGACAAATTTGTATGAAAAGTGGGTCTGCTCCATTGACCGCGATAGTACATATGTATTACCTAAGTATTTCTTTTTTACTTTATTAAAATTAGCACGTGGTGTTCACCTAATATAATAATAATAATAAAAAATGAAATATAAAATCACAAATTAAAAAAACCAACGAATAAAGCGAAATAAATCATTCCTGCCACTTTTTGAGCGCCAAATACCCAATACAATAATACTACAATAAATACCCATAGTAAAAGTATCTGGTTGAAGGTCGTAATCGTAATGTCAAACAGTTTGGTTTCCAATGAACGTATCTTTAAAAGTTTTCGCAAACACTAACTGAAACCCCCTTCCTTTCCTTATCCCTTATCCATAACCCTTCTATGGTCGGTAGCGCACTTGTAGCACTTATGGCGTTACTTGTGTTATAGGCGACGGTAGCCACCTATCATCAAGATAAGTGTCTGTCGACCTTAACATAAAAAAAAAAGTCAAAGACCACTTTAAGATCAAAGGGTAATTTTTGTAACGCTTGTGGTGCGATCAAACCAAATTCAGGTCATGTTATTTAATGTAAACGATAATTTTGTGTTGCTATCGTGATGCAACCAGCATATTGTGATTGTGAAGTTTTTTTTTAATAGCGAAGAATTTTAAAACAGAAGGTGACGGAGCTACTCAGTTTTTCAAAAATAACTCTTCAGATTAATCAATCGGAATCAATAGTTTTCGCATGACATTTATAAGCAACTTTTTGATACTTTGGGTTACTCGTACATTATTGTAATTTTCTTAAGAGCCTCTATATATTTTTTTAAATAAAATACAGCCTATTTTACTTGCTGATACTACTGTAGTTTTCTATATACATATATAGTTTGTATATAATTTCTATAGTTTCTATATAGTAAATTTATGAAAAATACATACAACATGTATGTTGAATAATATATATTTTTTATGTACACTTAACAAATATAGTCTGAACGTTCAGGGTCGTATACAATTACATAATAGACGTGTGCACCACCGGCTTTAACTTTGCCCCACATGCGATAAATTACTTGAATTTACAGTTAAGTGCCATCGTAAACATTTCACTCTATGCAGTTCCGATTAGACATTTAGAACAACGTTATATAGTCACGATAGTCGAGTTAAATTGATTCAATGCAGTATTGTATTGTATTGTAGTGAAACGCGCGTTCACGGCGAAACTATTCGCAGAACTCGACCGCTTTATGGCAACGGAAGTTGACTGCAATTTACTTCACTTTGCAACAACATCCAACACAATTATTTATCACGAAATATATTAGATAAGAGTTTTGGAAACGAGCCACCGTTTTGACACACACTTAGGTACACCGGAGACGCTTTATGTAACTTCGTAGGTAACCTCAGATTCAAAATCGATGGCAAAATGGCAAAATAGATTACGGTACGGTATTGAAATAATTGTAAACGTTTCAAATGAAATACAACTTGAATTGTTGATTTTAATGATTCATATTTAAAAGAATTTATAATAATGAAACAATTTATTAATGCAATACATGTCTAGTTTATACATGGCAAATGAATAACGTGAAATAACAGCATGTGTGCTGTTATGTTTCGGTGAATAGGTGAGGGATGCTAGAGCTATTATCGTTATTCCTACTAAAGTCGGCAGCATAGGAACTTGCAGCACCTATGGCGTTGCTCAGTCTGCATGACGACCTCCACAAAATAAATGCTTTCTACTTTTTTTATGTTGTAAATTTAATTTTTGTAAACCTATGGACTATCTGGAGTGGAAATACTCTGGACCACTATTAATTTAGATGTTTTTCTAACCACGCGTGAATATATTTAAATTGTCAAATAAATGTTTTGGATCGAAACATGGAGTGCTTGTCTTCCCCGACAGATCCCATGAGGCAAACTTTACTGTCTAAAATAGACGGAGCATTGTACTATACATACTTCCTTCCATATACATACTTAGGTAGCACTATAGCTTTTATTTCGGTGATTTAGTAACAGGTTCCTATGGGATCATATTTCACACTTTTGTGAGGGCGTAGCTGCGCGGGACAGCTAGTACTTTATAAATGGTTTTCACAAACGGTTTCAGATAAAAATCTCCCTTTGCCCACACTAAACAATGAACCGAAATGACTAACAATTGTTATTTTACAAAAGCTTTCTCCAAATCAAATTAACATCGACAAAAGCGGCTCGGCTTACATAACTCGCGACAGCGACTGCGGAATAGAAAAAAAAAACCGAAAGTGTGCTCAAAGAGTGAGCCCGTTTACGCAGACCGAATTCAAATGAGGTTTTCTCGAGTACTCTTTACCACGTGCTCAAATGCGAACTACGATTATGACTGTTTATTTGGTGCTATGCCTATTCAGAATATTTATAACTGGTCGCTCAGAATTCTACAAGTCTGGATCTCAAAGCGGAGGTAGGGAAATCTGACCTCAATTCAAATCAATCTAATTCTAGACAGCCTCAATATTATTTTAATAATATAAAATAGGTGTTTCGTCCTGGTTCAATGCTTGAGTCGTGTATAGCTTCATTTTAGTCTATAAATGATCAACTTCAAACTTCTTTTTATTGGTGCATCTTGAGTACATCACATAGATTTACATATAATAAAGACCCACAGTCGTCGAGTCAGTGGTTACTGCGATGCATTCACTGCCCTTATTACACTATTATTTGTGCTAGTAAATAATAAGAATATTATGCACCAATAAGTCGGTCGGGTTACAAACAATTGCGGTTACAGTAGAGTGGCGTGCAATTTAGCAAACTTTTATGAACACGTGTAGCACCCACTGGAAACGCAGTTGTGAGACGCAATACCGTTTCAAACGAGGTAAAACCACCTCGAGTGGCATTTCAGCTGTACGTTTCATTTAACCAGTGCGCATTTAGCGTTTCAACCCGGCTACGTAAATTGAGATTCGTACCTACTCACAGTAACTACACAATTCTCTTATGAACATGAACAAGTGCAGCGGCAGGATGAGTTTCTATTCTATTTCTATTCATCGTGCAAGCTATTATATTGCTAACGGCATTCAAACGGATGACACAAATTAAGAATGGGTGTTTTTAAAATCAAACCCAAGTTTTATCTTCCGGAATACAAGACCCGTCCGAATTTATGTGGGATTGAATCTAAACTTCTTAAAACTAATTGCCGATCTGAAAAAGTTGCCAATAACTAGAGGAGAGTTTTGTGACGTCTTTATTTTTAAAACAGTGTACAGCTATTCAATATGTAAGATGTATAAACTATGGCAATGGTTTTTAAAGTTAGTATGGAATTAAAATAATAAATAGCTATACTGTGAAATATTTCAGGACTTGGAGAGTATAAATTGCGGTCCCTCAACTCTTACGTAAAAATGGTAATAAAAGTTGAATACAGGATATTTATTTCCACAATAACTAATAATTAACAGAATTTCTGTATATGAAGTCATTAGGAAGTATTGCTGCGAGGTAACTCTTGATGATCCTCATTATCTCAATTAATTTTATCGATAAAATATCTTTCTCAGCATCACAGTTGATGATGCTATATGCTTAAAATTATGTTCACATATAAGTAATTTATTGAGTAGACTTCGGATCATATAAATATATTACGTCATTTAACAGACTCTCACTTGGTTATACTGCTCGCTTAGCTTATTTTATGGTCTTTCACAGTTAGATATCATTGTGAGTCAGTAAGTCTAATTTGTCTAGCCAAAACCCAAGGTAAAACTAGAAGTGCTGCCTGCACGAAAATCTAATAGTTATTAAATTAATGATTACGGAGAAATATGACTACAACTCTGGTTACGAATAAAATAAGAGATTTACCTCCATTAGGCTCCGCCATACGCATTAGTATTCAGGAGGTTACGCGGCACATTGACAGTACTCATTAAGATAATTGCGCCGAGAATATGACGATGTAAAACAGTCTTGTAATATTCGTCTTTATTAGCGAACGATGTCTTACCTACTTCTTTATAAAAACAATTTTTATTTATTACACCAAAGGTGCTCAGATAACTATTTCCAAGATAATGGGTGTCGCTCTAAAATTTTTCCAGAATAACAAATTCTGCAGTACTATAAGTAGATTACGTAGGTGTTACTGACAACATATATATACGCGTTTTGTAGTCTTGATTATTTTTCTTTCTTTTTTTGTATACTATTCCAAATTCAACAAAGGGTCAAGAAAGTTTAATTGTAGTGGCGGACGTGCTGTCGTCCAGTGACACTTGACTCGATTTCAATATTCATCCCCATATTAGTTATCTATGAGCTGTTCTCCCCAATCGAGCCTGGTGAACTTGAGTAACATTGCATCATTTGGATTAGGTACCAATGTGCTTGGATATTTGTGTAATTTTTCCTTGTAAGATTGTTCACATCTGAGAGAAAAAAATATATAATTTTTTATCTCAGATGCCAAAGATAATATCTCAGAGCTTTATATTATAGTACCTTTAACTACTCGATTAACTTCAGTTTGAAAGCTGCCGATCAGGGAGTGCGAGGGGCAATGAAGGAAATAAGCTCTTGCATAACTTGACCACAGCCGGAGTAGCTTTGTGTAAGGGCTGCCAGGACCTCTGCCACTACTATGAGTTGGATTTGTAAATCCTAATGGATTTACTATGAGTTGGATGTGTTAAGCACTGCTTTTATAGACTTCATTAAAATACTTTATGGTATCAAGTATATAAAACTATATAGTATATACAACTATAAGAGCAACTAATTTGCTCTACTTTCAACTTAGGTAAGGTTCATGGGAATATCTTCCAAGACTATATTTTCAATATATGAACCTCACATTAAAATTTGCTTGTTATTTAGTTTTGAACGCAAATGTAAGCACAATTTTAAATATATTTCTTCATATAGTCTTATCTTTCTTTGTATTTTTATATGAAATAATAATAACAGAAATATGTAGAAATGCGATTTGATAATTTGTAATGCTTTTTGTAATTGAATACGATTTACAGCAAAAATTATGAAACGCTTCAATTAAATTTAATTTACAATTAAACGAATAAGTTTCGAAAGTAATACCTAAGTATTTGTAATTTAAAGCGCGTCACTTATTGTGACAATTTTATTCGTGATAGCACTTAACTATTGATTCACATTATAATTTAATATATCTACGAGCACTATATTACATTACCTAGGTAGGTACCTAGGCGTAGCTTTGTTTGTGTAGCGTAAAACATATTTCTTTATATGAATGCAACCAAGACAGGATTCTGCATAACTATATTTCTTTTACGGTGTATCTTTTCATGGTTTTAGTGAATGCTTATGTAGAACCATGTACAACTAGTTAATGCATACACCTAGATATTAGATGCACTATTTTAAAAAATATCCATTTATTTTGATCACACACAAAAAGTGCCATTCTTTGACGTCGAAATTTGAACTTTTAAAATATGTAATATCAAGCTTTTTATTTGCAAAACGATTAGTTATACATGGGCAGAGGCTGATGTGATGATCAACAAAGTTTTTGATTTATTAGTTCAAAACACTGACAACTATTATTGGGAAAAAAAAATCTCGCGATGAGTCATGAGAGGATGTCTTTGAATCTCTGAACTATAAAAATAATTAATAATACTAATGTGCGTTACTTATTTATTTTATACTAACAATATTGTTGGAGTCTACTTGTTAATGCTTATTTTCGTCAAGATTCCTATGGTATCCTATACAGTACTAAAAAGAACGTTTATGGATTGGATCATTTCGAAGTTTAACTCTGATTTTGATTTGGGCTTACAAGCCTTAGTGCTAAATTTCGTTGTGATTAGTTAGTTTGACTTTCACTATAACACTATTATCTTTTCCATGTACGTACTCGTACACTTTCGTAGGTGAGGTTACTAACATATTCGAAAAACTATTACAGTTGTGTAATTTCATAACCGTTACACTAAAATAGGTACGGTGGCTTTTTTTTTTATCAAACGCGATGATAACCAAAGTTAATCGGTTTGTGATAAGCTGCCTCAAGTTTATAACCAGGTTAGCGTCAAGTGTTTATTTATTAAATTGTCAGTCTTTATTAAAATTTAATTATATATATATATACTCGTATACAGTCTCTGTAGTTATAATGTATGTTTCTAATTAATTTCTAAACTTAATTAAAGCTCGTGCTCTCTTCATTTGGAGCATAACACATTATGTGTATTAATAATTAAAAAATCTTATAGACATTGGGTACAATATATTTTAGTACCTACCGAATACGTATTATAAGGACTTCAATATAACTAAAATTAATATACATAGTTAAAAATACAAGCTATAATTAAAATTATAAACTACATTTAAACATAAAAATCAGTCAAGATTTGTTCTCCAGTGTACTTAACCAAACTCGACGTAAAAGCCATGGAAAACGTAAAAAATATGATAACCTCAGAAGAATAGCGTTTTAGACTGATGCTTCTGCATCAGGACAAGGTTGTCATGTCATGGAAATACTCCCTCAAGTAATGAATCCAACTCGTCAAAGTCAGTGAGATCCCATCGTCAATTAGGAAATGAGCTGATCATCTTCAAACGGCTGTACAGATCTTAAAAAATTAGAGGCAAGAACCATCTAGATCACGTCATTTTTCAAATAAAAAAAAAATCGTTTCGAAATCGATGCAACCATTTGAAAGCTACGATGCCACAGACAGACACAGAGATAGTTACACAGGTTTCTGTTGTGTGAAAATTAAAAAATACACAACTAAATATAATATTTATAGTACAATTTTATTTTCTATACTCCACATTACGCCTAGCCTGTCATCCTCTAGCTAGGAGATAAAAAATTTTCAAAATATTTATGTATTTTACAATCAATCAGCAAACTATAAAAATCCTTTATGGGGCAATCAAATTTACCTTCTAAGGTGTTAGCTATGAACATGTGTGTGTTTATGTCTGTCTGCCAGTATGAATCTGTATAACTATAGTTTATTTGCTTGTATGATACGAGTAATACTATCATCAAACAACACATAAGCAAACTAATTTAACAATTTTTATAGGTGTAAGAAAAATTTCCACCTATCCTTACTGGTAGGGATAAATGGAAAAAAAAATCCAATAGTCCCTAAGTAGGGGGGGATATATACTTAGTAGGGATAGGTGGAACGGGCGGTCAAAACTACTAAGTCTAAGACACGTGAAATTTGGAACCTAAGCATTTTATAACTCAATCATCTGCTAAGGAAGGATTTTGGAAAATATAAACTCCGTGCGAAGCCGGGGGCTGGCCCCTAGTATGTTAAATTTTTTGTCTCTGTTGTGTCTGAATGTTCGTAAATCGTAAATAATGAATAAGATTAACTTAACGCAGTAATATCCACTATCTGCGCTGTGGTAACGTTTTATTAGACGAAATACCTACACCTACTTTACAAATACGCGCTCAGAGATAACCTTATCACTATCAGGTTGTCATTAAATTACAATATAATCGCATATTATTTCTGTCACTATTTCATACAAAACCAAATTGCAAACGTTTTTAATTGCTATAATTGATGTTATTTTGCGGAATTATTTGTGAAAATATTGTTTGTATGAGATAATGGTGTGACATAAAAAAAATAGTTTATATTAGCCACAAATTGCATAGACCCGAAGGGCATATTGTAAACATGATAGATAAATCTATATAAAAATGTTATTTGGCTTCAAAAACTCAAAAACTAGCTGACGAATTGACTTGAAATTTTTACACAACATTGCATTTAAACAGAGGAATAATCTTTTTTTTTGCCCAAAATTCCACCGGGAAACAATAAAAAAAAAAATTAAATATATTTTGCAAAATTTTTAACCACAGAGAAGAGCGAGATATTTATATCCTTTTAAAAAATAAAGGTAAATTCACCCACCCTTTTCTTTTCACGTTGTTTGTGTAGCCGTCTTTAGAGAAAGGAACCTTAGGACCTTTTCGGAGCGTAAACGAAGATAAGATTTGCACAAAAACCCTTTGGGAAAACAATAAAAGGTAAGACGCGGCATTTAAAGATTTTTTCCAACCTCTGAGAGATTCAAAAACGTAACTGGAAAAATTGTTAATGAATAATAATAGTCGCGATCTGTAAAGTGAATATATTTACCAGAAATCGAGAAATTTAAAAAAAAAATTGTAACAAAATATACAATCTTTAACACATTTCTGTGTCTGTTTGTCTCTGAAACTTCATAATGGGTTCTTAACAGAATTCACAAGCAGATTAAGCTTATCATGGAGCAACATTTAACATCGGATGTCGGAAATAAAGTTTGTGATTTGAAGATTTCAAATTTGTCGCTCTTAGTAGGACAGTAAGATCTAATAAGATTCGGTTATATCGAATTTTCAGTTTTGAGATCTAAACTAGCCCAGTAAGAATCTCTTCTATTATAACATTTCTTCGTATCGAAATTAGTTCAAATAGCAACGTTAAATATAATTTTCATATCAATGCGAAGTAATTCGCAAACCAAGTCGCGGGAATTAGCAAGTTGCCAATAGGATTCTTGTTGGGATTCTATTTTTTTTTTTTTAATTACATACATTTTTTAGCACCACAAATATTTTCAGGCTACAGCTGCTCCGTGAAATCTGTTTTCCTTTATTTTTTTTAATCTCTATTTTAATTATATAAACTCAAGCTAGAGTAATGGAATATTTTATTTAGTGTCTAAAGTGGGTGAAGGATATTTTATCTTTATTGAGTTGCAATAGCCATTGAAATGTTCATTGCCTACCAAATTAGGACCTATACCGAACAAGATGGACGCTAATTTGGTACGTGTCTGTCTGAAATACCACTCTGGGCCCATCAAATAAGGGACGAGTGTGGCTTGGCTACTCTTTTCGGGTCGAGTTAAACGAAACTGCACCAAACCGCTCTGGTTTAATTTAACAAAATAAATAAAAAAAATTACCCATTTCAGCCGTCTAAATTAGAGTATTTCTATAATTTTGTGTTTCTTTGATACATGCATGCCGCCATCGACGATGTATGCCGCTCTATTTTTCTTTACTTAATATTATTAGGAAAGTCAGTAAATCAAGGAAGTTAGAAAGAATTCGATAGGCACTGTAAAACCGTAGACCTAAGCGATCATCACGTGACTGGGAGCTTTTTCCGTGAAGTGTGTGTGACCTGTTCGTTAGACGATCTAACTATTTTTAATTGACACTTTAAAAATGTTCATAACATTTTAAAAAAAATGGTTAGAAATACATTTGAAATATATGAAATACAAAAATAAGAATTAACCGGTCCCCTTGACATTTCAAATCAAATTCGTGTTGTTTACACTGACACATGTAGGTAGGTAGGTTGGGCAAGATTACATCATCACTTTGTAACAGAAGGAAGTAAAATACCGAGGAGAAAAAAAAATCATATATATACATAGCCCTTGGGCGAAAAACCCATAAGACACTTTTTGTATGGCAATTGACAATATAATATAGCTTATATTTGAAGGTTGTTAAGCAGGCTGGCCTTGATAGAATAAGGCCATTCGGTTCCCTGAAGCTCAAATAATCCTTTTTGCAAAAAGTCTGAAGATTACTAGAAATTGCTCTTACAATTAATAAATAAATGCCTCAAAATTCACCATGAACGCAAAATTCGCAGGAAACAACTGCCTATTTAATAAGTATATTACGGTAAATGTACGTAATGAATGGTAAATATTAATAATAACCAGTCAGTATTCATTATAATTACCTCAAGATTTGTTATGATAAAAACTGTAATCACTTAAAAGTGATTACAGTTTTATTGACAATTCACTACTGTAATGTTTTTGGTAAAAATAATAAAAAAAAAACACAAATACATGAGCTCATTTGTGATTTGTTTTATTCTTCTCTCTTTTGTTTTTTGTTCTTTGCTCAGTGTTTATTAACTTAATGCTAATTGACTTTGCCTCCGAGGCAAAACAGCCAAATAAATAAATAATGTATATTATAACTGTTGTTTTTTGTAGACAAATATATGCTTTTTTTGTTTATTTTATTTATTCAAAAGCTTATCATGTGCCACATAATAAATATAGCTTAAATCAATTGGGAACTGACAAAATGAAAATTATACAATCATAAAATTTAATATATATTACTTCCATGCCAATAAACTTAAGGAGAGGTTGCCAATTGGATAAATATTAATTTTATACCACTTAGAAAAAAAAAAACAATTTTCATATAAAAATGTGAGCAAAGTGAGCACACCCGGAATACTATTTTTAATTATAAATTACTAGCTGGTGCCCACGACTTTGTCCGCGTTCTCTATAGCCTTCCTCGATAAAAGGACTATCCAACACAAAAATAATTTCCGCGTTCTCTATAGCCTTCCTTGATAAAAGGACTATCCAACACAAAAATAATTTTTCAATTCGAACCAGTAGTTCCTGAGATTAGCGCGTTCAACCAAACAAACGAACAAACTCCAGCTTTTAAGATAACATAATTTATTATATTTACCAAAAGGTGTAATTATTAATAATAACCAGTAAATGTAAATAATTTATTGCATTTACTTTCAATCTTGCTAATTAAATATTAGTAATTATTAACAATTTTCAATTAATCACACTGACCATAACAGAATACACGCAGTACCAAGAAGTTTACCCAATTTCTTTGGTTAATGCTATAGATAAGACAGCTGTTTCTTCCTACATCAAATACAAATGTTCCATCAGATGTTATCCCACTGTAGTCTTCTTTAAAGAATACTGTCAAAAATGTGCAATTCTGCTACAAAATTAATTCAAGGTCATATTGATACGCCTATATGTAGGGCTCTTTGTTAAGACTACTACAAATAAATGTATAAGGTTTGCCTGGCCTTAGTTATTCCCACATGAGATAAATACCGACAGTTGCGCAACGTAAACACACACTTGCAACCTTAACAACTTCACGACAAACTTGCGCTAACAACCTTGAAACTAATCAACTACAACACAACCAATATCAAACCTTATCGTTTAGAGCCTAAGGCTCTTTTTATGAGCGGCCAGAGCAGTGCAACAAACACTGACTGCCGGCAATGACCTTGCCAGTCATCAATTCTACCAGCTCTCTACACCTACTCACAGCTGTAGGTTAAAATTAAATTTTTGCTAACCATAATTTTTTTTTTACACAACATTTAATAATAATAATAAATAATTTTGATAAAAGTTGAAAGATGAGAATAGAGGATGGGAGAAGTGCCAATCTATATACTTTTGAATTAACTGTGTAAATAAGATAAAATGATTTTGATGTTAATAGTCCAATCGGTTAGTTCTCGTGTGAGCTGTACATGACTGAAATAAATGAAGCAAATAAAAGCGATCAGATGTGAAATAAAAATTTCAAGAAGAATAAGATGAACGAGATCTGTACATTAGGGTGACGGTCACACCGACGATGGTAACGACAAAGCCATGAGTGGTCGATGTGAGGCTACGCTGAGACATGGCTCACAACATCGAGGCGATGAGTGCTCAATGAGGGAGTTGAATAGTGGGCCAACGCTAACACCTACGCTACTGGCTCACGTTCCGCCGATGGCTCTGGCTGGCATGCTGCACTACTCCAAGGATCGTGATGAGCATCAGCGGGGTAGTGAACTGAGCGAGTGCGCACGCGAGGCATTCGCTCACACAACAACCACAAAGCCTTAATGAATCAGCGATCAATGTGTTGACTGTTGACTGGCGACTCACCAAAATGAGACGTAATATTGCCATGGCCGTTGGCCAGTGGCAAGGCCGTCACCAAGTCTTGCACTAAAAAACAACCACTTTTTTAACATCTTAACACTTCATTTCAAATTATAACAATCATATTTTGCACTAGAGGCACAGTCTTATCTACAAATGTAATTAACTTCTGATAAATTTAATTTTATGCGTATCGAACAGAATTAGTACAAAAATACGACATAATTAATGTATTTTAACAACGTGTCTGTGTTTTCTAATAGAAAAACATACTTATTTGTCAAAGAATGGATTTTATTCATTATTAGCAACATTTTAAAGTTTAAATAGACTCGTACAGCACATTAATAGGTCACACTGATAACAGCGGTCGCAATTGATAAGAATCTTATTGGAATAAGTGGCTAGGTCGGTAAGTTTGCTATGTCAATGTTACTGTTGCCAAATACTCGTTCCAATGTTACGTACGACGATTTCAAAGTAAATACACTCACCCGAACTAAAGTGTGATCTCTTGACGTCTCCATTTTCGGAGTCACCATCGAGGGGTCGCTTTCTGGAGTCGGTGATTTCCGGACTAGGGCAAGTATCCATTCCCGTGTCAGCGGCCATGTTGAATCTTCAAATTTCAGGGCAAAACTTTTAACTTCTCTAGCATAATTCCCATTACGTAACGGCTCTACAATTTGTATACGGATGCGGCACAACGCGTCATTAAATCATCATCTAATACACTTAACACTTAAACGACTAAAACGAGGGAAATTTAAATTTAAAATGGTCTAATTACTAAATAAGAATAGAAGTGACACTATGGATATAACGTCTAAACGTTTTATGAACGTTGAACGTTTGTCGATACGATACTGCCAGGCTGTCTGTGTGTGCCACTTAGCCAACCTGAACTTATCTGCAAATGTTATTCGGTACGTTGGCAGTATTGACTTTGACATAAGGCATAGAGATGTCTAAGTATGCTCAAAGTCTTATCGATTTTTTTTCTACAAATCTTTTTCAAAAACAATAAACATCATTATATATATTTTTAAAGACAATGTACTATGAAATTGTAAAGAAATTATTATGTACTAAACCGCAGGTATATACACTAACTAAGAATAAATTATACTAATATTATAAAGAGATGCATGTATTTTTGCATGTTTCTCAAAACTAATGGGCCGATTTTAAAAAATCTTTCACCCATAGAAAGCTACATTATCAGAGAGTAACATAGGGTATATTTTATAAAGTTATGTTGAAGAAGTCGCGTGCAACAGCTAAGCTGTTATAAATATTAAATGTTAATTTATTATATATAAAGTCATACCTATAGTAGGAAGTGCTGCTATTTTATTTTAAAAACTGCAACATGACATACCTACCATGTTCATCTAATTTTTTGTACTGATAAATAATCCGTAAATTATATTGTTAATACTTCAAATAATTATTTTAGAAAACTTATATTTCAGAAATTTATCGACATTCGCTACAGCACTACTTTGACATAATGCGCCAAGGTCATTTCCAGCGAATCAACTGTTAGGTGTTGTTGCTAACTTCACTCACCTACATAACCCAGTGATTTCTGGCGCGGTTTTTAAACCATTTAAAAAATATAAAAACCTTTAATTGTTGTTAAGATTTATAATTATTATTTTGTATATGTATTTTATGATATATCAAGAAATATTCCAATTCAGTTATAAGCTCATTTTATCTATCATTTTTTGCCATTACATATATTCTAACTATCAAACAGCCACTTGATCACGTATTGCTTTGCTTATAAGATTTTTTTTGCTAGAACTAAATTTTCGAGCTTAGCTATTTGGTAAATTTAAATATGGCGCGCATATGTAGCAGGAGAATAGTTAAATCTATGATGTAATCCAGGTCAAGGTGCGATGTTCTATCTCGTTCGCTCACGCATTCTGCAGCAGATGACCATGTGGCTATGCTATGTCATCTGCCGGCGCGGGAGGGGAGACTGTGTTACTGGATTAGGTCATGTAATGTACAAAGGAAAAATCGTGTCGCGTGTTTAATTAGATTAGGAGCCTTATAATTCTATATATTTTAATCTTTTTATATTATAGTTATTTGATCCAAGTATATTCATAACCGACTGAAAAGAATTCATGTAATAAAAATTACCAATAGTAGTTCTTTTACTTTATAACATAGTTTTATAGTAGCGAACCGCTCCCGGCTTCGCATGGATGTCCAATTTTTCAATCTCATCTCTTTATAAGCTTTTTTTTATCCTTCCCCTGATTAGCCGCCAGAGTCGGATTTATCCGACGATTATTTTCGTGTCCATTTCGCCAGAGCCGTATGTATACGACAAAGTCCTCTACTCTTATAATGTTTATTTCTAAATCATTAGGTTACTTTCTTTAAAAAATTACGAGTCAAGCGCTAGGGCTTAGCCGAGTTGGTCCAGCCCAGCCGTCCTCAAATTTGATAAGTGCACATTTTAGACACCTCCCTAACGTATGCGCCCAAATAAATATTTTCCTACTACGTGGTATATTCCTTGCAATTTTTACCGTTCATTTCATATGCGAACCCAACATTTATGAGTCCTTTTAAAAGAACTATTGCTTCCATCGCGACAGAAGCTGCGAGACTCCTAAGAAGGAAGTGTTGAAGTTGGTCTACTTATTGACAGGTAGCGGAAAGCAACGTTATAGTGCTTTCATTCACCCTTCCTATGGATAGTCTCACATTAGTCATGATTACAAAGTGGGATAAACACTTTGTTCTAGAAATCTAGATAATTTGTGGCATTTCCAGGATTTAGCTTAGGCATTCACTTATAGGTGGTGGTTAATTTTTTTAACAGGGATATCTGGCCAAAAGGCTATAATCATACTTACCACCCATATCTAGGTATAATGGGATAAATCCTTTGAATCAAAATTCCTGAAATAGAAAAACAGGTCCCATGGGACTATAGGGAGTGGGATCATTATGAAGTCCTTTGATGCTCAATACAAACTACTTAAATCATATAAAATCGTTTTATTAAGTAATTCTGCATGTAATAATAATATTATTATATTCTGTTTTACATACGAACATAAAAATACATTAAAAATAATGATGGGTTTTAATAATGAAACAATAGAAATGTTATTTTTTATATTTACACAGTTTTATCGTACATACAACATTAAATCAAATCCGATTGCATTGTTTTTTTTTTTGATTCATTAATGATTTTAGTTAAATAAAAAAAAACATTTTTAACACCCCACAAGAAAAAAATACAAATGTCTATATTATTAGCTTATGGTTTCAAAAACATTTATCAGCACTTTTGCTTTTGACTTGATTATAAAATAATAAATTTTTTACCATATCAAAATCCGTTGGGTGCATCAATGTACTACAAGTATGGATTTCAACTTTGTGGAACATTTGTGACATGAACTCTGTCATCTGTCATTTAAAACCAACCAAACAGGGTGTTGCTTAAAGAAAATGCGACTTTACGTCAACGCATTAAAGTTTAAAATGAATAGTAGAAGTGGTCGTTACGGTCGTAGATCCGCGCATACGGATACGGATATTTGGTGTCAAGATCCGCGGATACGGATACGGATCTTAACTTTCTTACTCAATCGGTGTCGGTGTGCGCATTATAAAGGCGCCAAATGTTTGATTTTAAGAAATAAAAAACGATCAGATGCGTACAGTTGCGTACAGATTGTTTCATCGTATTAGTAATAAAAAATTAATAAAAAAACGTTCTTCTTAGACATCTCACGATGATTTAATGGAAGGAATATCAACACTGCCTGTAATGTTATGTTAGTAAGGGGCAAAAAATACGAAATAAGAAAAAAAAAAAAATTTCCCATAGTAATTTTGTGCTCAATTGTACACATTGCCCCCACTAGTTTCGCTTTCAAACTTTAATACAATGCGCGACCTATACTACTTACCTTTCACCATTGACTCCGCCGTGATTCCGTTATAAACCGCTATCACACTATTAAATTTGAAGGAAATAAATTTAGGAAATCTGAAGGTGTAATCGCAGTTAGAATAGATCGATTCTATTATCTATTTTCAACTCTATATCTTCGATTTAGATATCAATTTAGTGTATTGTGATCAACCGGTTCACTACTTAGATTTCTAAATTGGTTAACTTCAAATTGAATAGTGTTTTAACCGCTTTAGGCGTACTTTTTATGGCACGCTAAATCTGTACTTGTAATAGATTGATGGTTTTGGGTGGTTTAATAGTTAACTAAGAACTCAGATGGAGGTTATCGGGCGATGGGTGGTGTTAGGGGGTTTGCAGCAATGACGAGGGGTGGTGGCACCAGGTGGTAGGTGAGCCACCAGGAGAGCAGGGGCTGCGTGACGGCCACGAAGAGGAGGAAGTAGAGGCGCCTCTTGGTGCCACCGACCCCCCCGCCCCCGCCGCCGCCACCCCCGACCCCGTAATCACCCCCCTGCGACCCCGACAGCACTTGCAGCCGGAGGGTCTTCACCTGCCAAATATATTAATAAGATTAAGCGCCTCTTTCACCAACTACAAGTAAAGTGTTGTAAAGTTACATTTAGAAATCATTTTCTGTTGAATTATTGAATTACGCACTCGGTTTACTGCATCATTTGATAGCCGATTTTTTTATTATTATTTTATACTAAATGTTTGGGACGTTTACCGTACAAGCAAAGGTATATCAGCTCCATTATCCCCAGTGACTTTAAATGACAGTTTGGACTACTTGACGTTTGTGAAACAGGCGCTAACAAACATAAATATCCTCACAAGACTAACAAACATATAACCTCACAAGACTAACAAACATATTATATCCTCACACTTTCACAAGTAAAAGTGACTCACCAAGAAGTATGAGAGTGCAAAACTGGTGTAGACCAAAGCGCAGTAGTAGCCCGTTTTGTTGATGAGCAGCCCTCCGAGGAGGCTGCTGATCATGATGGTGTACTTGTACCCGGAGTACGCCAACAGGTCCAGGGTCTTCAGGTGAGTGCTCGTGTTGGTGATGTACAGGGTGAGCAGGTACATGATCATCTCGAACACTATGTACGCCAGGGCCGACGACGCTTGTATACTTATTTGTTCGGGGGAGAATCTTTGTTGAAGTCCTGAAAATGAGTGTGGCAAGAAATGCACATTTACATGTAGTCAAAATCAAAATTTGAGATCCATAAGAGAATTTTTAATATAAATTTCTAGAATATTGATGGGTGTAAGAAATTTTCGGGTCCAACTTGTGGGAGTGGAAAAAGAATTACCCAAATTATACAAAAAAGACAGTGAAAAAATTTCATAGCAACTCTTTCAAAAGTTCAATGAATGATGAACGATTGAGAATGAATGAATGAGAACGAGTGTTACCTAAGATAAATCCAGCTAGGAGGACGTAGGTGACGTATCCCATACAAGGGATGTAGAGGTCGGGTGCGTTTATGTCGTACCTCGGCTGCACTGGCAAGTCTTGATCGTATTTCACCATCCAATCCTGGAATTTTACGAAAATCAATATGAGCAACTCATTCATTCATTCATTATTGAATGAATGAATGAATGTATGAGAATACTACTTGTGGTAATCATATCATCATAATAATCATAAATAAAAAATAACTAATTACAGATGTGACATGAACATTATAGATTGTAATGTTAAAATGTTACCAAGTAATTACTAAATATTTAGTATTTATTTTAATGTTAAGGTCGACAGACAGGCTGATGGTCCATTTGATGGTAGGTGGCTACCGTCGCCTATAACACGAGCAACACCATAGGTGCGGCAAGTACGTTGCCGACCATCCAGGGATTAAGGATTAAGGATACGGTTTTTGGGACTACTTTTTTGGGAAGTCTTTTTAGTTAACACTTAGTTTATCGCCTGACCAAATATTATAATGCTTGTTATTTTTTATTAAACAAATTTATTTGTCAGTCGATAATCTCACCTTATGTGTATATGGAAACATGATGAGAAGTAATTTCTTGAGAACATATCTAGTGTCAACAGCAAAATAATATCTGAGACGAGTGACGGGAACAAATCTACTGAATTCCCGCTGAACTGCCTCCTTGCCGTGAGACGCCAGCTGGGTGCCATATTGAAATGCCATGTCCTGAAATAATAATTATGTTCCACATTCTTACTTCGGTACTTGTTTTTTCTTCGTACTAATCTGTACTAATATTATAAATGCGAAATTTTTTATGGATGGATGTTTGTTACTCTTTCACGCAAAAACTACTGGACCGATCACCACAAAATTTTGCATACACTTTCTCTGGGACACCAGAAAGGACATAGGGTACCTTTCATCCAGAACGCGGACGAATATAATTCAATATTTGCTGAAATGAAACCGCAGTTAAAATGATGAATTGATCATTAAACTGTGTGAGTAATACATACTAGAGCCTATTCCCATAGCGTGTTATTTCTATGTCAGCAATAAAAGCATATTTACATGACTCTGTTCATTCAGATTATAAGCGATAGTAACCAATTATGATCAAATTTACTGTCAGTATGAGAACAGCCTCATCTCTTAAAAAAAATGGACAAGAAAATACCAAAAAATAAAATTACCTGAACTATAGGTTGCTGTAACATATTGCCTATTTGAGCTGGAGATGCCATTGGGTTTTGAGGGTAACCAGCACCCATGTAGCCAAAATCTACAAAAAAGAAACTAATTGAAAATTTCATTAACAATTTAATTACAAACACCTAATATACATTGGTATTAACTCATCTATGCTTTGTCCAGACTAAAAAGCTGAAATTTAGAAATAGGTTTATTTTATAGCACAAGCATTAGCTGAGAAAGGAGTTTTGAAAATTTTAACTATAGCTTATAGCACTTATGCATATTTTACGCAACATACTTACACTACAAAAAAATTGTAACCTAAAAAATTACATAAAATAAAAACAGTAATATTGAAAACAAATTACACACTTCCTTGATGTTGTGTTTGTCCAAAGTCTACATTATTTTCTAACTGTATTCCTTCGTGGTAAGGCGGTGGTGGTCCGGCAGGAGGGAATCCGGCGTATAGCCCAGGGTCTGATGATCCCGGAGAAAAAGCTGGGGCCGGCGATGGAGTACCCATCGCCGATACGTCACTGACTCTTTTCGCTTTTCGTACACCCCCCATATGACCAACTGCAACATATATTATTAAGTTATAACCAGTGACTGGCATGAAATGGGTGAATATGTCGTTTTAAATAACTTCCTGTGACTTACCATTTCGGGAAGCATTGAAATTCATTTCAGATCGTTTCTTGTATTCAGTAAAACAGTCTTAACATAGTAATATTATTTTTGTGATAGATTTAATATATTTTTTAGTAAACTAAACACATCACCAGCTTAATGTTATCGTCGTTCGTGCGTGACATCACTTGACAACGACAATTGATTGACAATGACATAAACATGAATTGATGAATTGATGACATTGACAATTTGACCACACACTCATATCATAAGGGTCAAGGAGGATAGCGATAAGGAAGGCAATCTGAGTATTAAGTGTTTGTTGAAAGACGATAAATTGGTGGCGCTAGTGTAGCTAGTTAGAGTAAACAATTCAACCAAAATTCAACTCAGCGCACTTCACTATACAAATTGGCACTGAACTCGGCCGAGTGTGAGCCAACATGATGCATTTTGTCCACCAGGCTTGTTGTCTGCTGTAAGTAGAATTGTAGACCAAGAAGTAAGTAGCATGGCGTGGTCTTTATACCACGGACATGCAAATTACAGGCATTGCCTGTAATTAAGGGGCAACGCGCGACAACAAGCACGTATACTATAGTCTGACTTTTAATTAGACGGACTATAATGACATTTGGTGGGTTGCCATTTTATTGTAATGTAAAAATAGTGTTGTATCCTGAGTAATCGAGTATTAGGTAAAAATCGTGATTCAATCTTTTTTATTTTATAATAAGTTTGTTAGTTTGAATTTGGATTGATCAGTAGCATAAGTAGCGTGGATTTATAAATGTAGTGACGGAAATGGATACTTCAAGATACTTTTATTTGCCTGTTTTTCAATAGAAAGGTTAGTGTTTAGTTGTTAGTTTAGTTATTGATCAAGCTATATTTTTTTGTTTTTGTATAATTGATAACCGGATAACAACAATAAAATATTATTAAAAAAATTAGCTTAACATTGATCAATAATTAAGATTAAACACTTTCGATAAAAAAAAATAAGAAAACGAACTTTCTTAATCACTATTTCATTCACTTTCTTAATTTCTGAATAATCAGTTTCAGAATCCGAGTCTGTTACATTTATTATAAAACTTTCTGTCATGTCATCAATAAGGTGGTCGAGTTGCATCATTTTATTCTCTTCTATAACGTGATCGATACAACTCGACCATAATGATCGAACTCGCTTATAAATGAGTCATACTACAACACTACGCTTCATGCTTGCAACATTTTTAAAAAAAAGGTCGATTTCAGCTGTCATTTTAGTCCATCTAATTAAAAATCCAACTATAAGCAGGTTTTTCCTATATTGGTACAAAAGAAGACCATCACGAAATAAAATCTATCGGCTTTATAAGCACCTCTACGAGACTTATAAAGGTACATACCACAGTATGTACGAATAATTATAGGTACTATAAGTTATCTGTGTGCACAATAATGATTGTTCACAGACTACATATAATAAGCGTTTTACCTTTACTCTGTGACTGTGTCTTATTTATTTATTTTTCTTCGATTCGAATGGATCTTTGGCAACATTTTATTAATTTTTTAAACATTGGATTTTGACCATATTTATTATATTGTGAATAAAAATGGCTTTAACAAATGTTTTGTTACTTAGTCAAATAGCAGGATATGTAATCGGATTTATACTATCCCTTTGCATTATTGTTCCTATGAGTATGCATACAAATGAATTCAAGTACGTAATAATACAAATACGCCTTATAATAATATAAAATCTATTTAACATAGTTTTAACTAAGATTATAATGTGTTTCGACGCAAGAGAGACCAATCCTTTATATGTTAATTACAGTGGACATTGCCTATTGTTCTCCGAGGGTACATGGCAGGAGGAGGATGGTCAATTATTAGTAGAGTGGGCCTCTCGTGCATACTGTAACTATGTGCTTGTAGTCGGTATACTCATGTTTATTGTATGCTGCTTGCAGATTTACAGGTAAAATATTGTCCTATAGTAAAAAAAAAACTTATTTTCATGCAAAACTTGTTATAGAAGAACTAGCTGCCGCCCGCGTAACTGTGAATTATATACTATAACCTTCCTCGAGAATCACTCTATCCATTGTTGAAAACACAGGGCAGATGCTGCGGAGGACTTTGTTTTATAATATGTAGTGATAAATATTACAAACCTTATTACAGTATTGAATGTTTGATACTAATCCCATACTGTTAACTTCTTAAAGTATATAATGTTTTCAATATTTTGTTGAAATTACATACATTTTTGTCACTAAACAAAAATACTCTGTTTTAATCTAATGGACCAAATACACGGTCAGTCCATCGCGTCAAATTAACTGGTGTGAAGCCGTAACAGGTAACTAACTAAGCTGAAACCTACATGATAAATACTAACTTATTTGTACTTACACTTGAAAAACGAAATGTGGGAAAATATATATCAATTATTAAAACATTTTTACTTAAAAAGTAATTTTTTTTAGACAGAAACATCCATTACTGATTGTCACTAAATTATACAAAATATCTTTCACATATTCCACCTTCAGCTATTGCACATTTCTGCAACTTAATTTTCATTGTAATTTTGGAAAATTACATTGAAAAAATTGTATTTAAACACCATTAAACCAATTCAAAAGTAACTTTTTAATCATGTTATTTCAGACTCACAATGTTGATGTACAAGGGTCTGGACAGTTCGTTTCTGTCCGCGTTTGTGGAAGCGGTGGGCTGCGTCACACTCTGCGGCCTGGCCGTCTCTGCTGCAGTACTCGTCACACTCGGCTTCATGACTTGGTGTGAAAATATTATCGAGAGGTTCCCCAGGTGTGTATTAACAAAATACCTTCGTGTTATAAGGCTGTTTACACATTGTCATCAGTAGACAATTAGTTAATTTTTAACTTTCTCAAGTATTTCCAAAAAAGTGTTAGAACTTTTTAAAAAAAATAGGATACGATATGTGATTGATTTTATTTTAGAACCTTGAAATGTATTTCCACTTTACTCATACACATTATTTTCATGGTTTCTGTTTTGTATTTATATTCACACCCAACTGCTTAGAATTTTTAAAGTGGTTATACCCAAAGGGAATCTACACATTATGAATACATTAGCTAGTGCCCGCAACTTCGTCCGCGTTCTCTATAGCCTTCCTCAATAAATGGACTATCCAACACAAAAGGAATCTTTCAATTAGAACCAGTAGTTTCTGAGATTAGTGCGTACAACCAAACAAACTCTTCAACTCTTAATTTTTTTTTTTCCGAAACCCTGGTAAATTTAAATCTATAATGACGATCGTAAGAGTTTCATGGAGTAAACCTAATTGATAAAATCGTTGATTTTGAATCAAATATTTTATGTTATGTCGCCTTCAACAGTTAAAGTTATCAAATAAACAGTTGATTTGTGAAGTTCAATGACATGTTTTTCCATTGAACAGTTGCGAGGTGGCAGCCGGCCAGGACATAGATCACAAGGACAAGATAGGCACGAACGGGTTCTATGTGGAAATGGGAACGGTTCAGTTTGGGGCGTGGGGAGCTTTCGCCACGTGGGTGGGTCTGGCTGTGTTCTCTACCTTGAAGCTATGCCGCTATCACCAGCTGGAGAACATAAGGGTCTCCATGTATAGGGAACGCCAGAGACTCGTCAACGAGACTGGCTCCCCGCCCACCTTGAGACGTGAAGTCCCACAGGACGGTCGTTCGACACCACCGGTTCTTGAACAAGTGGATTAAGTCGTGATTTATTGTGCAATGTTATAAGATTTATATATCACAAGTTAAAATGCAGGAAGTTGCTGAAGTTTCCACACTTGTGTGGAAATTAGAACAAGTTCTTTGTTATCACTTTTTTTAGCCTCAGTCAAATCTGCAATCAGCAGATGGTTTGCAAAGTCGTGTTTGAAATTCTTCCAAAGAAGATTCCCTACATTTATAAGTACCCTCAGTTTATTTTATAGGGTGAGGAAACATCAGCTGTAGCTTGTAGCTTTGTAGTCAGCTGATTGGGATTCGCCACTTACCCGTGGTACTATACCGGTGATACTACTGGTAGTACCAAGGGAAATATTTTTTGCCCGTAGTACTACTATGCTGTCTGGTAGTACCACGTGGTTTTTAAGCCTTTTAAGTTGATTATCACTTGGCCAATAGTAAGTAGAGCTAGTACCCATGGGCGTAGCCAGGATTGTATGTAAGGGGGGGCAGACAAAGAAAATCCTAGATTACTTATATTGTTTTCATCATTGTTTTTAATAGTATTGTGTGGGTAAGATTTTTTAAAGCTAATATATTAGGGTAAGATTTTTTTTAAAAGCTTAGTTTCATATTTTTGAAAAAAAAATTCTGTCATTCTATTCTTTAGTCAATTATAATTTTAAAAAATGTGATTTTCGCTATCATTTATAGTTTTTGAGATCATCAAAAATCTAAATGGCTTTTTTGTTTTTGTTAAAACAATTGCAATTTTTATTAGCAGAAAAAATCCTAAAAGCGCCTTTCTCAGAATTGCATTCCGCGTAGGGCGTAGAATGAGCTATCGCTCATATTGTTCGAAGACTTCTATTTTTCGCAGAAAACCCACTTCTTGCCTAGAGATCCCATTCCGTATTGTCGGATTTCACAAGCCAGCCTTCTTCAAGCCTGTTAGTTTCTTTTCTTAGGTCTTATAAGAAGCGTCGCAAGCTATAAAGCTCGTAAAAATTACAGTAACAGAACAACCGCTCTTCTGGGGGGGGGGGGACGCTAACTATGGTTAGCGTCAATAGTACCTAGCTCCAATGTCGTCGGTGAACCCAGTATCATTCCCAACAAGTCAGAATATGTTAGAAATTTGACTAGAAGGATTGTTTGAAAGTTTAGGAACAAAACTAAAGCCTTCTACATTATACGTAGACAATCACTCTCGCTAAAAATCCTTCATATGAACAGCACAAAAAATTATTAAACTCGAACTTTTTTTGTGAGACAGTTTGTGTCCAAAGCAGTTATTTATAAACAGCTCGCTGACATTTTTACTAAATCAAGAAACAGATTGACTCAATTCTAAAAAAGGGCAAATGTTAAGGCTAATAGTTAAACTATTGCTGCTGTCTATAAGATTAAAGGGTAACCATGTTTGTACATGAATAGTTGCTGGCGCACCTCATCCAGGGAGGTTTATTTAACCAAATGTCAAGTAGGCCAAACTGTCATTTAAAGTCACCGGTAACCGGGGATAATGAAGCTGATATACCTTTGTTTGTACGGTAAACGTCCCAAACATTAAATAGAAAATAAATAAAAAAAATCGGCTATCGAATGATGCAGTAAACCGAGTGCATAAATTCAACAAAACAGAAAATGATTTCTAAAAGTAACTAATCAACACTTTACATGTAGTTTGTGAAAGAGGCCCTAAGCATAATAAATATTAAAAAAAAAAAACAAGTTAATCTATTTTATAGTGCAATTTTATATAATTAATTTTCGATATCATGGAATGTAAGATGCGATGTATTTATGAAATCTATGTATAATTTGTGATAAATTAAATAACTAAGTTCAACTAACATTAGATAACTATAATATCTACTTTAGTTATATGCTGATCATTTACATTAATAAAATTATAACTATAATAAATATAATAATCATAGGATCTCATGTAAATCACATTAGTGATTATTGTTGTTTATTTTATTATTAATGTTGTAACATAATTTGATAATAAAACTAATGTTATATTAATGAGTAGGTTTTTAATTCACAATACCCTTTTAAAGAAATCACAGAAGAATCAACAACACCTATCTATAGAGTTATTATAAATTAATTATTATGTTTTCTATAATTATGCGGTCTTTGGAACTACATAAAAATAAGTAAATCAGTCTTGCAATCACAACATAAAATCCATTCTAGTTCAGTTTTGAATTCACCCAACAGCTGTGGGTTCACTCGTATCACTGACAGTTTGATTACTGGTATACGCTTCACCGTGTATTTTGAGCATGTGCACCTTTAAATACCGCACTTGTGCGAATTTGTTGCCGCAAATGTCGCACGGGTAACTGCCCACGTTGTGAGTCCGTACGTGTCTATTCAAATCACTCTTGACACTGAACCCTTTGTCGCACACCGAACAAACGTACCCCTTTTCCTTCGAATGCCTCTTCAGATGCCTCAACAGATGCGTCCTCCATCTAAACGTCTTATAGCACTGGGAGCATTCCCAAGTTTTGATTCCCGTGTGGCTTTGCTCGTGTATGTACAGGCTGGCCTTTGAACGGAAAGTTTTGCCACACTCCTTGCATTCCTGCTTCTGTTCGCCCGTGTGTATCGTCAAATGCTCCGACAGGGACGCTTTCATGCCGAACTTCCTGCCGCAAATGTCGCACTCGTGCTTTTTCACACCGCCGTGATGATATCTCATGTGGTAGAAGTAGCTGGACGAGGCCGTGTATGATTTGGCACAGATTTTACAAGTTCTAACTGTGTTTTTCTTCTTAGTCTTTGCCAGTCTAGGTTCGTTGCATTCGTCGGACGACGTGTCCGAATCGGAATCGTTCGGTTTATAATCGTCTCTATGTGCGTTTGCGGTGTTATTCTTTTGGCTATCCTGAGAATTTTCTTCGACAGTTCCCGGTTCGACTTTCCCATCATCGACTAGGTCTTCACTGTCATCTACAACTTTTACAAGCTGAGGTTCATCCTCATGTGGAGTGTCCTCTATGGCTTCGAATATCGAATCGGGCACCGTCTCGAAACAGTGCTCCTCGTCGCTATGATCCGAAAACTCATTCTGCAGCAATTCATCCGAATTACTCAATTTCTCCTCTTTGGTGGGTTCGTCTATTACTAAAGTACAACTTTCACCAGAACTGTCCTTTTTGTCTGTATCTTTTGTATCTTTATTCTGCACCTTCGCATATTCAAAAGCGTGTAATGACATGTGAAACAGGAAGTCCTTCTTGTCAACGTTCGTGTCGCATTCGTCGCAATGGAAGAATAGTTTGGAGTGTGCCGCGTTCAGATGATCGCTGTAGCAACGTTCGTCTTGCACTTGATGGCAATATTCACACATCCTGGTCGGTTCAGTTTCGAGCCGGGTCGAATCCGGGCCACCGTCCGGGTATTGAGGCGGTTTTGTTGGGCTGGCGTCCGAGTCGGGGTAGTCTGGCGGCTGCGGTCTCGCATCGACCTCCATCATTTGTATCGCCACGAACCTGCAACAAAGCGGTTCGAAATTCAAACATCTTTTCACTCTTGGTGTGTACGAGCGTGTCTCGTCAGTTGGCTTCGTAATCGAAAAGCGCGACCGCAGTAACAGGCGAACACTTTAACGCCGGTGTGTACGCTCCTATGAGCTCTCAATTCCCCGAGCCTTTTGAATTTCCTTCCGCACTCTGCACAATCAAATCTACTCTCTCCGTGAGCTCTCTTGTGCATACGCAAAGCGACGCTAGATTTCACTGTCTTCCCGCAAACGTCGCATACGAAATCTCTGTTTTCAGAATGGGATTTAACGTGGTCTTCCAGGTGGCTACTTCTGGAGAAATCTTTGTGACATATGGTACAAGTGTAAGGTCGTTGTTTGGAGTGCAGTGCGCGGACGTGTCGCGCCAAATTACCACTCTCGTTGAACCGAAGGCCGCACGTGTGGCAACCGTATCTTTTCTCTTGACTGTGCCTCCTCACGTGTCTCTTCCAAGAATATATCCAAATGTTTTTCTGGCATATTTCACATGTTGCATACTTTTTGCCGTCTTCTCCCTCCATAACCGTCAAAGGTCTCTCGATGTATTCCTCCAATGCCTCGTTTGCAACGCAATTTTTCGTTTGGCTCTTGTTTAATTCAACGCAATCGCCTACTTTCTCATCAATTTCTACCTTTTCCGTTTCTTGTTTCTCTTTCAATATTTCTCTGTAAAAGCAAAGTTCAAGATATTTTAAGGGATTTAATAAGAGGGATTGAAGTAAAGGTTGAGATATTGCGTGTTAGGTTTTAATAAAATATCTAGTTGGTTATAAAAAATATTCGCATGTATTAATAAATATGTAGATTACATTTACAACATTTGGTTTACGCTTTTCAGTCAGTCATTGGTAGGGTAATTGGGACGGTAACGCTAGTTGCGTGAATAAATTCGGTTGCACAAGATCGTGCACTCTCTTGGCGTGGAGCCTCAAAGCTCTTCTATGTCTGAACGTAGCGCCGCACAACGTGCAAGGATGCGGTTTGGAGTCGGTGTGTGTCAATATATGATTATTTAATTCGCGTTTTTGTCTGTACGATTTCCCGCAATGACATACGTGAGGTCTCTCGCCTGTGTGCTTCAGGCGGTGCCTCGTCAAGCCAGATTTGAGGCGGAACTTCGCTCCGCATTCGGCACAATGGTACGGAAAGTGGTCTATGTGTGTCTTCAAGTGTACGTGGAGTGTGCCGCTTTGAGTGAAACGTTTCCCGCACTGCGCACACACATACGGCTGCTCGCCAGTGTGTATTCTCACGTGTTGTCTCAAGTTCTGTGCGTTTGCGAACGTTTTAGAGCAACATAGACACGTGTGCCTTCTTAGCCTTTCGTGTGTCGACGTTAAATGTCTATGGAGACCGTTAGGTGTTCGGAATTGTTTTCCGCATATATGACAAACGCACGGACGCTCGTTCGTATGTATGCGCTGATGGAACAAGTACGTGTGCGCCGAACTCAATGCCTTTCCGCATATTTTACACATATATAAAATTTTTCTATTAACTCTCTTTTGCACTTGTTTAAGTTCCTCTCGAGTTTCATCGTCCATTCTGCCCTTTCTCATGTTACTGTCCGTGAGATCATCAAAACTGTTGACGTCCACATTTCTGTCATCTTCGGCCACATC
This sequence comes from Synanthedon formicaeformis, assembly GCA_945859745.1. NCBI lineage: Eukaryota > Metazoa > Arthropoda > Insecta > Lepidoptera > Sesiidae > Synanthedon > Synanthedon formicaeformis. The sequence continues at coordinate 10,311,234 of OX243970.1, forward strand.
GTCCTCAGAGTCATTTGAATCACTGTTATCGGTGAAATCTGGATAGCTACATTTCTTATGTGTGTGCTCATTTTCAAAATGATTTCTAAAATTAACTAGGGCTTGGTAGAACCGCTTGAATAATTGCGATTTACTGTCGACAATATTGCATAAGGGTTCGTCGTCTTCGCTGTTAGATTCGTTTCGATCGGAGGCCGCATCGTATTCGTTCGATATATCATCACAGGAAGATGTGCGGCCTTGGAATCTGGAACAAACAATCCCAGTTTATACTTTCATTTCTTCCCGTGAGTGTTTAAATGGTATTTTAGATGGGTGCTTTTTCTGAATCTCTTCGAGCACAGGTGACATTTATAGTTTCTTATGTTTAAGTGCATGTTTATGTGGCAATCGAGTGTGTTTTTGGCTCTGTAAGATGCACCGCAGTAAGTGCATTTGAACGGTTTGTCTCCAGTGTGCATTCTTGAGTGAACGTCGCGGGCTATTCGCGTAGGAAAAGCCTCTCCGCACGTAGGACACACGTGGGACAAAACTCCTTGGTGTACCACTTTTGTGTGGTTGGTTAAATTTCCCTTATTTCTGTAACTTTTTGAGCACATTCCGCACTTGTAAACACTTATCTCCCTACTGTGACTCTTCATGTGCACAAACATGTTGTATTTGTTTGAAAATGTCTTATTACATTCGGGACAAACTGCGGGAATATATTTTTGTCTCCTTGAATTTTCTTGCCCGGGCACTTTTTCTTTTGAGGCACCTTCTGTAAGATGTGTTCGGGTGATGTGACACTGTAGATCTTCGCTATTATCTGCTGTATATCCACACGTGCGACAGGTATTCGTTCCGATGGTAGAATTATTGACATGTTCTTGCAAATGTTCCACAAACAATTTCCTATTATTATAAACATTGTTGCAGCATGTCATGCCATTTTCTATGTTGCCTTCGACATGTTGGTTGAGATGAAAAACTAATCTTGTCGCTGAAGTAAAGACGCTATCACAAAACGGACAGTTATAGTCGGGTAGCTCTTTAATTTTTTCATTCTTTTCAATTACATTATCCTCTCTGTCAAAGTCTGAATCGTCCGATACGAGAGCTTGTTCAAAGGTGACATTGTTTTTAATAAACTGCTCTATAGTTTTCTTGTCTCTCAAACAATGTACGACCGAAAGGTGTTCACAAAATTCGGGGACACTGTTCAAAAGAGGTCTTTCACTACACTTTTGACACACAAACTTAAACTCATCTTCATCGATATTCAGTATGTGACAATAATTAATCAACACACTTTCTATAAAACTCACTGTTGTTTCCGACCTGAAATTGCACACCATTTTTGTAGGCAGTACAATGATTAATCTGTCGCAAACTGTGCACTAAAAAAAATTAATTTTAGCTGTCCTTTAGTTCGATGTCCTTTAGTCTAAATAATTTTGGGTTCTCGATTTTTTTTAAATATCTGTGATAAATAGATACCTAGTTAACTTTGGTGGTTAAAAATGTCCAGTTCCTAGTTTTTAAAAAATGGGAGGTTTTCATACTTTTCTTTCCATGAAAACACATCTACCACTGCTCCTTAAATTCCTTAGATTATGTTAAACACCACACTTACTTGTGTGGTTTACTTCTACTTTAGCCGCTCTCAGCGGATCTCACCAGAGGATAAAATTTGATATTACATTTCAAAATGGACTAATTTAAAAAAATAAAAGATTTTTTTAAATGTTTTAAAATCTATATTAAGCGTTTAAATTATTGATTTCTTTTGATGCGATCAGAATAATAATTATTCCTTATTGCTTTTAAAACCACTTTTAAGTTTGTTGCTTTGTTACCCTCTTTTTTAAAAAGCAATTCAAAAACAGTGCATCGTTTGCGACAGTTCAACATTTACAAATTAAAATTATTCACTATAGTTAGTATACTCACTTTATATCATCCTTGTCTGTGACGGTACTTGTGTCTGGAACATTTGAGTTTGATGCCTGCAAATATTACAGTTAAGTATAATTTAGAATTCCTAAGTACACAATGCATTCGAAGCATTTGAAACTGGGCAGCCCATCTTAGGACAGAAACCTATGCATTAAGTTTAAGGTTTGTGAGTAATGAATTGACTATTGACATTTTTTTTAACATTTCACATAGTATTCTAATTTTTTGTTTGTAATTAATTTTGTTTAGATTTTTTTTCTTTTCATTTTATTATTTCAAATTTATTTATTGGAGTTTATGTACCAAATTGAATCATGTATTGTGTTCAGCTCTAATTGGCTTGCACACTGGAACTAGATGTTAAGTGTCCTAGGGTGTTGCAGTTTTAAATAAATAAATAAATAAGGGATGTTTGAGCCTATTCTCTTTTGGGCACCATTTTTTATTCTTTATCCTACAAAGGTTTGCTGTGCTACATCCCCTCCTGCTTGTGTTATTAGCCAACTATAGCCACCTGCCATCAAGTGGACAGACAGCCTATATTAACATTAAAAAAATATATTTTTTATTCTATACTAGCTGAACCAGTCAGTCTAATGTTGGAAGTGTAAATAAAAGTATTATATGTTCATTATCATAGAAAAGTTCTAGACAGTTCTAGATTAGTATATGGTTTGATTTTATTTGACGTTCAACGGTCAGCGGTTGAAATAACAACAGCAAACATTTGCCATGATGACGGTCAACGTATGAAAATTATGTTTTTATTTATAAACAAAAATTGGTTTACACAAACCAACATAACATAATTTTTATATATAAATAAGATTTGCTACAATATGAAAATTAAAGAGGCTTATTCTATTATCTAAGCTAAGACATGCAATGTATTATTTATTTAATAACTATTTACCTGATTTGTAAGTTCAGGAGATAATTGTCGTGATCTCAAAGCAACATCCACTTGCTCACAACAAAGTACCAACTCGTGAAATGCGAGCAAAGTACTCACGCATTGATAGCAAACTACTCGCGGGAATAAATCTTGCTCTGATACCTGTTCACAATACATATATTATATTATACCATTCAACCTATTCTTAGTTATGATATTAAAATATCATAAAATATATTATTTACTACAATGCTCTGTTTTTGGCATAACATTTAAAATATTTCCACTTATTTTTAAAAAATCATAGATTCCACACTGCCATTTTAATATAATCTTATAACTTAATGGTTACATATATGCTATAAGAAAAAATTTTATTATCATAATTAGTACCAATTTTTAAAAACAGGTGGTATGGTATAGCTTTTCTCTACTTTCAACTGCTTGTTGCATGTGTTTCTGAAAGAAAAATGTTGATAATATACCTGTATGGGCAAATATTTATGAATTTTATCCGCCAAGTTATTTTGCACTCCTTCCTCTTCAAATATTGGCATCACCATCTCGGTCATGGTGGCGCATATACGGCACATTTTACTTTCACCTATAACATGAATAATATTCCAAATTTATGATCATTAGTAATTCTGTTTTAAACGAAATTTAAACCTTAAAATAAAAATAATACGAAAGTGAAATCAATTAATCTAGATCAAAAAAATTTGACCATAAAATATTATAACTATTGAAGTAAAACCAACTATGGAAAAAACTCTGGTAACATTATTTTAAAATTTTACATTAGGACCTGTCATATTACTCCTTCGAGTTATGGAACGCACTTTAGGACTCTCATTAGGAACAAAATGGAAATCATAAATGCTAAACTAAAGTTGCTCTAAGGCTGCCCTCACACAGTCGGAATGTCTCTCTGAATTCATATTATTAATTCAGAACACCCAGAATTCCATAAAATGTAAATATGTTTCACACACATTCTGTTTTCAGATTATAAGTTTCTCAGATGGATCTGTAAAAATTATACTGACGAGCGTTCTGAATACCAGATCGGTATACTTGATCATGATTTCATAACACACGTAATTCCATACATATGAAGAGAGCACACACATACTGGAATCAGATTATGAATTATTTTAGTTGACACTGCAAGCGATTGACTGACATGGAAAATTTGGGTTTGCATTTTATTTTTTTATTATATAGAGCCAAAAACATTGCAATAAGTATTAATTCCTCTTTCATAAAGAGGTTTGCATGTGCCGCAAACAGGAGACTACTGATCAATCTGAATTTTTAAGATATGTGTGAGGCAAGGTAACGGAATTTAGATTATGAATTCAGACATTCTGGCTGTGTGAGGCCAGCCTAAGACGTTTGTATAATTTTTAAAGTCATTTAACATATTTTTTAAGGGTGACAGGTGACGGTGGCCAATCTACACTTGATGGTATGTGGCCACAGTCTCCTATAAAACAATCAAAGCCATAGGATTACGAAGGGTAGCGAAATGGGCTCTGGCATTCCTTACTTTCTCAAGGAAACACACATGCTGTTATTTCACGGTGGTTACTGCAGCCATACCATATGCAGTGTGCCCTGGCACTACCTACTATGGTAAAATGATTATAGATTGATGTTTGTACTTACTGCTCACGATGATTTCGGTGGTAGTCGATCCGTGCATATTATTATTATCCGTGGTCGCAGTTGACGGCTGACTGTTGGGAATGTTGATAATGTATACTTGTTCCGGTTTGTTATCCATTTTTCATTTATTATTTTCTAACAAATCAATATTTCCTAATGAATTGGTTTTACAGTAAAAATTAAAATAGATAATAAAAAAAAAAGACCCAGCTACCCCAGCTTTTAAAATCACAATAATAACGTCAAATGTCATTGTCAGTTTTATAATATAACTGTTATAAGTTATAACACAGATAACACTTATAACAAATCATGTCAATATGTCAATAAAAAAGTCAGATTATAAAGATTGACTGACATTACTGACAAAAAAACCAATTAGGAAATAACAACCGGAATTTTCATTTTTCAGAATCTCTTTCTTATAAGTACAACTATATAGCGAACCTAGCCGACGTTGTTGTCTTGCCCGAACTCGAAAAAAAAGTCCGATTGCAACGCCATCTGTTGTCCAACCTGCTACCTATCTAGTACCCAACATCCTTATCACTACATTAAACATTTATAAAACAAAGTCCTCCGCCGCGTCTGTCTGTACGCAATAAACTCAAAAACTACTGTAACGATTTTCATGTTGTTTTCACCAATCGATAGAGTGGTTCTCGAGGAAGGTTTTAGTATTTACAAAGTTACGTGGGCGAAGTCGCGGGCAGCAGCTAGTCTATACTAACATTATGAAGAACGTTATAAAATATGTACCAAAATATTATATATTTTATGTCAGTCAGCCTTTTTTTTAAAATAAAACAAGGTATATAGATAGGTAGGCAAGTATCAAACTTAGTTTAGTATTTAATTTTTTAAGCCAAAATAATATATTGTCAACATAATATTGTAACTTAAATACCTATCTAATAATTAATGCAAAGTAAATAATTATTATTCCTTAACGATTAATAATTGTTTGGTAAATTTAGCGCTCGTCCTACGGCAGCAATCACTGGGTTCACCACCATCGCCTTATTCTTGTAGGTTTGGATAAGTTGCTGAAAACAGTAAAATATTGGCTGAAAACAGTAAATAGTTATAAGTAAGTACCTATATCCAGTGCCGTAAATAGCCTTTTTTGCGCCCTGTGCGAGCTTCTATAACTGCGCCCTTGTTTTTTTTTTTTTAGATATTATAGGTAACCTGGAGCAATGTATAGGCCTACTTTATTTTATTCAGGGTGATAAAATAAAGCACAAAGGAACTTGGTGTTGGTAGACCAATTATCTAATATTTTTGAAGAAAAATCTATTTTTTTAAAGAACTGATGTAGGTGTGGGCAAACAAGCAGACGAGCCATCGGATGTTAAGTGGACACTTCGCCTATTATACCACCTACTGTGTCTGCCAAAAAAATTAGCTCGATGTTTTGTCTAATTTAATAGACTTTTTGATGATACTGGCATGTAGGTACGTATGTGTTGGAATCGAGCACTATAGGGGCGCGTGAGAACTTGAGCGTGAGCGTGAGAATCAGGAGCAAACCGAAAAAATAATAGTCCTGCCTGGTCTGTCCATTCTTGCGCCCCCCAGGGTCTACGCCCTGTGCCTGGGCACTGCCTATATCTACCTACTTCCGTACCTGCATGCTGTTCTCATACTATTATGTATTTTTTTAATATTAAATGTCCAATATTACAAATGTAATGAACCAGAAATAAGTTCATCAAGTGAATTGAGGTCAATGAATGCTAACTGTGGAATCTCCTATTCAGTTTAATATTCTGATAATATCTGTTGTTGGGTTAGAATAACAACTTACCAATACGAGTTTGACGAGGAAAACAGCGAATGTGAGAAATGAGATGGTCATGAGGGCACTCTCTGAAGAAGGGAACTCTACGTGTGATCCTCGCTGCGAACGACGCACCCGCCGAGAGGGCTCAGCGTCGTCAGGCCAAACTGTCTCTATGCGGGTCTCTGTTTTGCGGAACATACATAAATTGGTTCAGTTAACACCAAGTGATCGATAGAACCATCGAAATGAGGTGGATATGAAACAAGTAATCATCAGTAGGACAAAGGAGTCTTAGTCTTAGTTTAGGAGGGCTGTCTCTTCATGGTGGTCTTCTGTAAAAGGGTGGTTATTACGGAAGAGCGGCCCAAATATATTTGTGCATTAAATAATGGCCACTTGCTTTATCTACATAGGAATACATCGTGACAAAACCTGCTAATTTCCGATGGGCTAGTGTCCTGAACCACAGTTCGTACACAAAGGAGATTCCTACGCTTAGTATTGGCGAGGTGCAGCGCCCAGCAGCAGGAGAGACATCCCAATGTAACAAAGTTGGGTTATTTGAAGAGCTTTGTAATTATCGCCCATGATCAACTAATAAATAAATATTTTCACACATTCTACACAGCACCATCTAGTACCACAGTAAGAAACTAATGTTTGTATTATGGATACCAGACAGTTTGATATACTAAGTAAATTCAACAAATAAAGTGCTTTATCAGCCTAAGATTGAACATTCTTTGTATTTTGTAGAATGATAAGGTCTGTTTTCCTTTGAAAATTCAAAGTGACAATTATGTCAATCAGATCGATACCTATTTCAAATCTAAGCCTTAGCGAATTTTGAAATGACTGGAATTTGTTATCGAAACTGATAAAGCACTTTTCTGGTCGGCCATACATAGATTACTTTTTTTTGTAAATACATAAGTATGTACATATTATAAATACAAAACATCCATGACTCAGGTACAAAAGTAAATGTTAAAACACATAAACATTTGCCCCTAGCGAGATTCGAACCCGCGACCGTTTGGTTAACAGCTAGTTATTAGCCATAATAATGAATTTAATTTTTTTCATACCTATATCTTTCAATATAGTGTTCTTGAGTTCTCGTAAATATTTCATCTTGCTGTTTACACTCCTATGAGTGTTTTTTGTTATCGTATCCGCAACTATTTTGACAAGTTTTATAACATTTTCTAGAGCATTTGCTTTGCTATCGACACTAGGAGTTTCCTTTGATTTCTCTTTAATAGTCGGTGGTATTTCTGCATTCTTGCTACTCAAACCAACGCTGATATTTTGATTGTTTTTCGAAGAACTTGATTCACTGGTGTTATTAAAATTATCTTCTTTATGTTTTTCTATTGTTGTCACAAAGTCAGACACTTTATAATCTTCTGCTGCCGGATTATTAAATGCAGTTTTGTTTTTATTTTTGACATTTTCAGGAGGATTTGTCTTGGTATTCGTGTCAGGTCTCTCACTAATCGCTGTGTAAGGTGAATGAGTAACAGCGGTGAAAACTCGACGCACTTCGCTAGGAAATGCATTGACAAAACCGTTATTCCAATTTGTTTCCGACAGAGAATTATTTATATAAATTCTATTTGATTTTCGTGTAGAAGTTTCAAAATAATGTTGGGCAGCTAATTTGGAAACTGTTCGTAATGGTTTCCTGTAGTGCTGCTGTGAAATCTCAACCCATTCACTGTTGGCTTGTAAAACTATTTGCAATTTCAACAAAAATTTAACAATATAGTTTGGACTGCAATTCATAACTAGGTTTCGTGTTAATATTTATCTTTTTTTTTATACAAATGTATGACTTTTTGATATGTTTATTGCACACGTCTTTACATGCTTGTGAGACGTCGCGTAAAATTTTCTCGCTTCGAAGCAGACAACTCATTAGGTAGGTCAGGGGTTCGTAACTGCGATTCTAACATTACGAGTTTTTTAAAATTATTTATAACCATTACATATTTATTTAATTTATTAAAATTTATAAAAAGATACGCACTCCAAAACCGGAAAGCACACGTGCTTATAGTATCTGATAGGCTTTAGAAAATGATATTACCCTAAACCTAACTGCTTCAATGTGTTCTAAAATAGACTGGACGAAAAAAAGCAACATAGAAAATTACTCTGAATTAATTTGTCAAAGAATGGTTCCAACAGTTGTCAAAGAATATAAAATGAAACAGTTGTCTTCCGTTAGTATAATTTGAGTGATAGGTGAACGACACTTCTCCGTGTCTTGGCTTCAAACACCGTGAAATCATTGTAAACTGTTCTACTTGTTTGTCTCATTATATTGAGGACAACATTTTTTAAATTCAACAAAAACTTAGCGCCTCTTTCAAAAACATCAATTAGGCCAAACTGTCATTTAAAGTCACCGGTGACCGGGGATAATGGAGCTGATATACTTTTGTTTGTACGATAAACGTCCCAAACATTAAATAGAAAATAATAAAAAAAAATCGGCTATCGAATGATGCAGTAAACAGAGTGCATAATTCAATATAACAGAAAATGATTTCTAAAAGTAACTAATCAACACTTTACTTTTAGTTTGTGAAAGAGGCCCTTAAAAATATTCTTTATTGCATAGGACCAAATTCCAGTCATTTACAATCGTTACTACGAGCAGGCATTTTATTATTACCGCCTCTTCAGACTTCTGTCCATATAGCCAAGAAACCTCATAGATGCTCTTTCAATTATTATTTTGGTGTAAAAATAAACACTAAGTAAAAACAAATTTTGCGCTATCATGCCATCATTCTAATTTTCGTTTCTCTGCTGTTTTCAAATCTAAATCTTATCGCTCAATTAAGAAGCTGTACCTTTCACGCCATAGTATTACCTAAAGGTTTTTGACTAGAATTTTATGATGAATTCAATCAGAAGCTTTAGACAAATCAGAGAAGGCTAAATGAAAGGCGTATTAGTCAAAAATGGCATTTATTATTTAAATGATATTAATAATAACACGATTTGTAAATTGATCATAATTATCTCAACATACACTTATTATACATAACATCAACTCTGTGGTAACTAAGCAGCGTACCATCATAATTGATAGATTGGGAAAGATTTTTTTTTAAACTTCACGATCAAACACTCGGAACTTTACAGTCTCACTAGGCCTAATTTTAGTTATTACTATTTGTATTAATTTTTATTATATTGTAATTAATTTTTCAGTTCAAGACTTGTTTCACTTTAAATTGATACCACAAAACCATCATTACATTATTATTGTTATGATTATAATCATAAATCTCTTCGAGCGTATGAGCAAATTAAAGGTGTGATAATTTCAAAAGCACTAGTTGATACTTGATTTATAATTTAAGCTGTAATTAATACTGTACCACTTATTTAGGTGCTATAAATGATATATGTAGTACAGTATAGCTGGTATTCTTTATAGAATCTGGATTCTTTATTTATTTATTCTTTTTATAGCGTCTGGCTACTGCTACATTAATCCGGTACTACTATCGGATTAATTTAGCAGTATCCAGTACTATTACGGGATTAATTTAGAAGTATCCGGTACTATTACGGGATTAATTTAGAAGTATCCGGTACTATTACGGGATTAATTTGGCAGTATCCGGTACCCGGTACTATTACCGGATTAATTTAGCAGTATCCGGTACTATTACGGGATAAATTTAGAAATATCCAGTATTATCGACGGATTAACTTAGAAGTATCCGGTACTATTACGGGATTAATTTGGCAGTATCCGGTACCCGGTACTATTACCGGATTAATTTAGCAGTATCCGGTACTATTACGGGATAAATTTAGAAATATCCAGTATTATTGACGGATTAACTTAGAAGTATCCGGTACTATTACGGGATTAATTTAGAAGTATCCGGTACTATTACGGGATTAATTTAGAAGTATCCGGTACTATTACCGGATTAATTTAGCAGTATCCAGACGCTCGATTTGGGATATTGAAACATTATCTATGAAAAAGAAAAAGACTGTTAGATAGATAGACAGTTGAAAGGCACACTGCATAGTTACCACCGATAAAACGACAATTTATTTAACGATTACCTATAACAATAAACTCTGTTCGGATTACAGCTTTCCTCTATTGGTCCAAATTGGTTTCAATTACAATTAAACACTACTCAACTAATCAATAATAATTATATGTAAACAATAAAAATGTAAAAATTAAGGTAAGTATACAATAATACTATTATGTATGAGTGAAAAATAAAGCTTACAATATTTTTTTAATATTACGACGGAGTTCAAACGTTAACAATAATATAATTATTAGGCATTCTTCTATCTATAAAATTTAAATAATATATATGGAAATGCGATAAAATATATAGGTATTGATAATAATAGATAGAAAAAAAAAATCAACTGTTTAAAAGTATCAAGTAAAAAAACGCATTGAATAATAAATATTCACAAGAGATCACAGTAAATGGAAGCTTGCATTGTTTTGTCAGAGTTTAAAAATAATGCATGTATATTATACATAAATGTAATTATATAAAAAAAATCACAGACAGTTTTAAAGTAAACTACGAGTATAATATATTTAAATTTGTGACATTACGAGGAAGAGCTAGGCCGTACATATAGTTATAAGAGCGCTTAACAGTTTCATATTTATTTATTTTCTTACAAAAATAAAAAACAAAAAAAAAAAAATTAATTCATAAATCATTGAATTTTCATGTAGGTACGCGTATTGTTTTTTTAACGAACTGTGAATTTGTAGAAATAGCACAAAATGCAACATTTCATTATTTTTGGATTAAACTTTATTGTTTTTTTTTGTATCATTTTTACGTGAATCACAATCATAATATTATGTTCAGAATTTAATGTAAAATGATTTTTTGAAACTGTTATACCCTCTTAATAATAATAAACACAAACAAACAACATTATAAACAACATTTATATGTACTTGTGAAGAAAGATTTATTAATTGCAACCCTGGAACATTTATTCGCGTAGCAACCCTAACTAGCTGCCAATATTGGCTCTATCTATCGTCTATGGGGCTTTGTGTCCATAGACAATTTATATTAGGCCGTCGTTTAGGCACATACCTCTTCACAGACTACTTTATATAACAACAACCTTTATAATCATTTATACGAATTACTAGCAATAAACCGTCGATCGTCTATAACACTAGATAAAAAAAACTTTTTCAGCTTTAGTATTAGATGCGTTTTACAAATTTAGGGGGCGTTTAAGTATTACGTAACGAAATATTTTAAGATTTTTGAACCCCCCTCATCCCATGTAAAGTACCGTAACCCCCCCCCCCCCTAAACGTTACGTAACAACCAAGTTACCATTTTTACCAACAAAAAGGGTTGCCAACTTGGGAGAACAAAATAAAAATTACGTTACGTAACGCATTGTTTGAAACCCCCTCCCGCCCCTGTAACGCTTCGTAACGTTTTACAAGACCCCCCCTAAATTACGTTACGTAATACTTGAACGTCTCCTTACGACCTCAGTGTATATATAAGGTTCATTTTGTAAAAACTGTATGTAAGGGGCCATTCAAGTATTACGTTCGGCAATTTTTGAAGATTTTTGACACCTCCCTTCCCCCATGTAACGCGCCGAAAGTTTCTCTGTGAAAGTTTTTCAAGGGTTGCCAACTTGAGAGAAGAAGTTGAGGGATTCCCCTCCCACCACCCTTGTAACGCATCGTAACGTTTTATAAGAAATCTTATAAAACGTTACGATTTACGAGTTATCGACTAAGAGAAAATCATTGACGAAAATAGCGCCTGGCTCACGGACCATTAAAAGATGGGATTTTATTTTATTTTGAACCCGGGTGAAGCCGGGAGCCTGTAGCTAGTGAAAAAATGTGTAAAGCGTTATGCCACCTATTGGGTTTTGTTTGAGACTGTGCATATCTAGTATTATAGTCGATCGACGCAATAAAAGTCTGAGTTTGGAATGATTTTACTTTAAAAATCCTATTGTCTATTAAAATTGATATTATGTACTTAATTTTAACGAGGTCTGTGTGTGTCTGTTTGAACAGAGAGGCTATATAACATCAAGATTACTTTATTAAGGCTAAAATATTACTATTACGCTATTGTGATGGTTCTTATGTCTAAAATTTAAAAATTTCATATTTTAACCAAAAAAATAGTTTTAAAAAACTAATGTTTTTTTTTTTTGAGTATATAAAGATTTGGCAACCTTTCATTTGTATGTATTAGTTTTTACATGGTGTTACATTTACAATATAGGTAATTAAATTATTAAAAAAAATATATTTGTCTCGTTTGGTCAGTCGGTGCAAACGTCTCGGATATAATGTAAAATTAAGAAATAAATAAATAAAAAAAATTGTACGCAATCTCCTAAGTCTAAGAGTATATCTTGCTTTCAAATATTAAGCAAGTTTCAACATCGACCAACCAAATTGGAGCAAAACATAAAAAAAAAACTAATAACAAGTGTATATTAGTAATATAATTGTAAAGTATAATGCGCGGTATATTAATGTAACTAAATAAATTAAATTTCAATAAATTTATAACAATTCCACAAGGTATCATTTCGGACAAAATTACAATGACAATTTTGAAAATTGTAAATAAGAAAATCCCAAAAAAAAAAAATTGTCATCAGATAAAATTCATGAATTATAATTGAAATGTTTACTTAGATCTTAAGATTATGTTCCATTGAAATTGTGTATAAAAATGATACCTCACTTCTTTTCCGTTTAATTAAACTTAGGAATAAATTAGAGATATCGCAAAGTTTCTTTGGCATTGGCCAATATGCTCGCACCTTCGTATTATTATATTATTACTGTGAGGGATGCAATTCTGTGTATATTATTATATTCTACGAAATTAGTTTCAAAGGTAAACTGTTTTATTTACCTTTTCAATACTAGAGCAAAAGTCTTGCTGCCTTAAATGTGTGTTTTAAGTTCAGATGTATGTAGTTTTAATTTGGCAGAACAATATCTATAAGGCCTTGAAATAATGAAATGTCATCCCCCAATGTATTTTTATTTTATATAATAATTGGCGAGTATATAATTAGGTGGAGAGCCAAAGAGAGCTTTGCCAGCTAAGTGTGGTCGTTGTGGTCGAGCGACGACGCCCAGCGCGCGTCGTCGCTCGGGTGAGTGAGGTAGCGACAGCCGACGCGCTGCTCTAGCGCGCGAAGGTCGCGCCAAGCGGTCGGCGTCTGCAGCCAGTCGTGCGCCAGCGACTTGTCCACCGACAGCCGTTTGCGCTGCTTCACTTGCAGCAGACTGTTGATCAGATCGACCGCCTCCGCGGAGATCTCGCGCCACGGCGCCGCCGGGTACATGAACGCCGCGTTTTGGATCTGCTCGTTTATGTCTTCGTCCTCGTTGAACGGGAACGTGCCCGACAGCGACACGTACACTATCACGCCCACCGACCACATGTCCAGCGAACGATTGTAGCCTTTATTGCGTAGCACTTCGGGCGCTAGATACGCTGGAGTGCCCACCACCGACCTGCGGAACGACTTTTCGCCTATTATGCGTGCGAAACCAAAATCGCATAACTTCACCTGAGGGAACTCGTCGTCGGACGATAGCAGCACGTTTTCAGGTTTCAGGTCGCAGTGAACGATGTTCTTCTCGTGCAGATGCTTCAACGCCACTAGTATTTGGGCGACGATGAACTTGGTGATCCGCTCGGTGAGGCGGCCCTTCTCGTGCGACAGGATCATCTCGAGCATGTCCCCCTTGAGTTTCTCCATGACGACGAAGATGCGCTCGGGCGTCTCGAACATGCGCTCGAGGTCGACGACGCCCGGGTGCGAGAGGTTCTGCAGGATGGCGACCTCGTTCTTGAGCTGCGCCTCCTGTTTGGTGGGGAAGCGCAGCTTGTCGATCACCTTAATGGCGACGGCGCGCTGCGAGAGGCGGTGCAGGCCGCCGTACACGATGCCGAACTGTCCCGAGCCGAGCACCTCATCCGGGAAGATCTGGTAGAGCTGCGCCATGTCCGCCTTGCGCTCGCTGCCCTCGGCGCGCTCGCCCGTCACCGGGAGGAGCGCCTGGCGCACGGCCGTCTCCCACGAGCGGGCGACGTACGCGCCCACGCCCGACTCGGGCGGCGGCAGGCCCACGCCTGCGCCCACGCCCACGCCCGCTGTCGGGTCCACGCCCACCATGTAGTCCACGTTCGCCGTGCGCAGCTCGAAGCAGTGCATCACGTCCGAGTGCTTGGTGCGCGCCGTGTCGACGGCGAGGATCTCCTTGAGCGGGATCTCCTTGTAGTAGGAGGAGCCGGAGTCGGACTGGAAGAGCGTGAGCGCCTTGCTGTCGAGGCGCCAGTAGTGGCGGCGGATGCTCTTGTCCTTGTTGGTGAAGTGCACCAGCCAGCCCTCCTTCAGCCACTGGCCCTCGCGCTTCTTCGTGTGCTTCACCGACTGCACGATGCGCATCAGCGGGATGTTGGCGCTGGGCGAGGACGAGGAACTGCAAGCGTCGCACAGATCAGCCGATATTACGATATGTTACACGAATAATTGTCAAGTGGCATATACCTGCTGGGGCGACTCGCGGACCGCTCGGGCAAGGTGTCGCGCTGCGGCTCGTCCGAGTCTTCGTCTCGCGGCTGCCGTAACTCCACCTGCGAACAGACGACTGTCTACATCGCGGCCAATTTGTGTCGATCAATAGAAATAGTTGCAAAACGAAGACGCACCTCGTTAGAGTCGACGTCGTTGGTGGAGGCGCCGTCCACGGACCCGCCGTCGTCGGATTCCTCGTCGGGCAGCCGAGCGCTCTCGGATAGCTCGCTGCCGGTGCCGCTGTCCTGGTCGCCGGGCGCGTCCCTGAGCTCGCCACCGCAGTCCTTCGGCACGTGCGGCAGGCACTTGCGGTGCGCGTTGTAGTGGCAGTCGCGGCACTGCAGGCCCTGCTTGAAGAGGCCGCGCAGCAGCTTCTTGCAGTGGCGGCAGACGGTGGGCCTCGTGTACGAGTGCACCTCGAAAGTGTGCGGGATGCCCAACGAGCCGCCCGCCCACGAGCCCGCGCGCGACGGCGACCGGCTGCGCTTGCCGAAGCTCCACATCTGGATTCAACGATATCCTTACAAAGATAGTCAAACTCTTACGTAAAAAAGGACCGAAAGGAAGTTAATAACTACAGCCCTGTAACATTGATTAATATTTTCAAAAATACTTGGGAAAAATAATACTTAAAAAACTTAATGATTTCGTTGAAAATAACGTGGATTGCTCTTGTGTTACATCTGGTCCATCATAATGTACGGCTGTGAAACAAGGAGACACTTGTTAATCCGTATTAGCTGCCAGCTGGTCACATAAGGTCAGAAATGAAACCAAAACATAACATACACAACATAAACTAGTCATAAGAGCTTTTCAGACCTTAGTGAAGTTTTGATTCGTATGTTATGATGTTACGATAACAGTAATAATGAAGTAGGATTTTTTTATTTCTGCCTGCCACAACCATTTATTAAGAATGGGTATAAAGCAAACAAAATTTGTAATTTCACCCGCGTGGCCCCTTGGACATGGCAGTGACACAAAATACGTAGAACTACGCACAACATGCGACGGAAGATAGCGCAACTCGCTCAATAAAAATGTTATAAGTGCCAAAAGTATTAAATATTAATTGTTCGTAAACTACAATGTCAAATGAAAAATTGTTACATACAGCCTTAGATAATATGTGAAATGAAATTAATGATACACTTTTAGCTTTGTAATATGTGTCATTTTGAAAATAAAACTAAAATCGATGGAAATGAGAGCATTGGTGATTTTTTTCTATCGAGATAATTTCATTATATTATGTTTTCTGTTAAAGACGTCACTTTCATTTATAATGTATTTATCTATTTAAAAAAATTAATTAAATTAGACTTTGTTTACTTAGATAAAATTCAAATCTAGGATTGGCTATTTCTCTTTATGCCCGCTCTTAATTACCATATCAATCCAAAATTTAGACCATGCGAATCGAGCTTACGAAACAATTACTTACTTACTTAGATTTTTACTTACATTTTTCACTTAAAGAAATTATCATTTTATGTTGAGCATTAGAAAATGGGTAGTGGGTGCTGAAGTAAATTGTACAAATAAAACTCAATTTTTACGCATTAAAATTTATTGCAAAAATTCTAAGTTACAATCTCATCGAAACCTTTTATTCAATGCTACCCACCACCCATATTAGGCTTGTTAGTAACGTGTGAAAATTAAATTACATCCTATAAAAATTTAATATATTACATAAAAAAATGCGGTAAGTTTTTATATAAAACTTAATAATACTCATGTGTAACATTAACAATTAAAATATAACACATTTGTTCATAATTAATGTCACAATTAACTTATAGACTAAGGACGGATATAATTGGACGCCAAGCGCTTATTACAATATAGTTTTAGAAAGTTTATCTGTTAGTACTACTAAGTAATGAGACGTGTACTACAAGACAAGTCCTAAATTACTCCCTATAATAACTGTTTCAATAAAAAATAAAAAAAAGTGACAACTCGTCGTCAAGTTACGACTTGCAGATGTTCTCACTATGGAGGAGAGGTCGTCTGCCATTCTAGTTGTCCCAGGTGACGAGATCGGCCAGCTTCCTTACCAGGGAGTCGTCGTGCGACGCGTGACTCGCCGTCGACGAGCGCGACGCCCTCCTGCCCGCACCCGCCCCCGCCGCCGTCGCACCTGCTACCCCCGCCGCCCCCGCACCCGTCACACCGGCGGCCGGCGCCGGCGCCGTGCAGTTAGAGGGCACCTTCACCGCGCACCGTTTGTGGTAATTCAAACCGCAACCTGCGCAATAATATTACATAAGAAAGGCGTAGTAGCAGACACAAACTATGGGCGCTGTAGAATGAAATGAGTATGAGACCTTCGCACTTGAGCCCCTGGCGGACGAGGCCGAAGAGCATCTCGCCGCAGAAGTCGCAGAAGGTGGGCGCCTTGTACGAGTGCACGGCGAGCGCGTGCGGCCGCGGCAACGGCGCGCACTCCGCCAGCGGGTTCGCCGTCAGCACGATCTCCACCAGCGTCTCGTCCGTCACGTCCGTCGCCGAGTTGATCAGCTGCAGCACGTTGGCCGAGCAGTAGTCGTGTCGGAACAGCAGGATGCGATCGCCCAGGCGGTTCAGCCCATTATCGGGGATCTGAAAACAATTTCATGCACTCCATAAGAGTTCATATTACTCCGCCCGGACCGGCCGGTATCCCTGTCCACCGCTCGCACGCTGTCGCCCGCCGCTTTTCAGCGTCGTGTGAAAAATGTTTAATACTGCTTCGATTATGCGAGATCCGGTATAATGGGAACACCTATGTCTGGGCGCCGGTTTCCGGTTCGCCGATTCGGCGTAGTGGGAACCTAGCCTTACTTCGAATAATAATAATAATTATTATAATCATCGGCATCATCATCAGCTTGCTGATTCCCTCGGTTATGTAGTTTTCAGCGACATTTTTTTTTGTTTTTTTTTTTTTCTGTGTAGGAGGAGGAAATCCATCATAGATACCGATGTGTTGAGCCTTGCATCAGTATGCCCGACTCCACTGGGACTCCAGTGACATAAAAAAGCGATAAAACTTTGGTTTTTCAGCGAATTTCAGAATGTCATCTCATTTACCTACCAGTCCAGCCTGTAGCAGTCCTGCCATGAAAAGCCACAAACCATCAAGTGAACCGTCAACCTGTCTGACGACCTGCGATTGCATGCATACCTTTTCGTGGACGAATTTGACGGCGAGCTCCTTGAGATGTGCCAGCGTAAGCAGATGGGGTGGCGCGGCGACAGCATCCCGGATCACTCCCAGCTGGAACAGGAACGTCACCTCGTCCTCCATGGCGCGCCTTCGCCTATCCTCTCTGAAAACATCGTGAAAACGCACTTTTAATACCTATATTTTTCTCAACCGATCAGGGCTCGGATTTTCCTTATATTATCTTAATAATACATCGAAAAAAAAAGTTTATTCTTAAAACGCAGATAGATAATAAAGTTAACATATTGGACAACAAGCTTATCGTTAAAATGCAACACAATTACCTACTAATAAAGTCTTTCACTATACTATAAAGGTTGTATAAAGGTGGGTATAGACACAGCATCAACTTTTAGACATCATCCTATATCATAATATATTATGAATGGAAGAATTTGTGAGTACGGATGTTTGTTACACTTTCACACACAAACTATTGACCGGATTTTGTAGAAGTTTTACAGTAAGACATTTAGGTATATCAGACATACCAACAAAATCAATAACGTATCTAGAGATTACCAATTAAAAAAAGTCCTGATTTAAGTAAAACATTTAAAAAAAAAAAAAAATTTATGGCTCAATAAGTAACAATGAATTTATATATTTAATACTTTTTTTTTATTAAAATCATTCGTGTCCAATGTGGTATTGGTAAATTGTTATTGGTATTAATATTTATTTTGAAACAACTAAGTAATTCAGTTTAAGCGAATCTTTTACAAAAATAATAATATCAAATAATATATAAAACAACTGGGTGATAATTATTATTAACCTACTTTGTCCTCCGGGTAACAGAACTGGCGATAAACTTGCACCGACCTAATTATCACGTAAGTAGAGATAGGTGTGCAACGTAATGCGATACTACCCCAAACGGCCCCTCGTACTTATGGGGTTTCGTCTGGACGCCCTCACGTACGAGTATAGTGCATGGAAGCCTAATGCATTTGCACTTTGGTTCGTGCAGATTAGCGTATCTCAATTTCGTAGTGTATGTTGTCATCGCAGATATTGAAACGAAACAAACAACACATGCAGAGCAATAACAAAAACAGTGCAAATGCGCACTTAATAAAGTACATATTTGCACCAATGTCACAGTGTCATAACGAAAAGTTGGTTGGATTCGGATTTAAAAGCTGTTCAACTCGGTCACCTTAGACCACTCATTAATAACTGTTTTTTGCCTCGATTTTAGTGGCGTTACGCGTTTGAAAAAATATTTTTAATTATCTTAGTATAACATTTATCTGATTGTAAGACAATTATTTAAACTTTTCTAGCTCGAGATGTTTAACGTAACTATGAATGGTGGTGTAATGTAAATATAATTTCAACTTTATTAATTGTATTTAGGTCATTTAGATAAATTAGATTCCTTTAAAAATAATTAAAAAAAAAAAAAAAAAACAGAAAATGCAACACCGATTGCGACATTAAAAAGGAGTTTACTTATTAGTGTTTGTGTACCAAAGTATACTAAAAGTTCAAACATGGTCGCTAGATTTTTTCAAATTTTTTCAGAAATTGTTTAAAATATCGATTGTAGCGAAATTTTGAAACAGTTATCTAGGTACATCAGAGTAAATAAATCAATTTTAGTTTAATCTTTTATACTAAACACATGTGTTTAGCGTTCATTGATTTTTTGCAAAAGTTTTGACGTACGCTTAGAGAAAAAATAACCTGGATCTCCTTGACAACCTAGGTCCTGGTCATTGACGGACTTAGGTTGTCAAGGAGATTTCCAAGTCTAAGAAAAAAAAATGACCCACAATTTAAACTTATAAAATAATTATTTATTTTAAAGGTCACACAGTACTACAATAAGATACCAAACGACGTACCTACCACAACTTAGGTATCTATAAATAAATTTATATCATTTAAAAGAAAATTGTGCATAGGTACTAATAATATTATAGCAAACAATTTTACTGATAAACGTGCAGAATGACATTGAATGTTTATTTATGATTTAATAAATACTGATAAAATTGGAAACTTATTAATAAATTTAAAAATTAATCAAGTAACCGCGGATGTGTTGAAAATTTTGTTGAAACAGCTTTCCGAACCAATTGTAGATTTAATTTGATTGTGTTTGGCAATCTATAAAATACTCTTAAAAATTAAAATCAATTATAACATAAAATATGCACAACATTAGTCACTATTCCTATAATAATAATAATTACAATCGATCTTATATTGGATGTGTATACGACTTTAAGATCGTCACATGGAAGTGGCGGAAATTAAGTCCAAGCTGAGATAAGTTAATAGCACGTCAGTTACGATAATGTATAATTGTATTAATTGTCATTGCCGCGTGTCTCTTTGTTGTTTACATGGCAACATTGGCAACCACATGGAAATGTGTATTAGCAACTAACCAACACGTGTATGGCTCTGATTACTTGATACACTTAGTTAGAACATTAACCAACGGCAATCTGCAATAAGGTGACACACGAAGATTTATGCATCGAATTCATACTATATCTATATGTAGCTAAGCTAGTTGTGTCGCTTGTGTCTTTTACTATCTCCGTTCTTCTAAACTAAACTACCCAACGGATTATGATACGAGAAGGGTGTGAACTGGTTCTCTGATATTTCTAGAAAATAGCGAGGCATTGGAACAAGAACAATGTTGCCAGTGCGCTGCCGACCACAGAACATCGAAATAATAGATCTCTGCGAGCACCATAGAAGCATTAAGGATAATAGATAAGGAGGGGGAATGGGCTCTGGCATCCCTTACTCACTCACCTGCCACTACTAATCAAAAATTAATATGAAACCTAAATTTGTGACACCCTATATGGTGTTGCATGGGCATACCTAAAGTTTGAAGAAAGTTAAATGTTAAATGAAATCACGTACTTCCAATCAGATATCTAAGATCCAATATCTTATCTTAGGTTCCAACAGATAAAATATTATCTCGTGTATGGTTGTGCACGTGCGATAACAGCTGCAATTTTATTATCAATTAATTTAGAAATAAAAAGATATTATTGTTATGTCTACAGTTCGATATTTCCAATATTATTAGATGGAGATAATAATTTATCTATGGTATTTAA
Organism: Synanthedon formicaeformis; assembly: GCA_945859745.1. Taxonomy (NCBI): domain Eukaryota; kingdom Metazoa; phylum Arthropoda; class Insecta; order Lepidoptera; family Sesiidae; genus Synanthedon; species Synanthedon formicaeformis. The sequence goes on from OX243970.1 coordinate 10,332,467, forward strand.
ATGTTTATTGAAATAATTTATATAGATTGAAAAAAACTCAAGATTTGGCGATTTGTCTCAGACAGAATTACCATCAATAGTGGTGACTGGGAAAAATATCTTATTTGTCATCACTAGTGGCGAATGGGTACATACCGCTCACACCACTGTACATTTTCTAAGGGGAAAATTATTAACTGGTTGATTTGTTTGATTTTGTCGTGATGCAAAATATACCTTTTCTACCTATCGACTAGTTTTGAACTATCGACGGGCCACTATTGATTCAATTGATTTGTAGGAGAGGTTCGGCTAGTTAGATAGTAGGCTTCGACTATAGTAAAATCTATTCATTACATACAAAAATTATCTCATATCATATGATATAAAAAAGGGAAAATATTATTATTCAATAAACAAAAACATAAAAAGAAACCCTTCTAAATTATATAATATAGTAATTTCTCAAAAGTAGTTCCTTTCGGCTCGGATAGGTGGCGCGTTCACCTTTTTTTTTTATGTTAAGGTTGACAGACAGGCTGACGGTCCACTTGATGGTAGGTGGCTACCGTCGCCTATAACTCAAGTAACGCCATAAGTGCTACAAGTGCTTTATGGACGAAATACACGATCAATCATTTGACATAGCTCCAAACGACTTAAATCAAATGGAGCCACGCCAAAAATTGTGCCCACACACGGTCAGTTCAATTTTTTGTCATTATACCACGGCGTAGTCCAAGGAGAATTGAGTAAGGAGGACAATATCTGAGTATTAAAAGTGTCCGTCGAAACCGATAAATTGGTGGCGCTGGTGAGGCTTCCAAAGTGTTCAACCAAAATTCAACTCGGCGCACTTCACTCCGTCAACTACTGCTACATTCATTCCATACTCTCCATACTCTCAAACTCTCACTGTTCACACTAGCGCCATCTATATTTATCGGATTTTGTTGCCACTTTTTCAGTTTAACAATCATGTAAGATGGCGCTCCTTACTCAATTCTTGGTAGTCCTTGGTTTCTTTCTACACTCACGATCAGTTGGCACGATGAACTGACGTGACGCAACGGCGCGATTTGAAATCCAGTGTTTGACATCAAAGCCACCAGTTTTTACCATTCACGATCAAATTCACGTCAGTCAATTTGACGCGATGGATTGATCGTGTATTTCGTGTCCATTAGAATGAAATGATATTTCCGTGCAAATAAGTGACGTAAGCGCCTCCACGTGTACTTATTTATTATTATGTCAAAGTTCTAAATCCAGTTTATCATAATTAGCTCGTAAATGGACAAATTAATTTGTTTATTATGTTTTCTTTGATCGTTCACATGTGGAACGGGAATATAAATAAATGTTCACGGTTATAATATGTAATACAAGCTTTCAACGAATCAAACTAATTTTACCCACGGCTTTCTTCGCGTGTTTTTAAGATAAGAATACGACTCGATTTGTTGCTACATTTTTTAACCTCATTTAAAAATATAGTGACCTACTGTATGCTACAGTGTAATGGCAAAAGACCATTTATTATTCTGATCAATTTGATATAAAAAAAACCTATTTTCATCCTCTTATTACAAAATGAGTTTTTGTTACGTTTCACAGCAAAATCCATACTTTTAATAACATTTTGTGTTTTTTTTTTCGCGATATTTCGCGAAAGTTTTTTTTATCGCGATATTGGGGGCCCAACTTCACAGACACCAAGATTTCTCCTTGTAATACTAATGAATGACACACTTGCATCAATATTGATATAGCACTTATACAAACATACAGTTTTAACATATAGTATATATATAAAAAAAACAAGCATAAGCGGAGAACTTATTAAAACGAATCAAACAAAAGATTCACATCTTTTATTATTAATAAAATAACCTACAGTTGATACTCTATATTTATTTATACAAAACATATAAAGATTCGAGACATATAAGAACATATAAGTTTTTTTTTTATACTTTAGATAATAACTTTAGTTTTATGTGCAAATTATAAACTTAACATAAACAATATCTATAGGTCACTTATAAGTTGAAGGGTTTGTTTGATTGAACGCGTTAAACTCTAGAACTAAGACCGATAGCCTAGTTCTTGACGAAGGTTATAGGCTATTTATAATCACGCTACCTTAGAAGGCGAGCTAAAGGAAAAAAAGGAATCGAACGTTTTGATTAAACGTATGTTATTATTAAAAAAAAAAAAAAAAAAAAAAAAAAAAACTTTGTTATATTCGATCGACGCTTTTTGTCTTCAAAAATTTCGAATTCGAATAGATATTAAGTTTAAGTATATCACAAGAAAATAAAAGTCCCAAGTGACTTCCTATTTGAAAACGATATTAGTGGAAAATCCATGCTAGTTTGGAAAAGTTCACAATTATTATTTATTTTTATACCAATTTCTTATTGTAGAATTTACTAGCACCTTTTATTCCATACTAGCTGGCGCCCGCGTTGAAAAAGAAAAAAGTAGCCTATCCTGTGTCCCGTAAGTCTAAATGTTTATCTACCAAATTTCGTGAAAATCAGTTAATTCGTTTAAGAGTTATTGAGAAACATACATACAATACCTACACTTAGGGACAGATTTATTATTATAGTATTGATTGATTACGTAAGATCAAAATAGACATTCAAGGTTATACTATATTATTCGCATTAAGCTGAAAATTCAATGTTTTCCTTTTTCATTTCCCCCCACTAAATGTGTGAATAGTAAATTTTTTTCTTTAATGATCCATCGGGAACAGTAGTCAGGATACAGAATCCCTGACAGCATTGTATCCCAAGTTTCATCATGTATCCAAAAAAGGATGTACAACGTGGAAAAGTGTACATACATTTAGAAAAAAAGTTTGAGAACAATATATTGAATATAAATAATATAATACTGAAAAACATTATCAAATTGAAAAAAAAAAAAAAACACCCTTTTTTTATAAATATAGGCCGGATGCGAACCAAAGTTATGGGTGCGAGGCTGCATCAGACGCAGAGTATGGGGCGGTATACGCCAACGAATTTGAATGCGTATACGCCAGCTTTAGAGGGGTTCCGTATGCGAAGCAGCCATTACGGGTATTTTCGGTATCGTTTTCCGTCTAGCCAAAGATTATATTATAGAAACGGGGACATCTACACACTAAAGTGAAGTCCCTTGTTTTCTGTATGTCCTCATGTATTGCCTTTAATCTCAGTACAATTTCTGTGAATGGTTTATGAGTATAACTCATGAATATATTATTCATATTTGCTGAGCTATCGCGGTATTTCTCAAAGATGTTAGTAAAAATATCTGTTTTGTTTGGCCTTTTTTCATGTACATATGCCATCGAAACCTATTTAAGTTGAAACAACGTAGGACTTAATATTGTCGGCCCTTCTGCAAAAAGTCGAAGACAGATCTAATTTGAAAAGTTCAAGTATGATTTGTGTTAAACATTACATTTTACTATATTCGCCTATAATAGGATATAGGTACATATATTAACATATTATTATTTTGTTTATTTTTTTTTAAAAAGCATTCAGGAAGGACAGAAACAACGTTATGATAATTACAACATAAACGTGCCAGTGATGTCATGTCAACAAAATCCTGCGGTTTTAATGACATACGAGTATTTTATAATATTTACTTCCGATATGACAAGTTTTGATTGATTTGATTGACTACGAGGATATCATGGGGCATCCAAATATAAAAAGTTTATTTATTTAGAACAATAGAAACCTTTACTTACTTACAAGGCTTCATTGGCCTATATATGAATATATGAATGAGTAGGCTGAATATTGAATTTTATTTCAAATGTTGTGAATTACATTACTATTTATGTTAACATTATTATGGCTAAACAATAGTCAAACTTGTTAGTTGCGTCACTGGTTAAAAACATCTTTTCTATTGGACCCCACTTTTGGTACCAAGAGAATATATTTTCAGTGGGTCACTGAAGATTTTGGATCCGAATTGCCGAAACTTGATCTGAGCTACGAACCACTGATGTGACTCGATCACAGAAGGACACGGTGCAGTTCTTTGACAATCATTTCTCGCTGATTTACTAATATTGTATGTTTTATGGGTACATATATCATTTCTTTAATATCCCCTCTAATAGAAATTAAAATTAAGAATTAAGGTTTTAGGGAAATCTTTTGTTTATTTTATTACTGGCTGTTTTCCGCCTTTCATTTGTCGCTGTTTGACATGAAAGAAACCGAATCCTTACTTTCAGTAATGGTCGGATTTAGTCCGCGGGGCGGCCGAACCCACGGCATCGCAACAACGCCCGCCCACGCAATAATTAACCCTTCCTATTGCATATAGCCTTCTTCCTGCCTGTTTTTCTTTTTGCTGGGCTTCTATGGGTCAGGTCATAGTGTGTAAGTAATAATAAGCTTTTACCTTTTTCAGAAATTAGCTGATTCGGAAATTCAGCTTAAATATAGGTAATTAGTATAGATTTTGAAATATTTAAAGCACACCATGCACCTACGAGTATGTTCGCCTAATAGGCGTAAAAAAATCACTGCATTTATGGCAAGTACTTTTGAAAGTAAATCGTTTTAGTACATGTGTAAAATAAAGTGCTTATTACTTGTATAAAGAAAAAGAAATACTATCAAATGTTATCAAATTGAAGATAAATAATACAAACAAATACAAAGTTTGCATCGATTCCGTATAACGACAGATAGGTATTGTTTTTAACTGAGTGCATTCATTATCGATACATTTGAGATTGGAGAATACGTAGGTACCTATGCCTCTTGGAGACACAGAAGTTCACAGAACAGTAATGTACATAGGTAAATCCCATCTAATTTCTGTTTTAGCAAACTAGCTGGCGCCCGCGACTTCGTTTGCGTTGAAATATTGAAAAATATAATACATGAGAAGATATCTGACATCTTTATTTGTGAAGACGATGGCGCTTATATTTTTAGACGATTCCTCGGAACCTAACATTTTTCCAGGATTAAATACTATGTCCCCAGCGCCGTGAGCTAAGAGCGGCGCTGGGTGGTGGAGACGTCACACTGTCAAGCATGGTTGAAGCCATGCTTGGCAGTGTGACCACATGGAAAGCGGTTGCTTCCTTCTGCGAATCTGTAATGTCGCAGAAGGAGACAGCTCAGAGGGAGCGAGAGGAAGAGGCCGGTCTCGCTTCCCTCAGACGCAGACGGTTGGGCAGGAGAAGGCGAGCATACCAAGCCCGTCTTCAAATGTCCTAGGGGACCTGCGCACATAGCTGGCTAGCTGTGTGCGCCTACACAAGGTTCCCCCGTCTCGGGATTGCTCCGGTGTCTCCGGGCAATCCTCCATCGGCGTTAGCCTAGCCAGCAATGGCTGGGCCGCCCTTGGGTGGATCGGGGTTGTTGCCACGGCAGAGCCCGGTCCATCCCGCACAAAGGGCAAGGCAAGGCAACTATAACAAGCCTTATGTTTACTATTTAGTTACATCTAAGAACTATTTCGTAACAATACTACCATTTCGTTACGTACATTTATTTTGAGAAATACTCATAATAGGATGTCTTTCTGAACTGGAGCAAGAATATTATATATTGACAATAAAGTTTTGTAGTGCAAGTAGGTACAAGGAAACAACTTTGAAACAATACTTATAAATACTTAATAAAATAAAATGTTTACGGTTACTACTTTATAAACACGGTGTGTTTTTTATGTGTGTGTTTGTGTATGGTTGGTGTTACGTGTGTGTGTGTGTGTGTGTGTCTAAAATGGCCTGTTCTTTTTTCTTCAAGGTAATCTTCAGGGGGCGGGGACAATAAGTCGAGTATACACGTGCATGCCTGGTTCATGTCTCTTTTTATGAGCATCTTCGATTGTAACTAGGAAGTCACAGCCTTGTTTTGTTTATATACACCAGGAATATATTCACTGCTACCAGAGGCTATGCAAATCTTTTTGTCTTCTGCTTTTGGTATTTGTTTCATTGATAAATTAAATAGGTACTAGTACTAAAACATTATTAATCATAGAGGGAGATATCAATCATACTTTATCTACAAAAAAAAAATTAACAAACAAAAAAAATTACAAAATATTATGCCGATTTTAGTTATGCCAGAAAACACAATGGTCGGTTTGACATTTTTTTATATATTTTCGCAAAAACCAATTAAAAATTTATAAAATTCATTCGCTGCTCTTTAGGTATGAATGCAAAAGCACGGACGTGCATAAACATAAATCTCTTTGGATCGAACGTGCATAAAAAGCAATTAATATCATGTAGGTATTATATTTTTAATATAAACTAAATTTCTATCAAATGACAGCGAAAGTGTAGAAACGCCACTCCTTTCATATACCTACTCGTACAACTTATTTCGCTGATTGAAATTCGTCTATCGTTACTTCTGGAATTTATTGAATTAAGCTACTAAGAAAAAAATCGGTTTACAAACAAATGAAAAATACTACTAAACTGTTTAGTCTTTATTCTAGATATTATTATTTGATGTACCTACGAGTAGATTTGATGATCTTGCTGGTCAACCATGCACTCCATCGTGTCGTGTACAATCTATACTAATAAAATTATTACTAACTAGCTGGTGCCCGCGACTTTGTCCGCGTTGAAAAAGAAAAAAAGTAGCCTATCCTGTGTCCTGTACGTCTAAGTGTTTATCTACCAAGTTTCGTGAAAATCAGTTAATTCATTTAAGAGTTATGGAGGGACATACATACAGAAAAAAATTCTAAAAATCGTCAATTTAGTTTCAGTATCATGTATCAAGAGCCTATAAACACGATATCTCTGAAAACAAAGTAACTTATTCCAAAACAAAGTAGGTACATAACTTAATTGCCTATAGAGCCATCATTTTTACTTCAATCACTCCATTCATTACATATAGGCATTGTTTTAATTCATAAACAAATAATAATGAGCTATGACATAATAATGAGAATTTTTAGAAATATGCAAAAATAGACAACAAAAACAATACTGTTTGTTCAAATCATCTATTATCAGTCCTCACGCGTATAATTTTAAACATCTCTCAGGGTTAAATGGCTTTAGTCTCGACTTGGAAAGTAGTAGCTTGGCAACACTGAGTTTGCAGTCATTTGGGCAGCCCGTCTAACCATCCCCTTTACAGGATAACACCGTGAAATAAAAGCATGTGTGCTGTTACATTTCGTTGTTGAACGAGTAAGGGATGCCAGAGTCTAATTTATTATTTCTACTATGAAGTGCACCTCCCATCGAGTGGTCCGTCAGCCTGTATGTCGACCCTATTAACATGATAAAATCTACCAGACAAAAAAAATTTTTTTTTTAAATGAAATTATCTCAGAATTTTTTGGAGTTTACTCCTTAAGAATCGATTTGCATACCATCAATACTAATAATAAATCTGTAAGTGTAGGTATTGTATGTACGTATGTTATTGATTGATTTACGTTGATTTTCACGAAACTTGGTAGATAAACATTTAGACGTACAGGACACAGGATAGGCTACTTTTTTCTTTTTCAACGGGGACGAAGTCGCGGGCGCCAGCTAGTATATAATAAGTTCGTGGTGTGAAAATTTATGGGAGTATGTAAAATGAAAATTATCACACGAATGCGTTACGTTCTATTTTTTTTTTAAATATTTTAGAATATCTGAAGTTTCATAGATATTGCGCCATCTACACAATATTATTTAAAAAAAGAACAATGTTGTCCTTTCGGCGTGTTCGAATTGTGACAATTTAAATTTTATAATCGTTTGTAAGGAGTAAACTCCAGTCGTGTGTCGAAGCTGACATACAATTTTTTTTATCTTCAGACACACGCTCTGAGCTGATTGAAGCGTTTATCGATGTTGCGCTTCTGTGTTACTTACTCTATGTCGATTATGCGAATAGTTGACATTCCAGTTTGTATAAAGGTTGTATCGTGTCGATCCAAGCAGTTATCACCGGGCCACTGTTCAGGCTGACCGTCTATTAAAATGCAATACAAACTCACCATCGTCTTCTTCATTTGTTGTGGTAAGTTCTTATTATTAATTTATTTTATTAGCTATACTGCTCTGTTCGAATGCCTATGTTTATTTCAATTTATGATTTTTAATTTTTGCACATATTTTCGAATAGCCCATTCGGAACTGTTCTCGCCAAAAAAAAAATTAAGGCCAATTTTGAACTTAAATAATAAATTAATTTATTAATGATTTGAAACTAAAAATTCCAAGTCTTTTTATTTGTAATTCCGAAAACCTTTTTATTTATAATTTCGCGTTATTTCCTGCAAATAACTTTTTTTTAAATTTTAGTTGTTTCGGAAAATATTTGGAACGGTTGATAAGTGATATTATGTAAGCTTTTTAGTGAATAAATCGTCTTTGTCCTTACAATGTAAAGCTAACCGGGTGTTCCTCGAAATTGATACTCAATTCAAAGTTATCTTTTAAATTATATGATCAAACATAAACGGCCAGTCATTAGAACGCTTGACAATTCGGTCTCACTTTACGACTATTCTTTCGTCATTTTTTTTTAAATATTTCTCTTAGAACCAATTATTAAAAGGACACTAAAAAAATTGTCACCTTTTAGTGTTAGTAGTCGTATATTTCAAGAACACGCCAAGAAACACCATAAATCGAAGCTACCGCATAATTATGTAGTGAAATGCGAGATTTAAATAGATCTATCGCCACAGGACAATTAATATAATTTTTTTTTTGGGTTTCTGTTTTAATGCTTAAATTCTGATTCTAGACATCGACAAGAACTTGAATTTCCATTTTTAGCTTTTAAAGTTTGCTTTTGTCTGATTTACGCCGATAAGTAAGTTTTAAATATTTTTATTGATTTTATGAGCAACAGATGTGATCGAAAATTGCATATTATTTGTGAGTGGCACACAGTAGTGCGTGTTTTCTTGTCTATCGCAGCTGTATCAACCTTTGTTTATTACATTACATTGTATTGTTCAAGAAAAGTTACGAAAGTGTGAAAATGATAGGTACTTGAAAAGTTAATATATGCAGAATACCATTGGCCAGTGATAGGCGATTTTAAGATTGTTGGTTTTCTGATGGAAATGCAAGGCGGATATACTAATTACCATTGTTACCTTTGCTTATGGGATAGCAGAGCAGATTCAGTACATTACCAACGGCGTACAACTATGGCCTGATCGAATCGAATTTAAGATAAGGAAGGAAAACATAATGTGAAGTCGGAACCAATTAGAGCCTAATAATATAATGATGTCACCGTTACATATAAAATTAGGCTTCATAAAACAATTCATCAAAACTTTGGATCCAAAATTTGAAGCTTTTGTATATTTAACGGAATTTTTTCCCAAATTAATTTGGGAATTCCCAAATTCCCCAAAATTCCCAAATTAATTAGCTAAAGTTAAAGCGAGTATTTTCGTTGGGCCGCAAATAAAACAAATATTGATGAGTGGTGATTTCACAAATCTCCTCAATGCTTATGAAAAATCAAGCCTGAAAGAGTCATAAAGCAGTAGTTGATGGCTTTCTTGGAAACAATAGAGCTAACATTTAAAAAAAAAATGGATTGAAACTATGCTTGTAAGCTTTAAAATTATTGGCTGCAGAATTAATGTCCCATAAACTTCACATGCTACATTCCAACCTGGATTAATTCAGGTTGGAAACAATGAGAGCGTCATGATGGACTTTAAAGGACGTTACCATGGGCACTTACAACGACATTATGATGAGAGATTATACTTGGGGTTTAATACATAAGAGAAACACTAAAAACATTCATTTTTGAACTTGTTTTTTTGTTATTTTACATTTATTTGCTATTGTTTATCTCAAATCTTGAATAAAAAAGACTAGTGTTCAGCAAAAACTTTTCTAAACGTAATTTAAAATAAAATTTTAATGTAATGTTTCTTAAAAATTCGAAAAATTGTTCTAATTTCTACAAAAGCAAACTTTGATCAAAAAAATTATTTTTCCCTTATTTTGAACGTAGGAGAAACCAAAATTTCATATGCAGAAGGCAGACTCAAAAATCGTTTTGACTGATGTTATTTATACACACATGACACGTAGATCATACGAGTATTGTGTGATCGTAATCCGTTCAATTTCTATCAATACATCTCAATTTAAAGTAATGCAATATAATAAGTTTTCTCCCTCAATTTGCCGAACTGTCATAAGCCCTCGCTCAAAAGTCTATTCAAGCAATACCATTAAAATTCAAGCAAAATAATATATAGAAAATTAATTGAGCTTTTTGGAATAGTATACTTGATATAAAAAAGAAAATGAAATGAAATTAAAAGAACATCTATGAGATTTTTTACCGGATACTTCAATATAGAATTTACGTTGTAAACTGGTGGTAATTATAAAAAAAATTAAGATTGTTAATTTTTTTTTAATGTAAACAATTGGCATGTAGGCTGACGGCTTACTGGTTACGGTTACTGACATGGTTACGGTCACCGATTGACGCAAGCAACGTCAGGCGCTTTTTGTAAAGATCGCCAGCCTTTCGTCCATTGACGGTCCACTCGACGATGGTAGGTGGCTACCGTCGCCTATTATCACAAGCAACGCTATAGATGTTTCAATTGTAGGCACCTACTAAGTATAAAGGAAGGATTACCTACGTACTGCAGCCTCTATACTATTATGTATAGGCCTCAGCAGAGGCACGATTTTTTTGTATTACATCTCCACAACGATTACAATGTCGACAAACGGCCTTAACATTGTTGTTGACACCGAACAGGTTAAAAATGAGCAAGGCTCCACACTACACGTGCCGAGAGAGATAACTTTTATGGAATAATAAATATCATTTATAATCCACACTAATCACATTTAAATGTTGACGATAAGTTGTTTGGAAGGATTATAAATTTTGTCTATCTGCTTTGATCATCATGATTCGCTACGTGACTTTTAACATGTAGGTATGTAATTTAGTAGTTTTATAGTTCAAAATCAACCAAAATATTTCGCAATTTGCATACGAGAAATGAGCATCTTTGAGAAATTCAAGAATGCAAACAAAGTCAATTGTAAATGCAGTTTGTAATTTTTTAGTTACTACATGTGTCGGCCGGTGTTAAATTAAAAGTATACATAAGTTAGTATAACATAAAAGTCGCGCGGTATCAATGACGGAAGTCTGTGGCTAAGTCTGAGTTGCTCGGAGTGGCTTCTACTGAGCCTATCTGCAATTTAATACCGAAAAGACTACCTTACCGGAAACTAGGCTCAATAGAACGAACGGAACTATATGAAAATATAGTTAACTATATGTTTCTCGAATTTGGTTTCCAAGAAAACAGTTAATCCGTACATGAACTCTGAAATTAGCATTTCAACTTTAGTTTTATGTTTTAAATATGACAAAAAGAATAGTATCCTGAGTTTCTTTCGGGGTTTCTTCTCAGGATCGGCATCTTGGCTTTTTTCCAAAACCCTGGTAAATTTAAATTTATAATGACGATCATAAGAGTTTCTTGTAGAAACCTAATTGATAAATAAATATTTTGATTTGATTTTGAATCAAGTTCGTTTGCCATGACTGACTATAAACGCACAGCTAAAACCTACTGAGTCTAGGAAGCTGAAATTCGGCACATAGGTGTATTTTTTACAACGTAAGCATTCGTTAAGGAAGCTGGGGACAGATCGCTAGTATTGTGATAAAGGTTAAATACATTAATGGATTTTTACAGTGGCTTGGTCGGTCTTGTCATCGGCAACTCCCTCGCCTGAGTGCGATGTGCGCGTGCGCATCGATTCAGGCTGGCTTTGTGGCGTGCGCCGGCTCGGTGATGAAGGATTCGAATACGCCAGTTTCAGAGGCGTCCCCTATGCTAAGCAGCCGGTAGGCGAGAGGAGGTTCAAGGTAACGTCGTTATATTATACTAGCTTTGCCCTCGACTTCGTACGCGCTGTAGTTCGTTCTGTGAAAATCCTACAGTAACCTAATATATTTCCAGGAAGAAAAATATCCTATATGTTAAAACCCAGGTAATAAACTATCTGTGTGCCAAATTTTATCCATATCCGTTAAGCCGTTTTTGCGTCAGAGTAAAAAGGCACACTGAAGTGTCAGTTGACTGAACAGGCCGCATAGTTCACAGATTCGAAAATTATGAAAACCGCCGTGGAAAAAAGATACTTGGGTGGCGATCCCGCATAGAGAGGCACTTGGAAGCCTATGTCAAGCAGTGGGCGTTTCTCGATTGTTAATAACGAACTCCTAAACTACTGAACCGATTTCGACAAAACTTCGTTATATGTATGTATAGTGTATTCTTTTCTCATTGATCAAAAAGGTAAACAAACAATTCACGATATAGAACTAAACAAACAATACGAACAAATTCTAAATGAGTTAATCACTGAGTCAACTCTCTTTGATAATGCCTAATGTACAAATCCCATCTTTAAAACAGTCCAGTGACCATGGCGACGCTATGTTTGTTTACGTTTTTGATCAAATAGAAAAAGAATAGATCATATATGTAATTTGGTTGAATCTAGGCGAAGCTAGGAGCGTGTAGCTAATTTAGTATATGATTTAATATTCGATCAGTCTAACAATTTGTACACTAATAAAGAAATGAGTTTAACTAGTTTATAAATATTTTTCAGGAACTGGAACCTCTCCATAGTTGGACAGGTTATTACAACGCAACAACAGAGGGACCGATATGTCCACAGTACGACGTGTTCTATAAGCGACTCATGAAGCCGCAAGGCCAGAGCGAGGCTTGCATCCACGCAAACATTCATGTGCCATTAAACGATTTGCCGGGAGCGGGATTCGACGACGTAACCGAATTCAGGAAACCGAAGCTTCCGATTCTCGTGTTCATCCATGGTGGCGGATTTGCGTTTGGATCTGGTGATTCCGATCTTTACGGTCCCGAGTATTTAGTCGCACACAGAGTTATTGTAATCACATTTAATTATAGGTGAGTCATGTAGATTTTATTACAGCAAAATAATAAATTTAGTAACACAAGGTTTGGCCTTACTTCTCTTACAGATAATTTGTACAAGTCTCAAGTTACGCCACGACCACGTCATGTACAAATTCGTTTATAATATGTATTTAATTATTGAAAGGATCTTAGATGCCCAACGATGTCCTTAAATGATCGCAATAAGAGTTGTGATTGTATAAGAGCTTCTGTAGAATGTAGAAAAAGCAACAAAGTTAACAAATTTGACTTGAAGCAGTCTTTAATTTTTTTTTTCAGGATAGGGCCATTCGGTTTTCTATCTCTGAATTCGTCAAGCATTCCAGGCAACAATGGTCTTCGCGATCAAATAACTTTGCTGCGTTGGGTACAGAGAAACGCACGAGCGTTCGGCGGCGACCCTGACGACGTCACTCTAGGAGGACATAGCGCCGGTTCTGCTTCTGCTCATTTGCTGTCTATATCTTCCGCCGCCAAAGGTCTCTTTAAAAGGTAACACAAACAAAGTTATATAACAGCTATAAAAATCCTCTCTAAACAAACGACGTACACTCTTAAAATCCATTACGATTTCAGGGCCATCATGATGAGCGGCATGGCAAGCTTCTCTTTCTTTACTTCGTCGCCAAAGTACGCTGAAGATATGGCGGGTTTATTCCTCGCCGGTCTCGGCATCAACTCGACAGATAATGAGGAGATTCATAGGCAGCTCGTTGAAATGCCTTTGGAAAATATCACATCAGTGCATCAGTCTATGTTGGACATAACCGGTTTTTCCGTTTTCGTTCCTGTCGTTGAATCCGTTCACGCGGGCGTTGAGCAGATCGTCGAGGACTATCCGGAAATTCTTGTCGCAAAAGGCCGAGGATACGATATACCATACCTCATAGGATTCACAAATAAAGAGTGTGAATCGTTTAGGCCGAGATTAGTTGAAATTGATATATTGTCCCTTATAAATGCTAATCCTTTGATCATTTTGCCACCGAGATTGGTTTACTCTTTGCCCATTGAGGCGTCGACTGAGGCCGCCAGCAAAATGCAATCGAGATATTTCAATGGAAACCCGACAATGGACAAAGTCGTGCAGTGTTTAAGTGAATCCTATTTCGTCTACCCCGCAATAAAACTGGCTGAAATAAGAGCGGCGCAAGGAGGAGCACCAGTTTACTTGTACGAGTTTTCGTATGACGCCGAGCGGAGTACAGTCAAAGAGGCTCTCGGATTGAACGTCACCGGTGCACCTCATGTGGAAGATTTGACGTACATATTTAAAACTAATTCGATTTTGGATAACGAAAGTGAGGAACGGCATTTGTTCCGTAGCTACTTTGATGCATATAGGAAGCGAGAGGGCGATGACGAAATAATGAAAGAATGGATGACAACTTTTGTCGTAAATTTTATGCAGTGCAGGTAATATTATTTTTAATGTTTTTTTTTTTAACGCCTAGGCATAAGCACCACTAGGGGGTTAGAACAATAGCGTAAATGTTTGTCCTTACTGACAATCAACGCACAGTCAAAACTACTTAGTATAGAAATAAGCTAAAATTTGGAACATAGATTTTTTTTTATAACGTAAGGATTTTTGAAATTTTCCGGTGCAAAGTCGAGGGAAAGTCGCTTGTTACGGATAAGTAAACAAGGCGGGAACAGGAGACCCTGACTACATACAATAATATAACTTTCCAGTGACCCCACCTGCAGCAACGGACCATCATGGCCACCGACGGAGTCGCAGCAGCTGGGGCTTCAAGAAATTACAAACATGTGTTGGCGGCATACGGAACTGAGCGATGAGCAAATGGACATGAAACAATTCTACGACGCCCTCCACCAGACCAATGGTGCCTTGTTTGAAGGCGTTTGAAGGTATTACGACAGAGGCCTTGTTTGAAGTGCCCCAAGATACAACTTCTGCAGATGTTACTTAAAATAAAACCCAAGACTGTTTGTACATTTTTACTATTAATATTTTAGGGTAAGCGTATACTATATGGCCTACGCCGATGAGGCGACTACATTAAAATGAAATCAATAATAATTTCATAATAAAAATGAGATGACAAAAACTATAACGCTTTTATGTTTGTATAATTTGAAAAGAAATGACTGTTATCTTATGTTATTCAAATGTATTATAATGTAGAGTAAATGGCTTATTATTATGATTATATTATTAAGCGTATACTAAGGTATATAATAAATGTTTAAGACCACATTGAGACTGGTTTCTCTTCAACACATGTGGCTGCACTAGGTATGTAAAATATTTATACACATTATGTTCTCCATTCTAGTTTACCCAATACCTATCTACTGTAGGCGAAGATTAGTGTTATTTTAAAGTAATATTTAACATAAAATGAAAAAACAAAAAAAAAACAGCCCTACAAAGCGATTTCACTTTTAGATATCCTTAATTAGCGTTTGTATACTAATGCTCTTACTTTTTATGGGGCGATAGTTTAGTCGGCCTTTTAATTAGTACGAAGAGGTATGCAAGTGCGCACATTTAGCGATTCACCTCTTTACACTGATTCAAAAGCCGACCAAAAAGCCGAAAAAGTCTGTAGTTTGCGGGGACTCTACTTAATTGCTAAATACTTTGGAAAAATGTCAAGAATAAATTTCATTAGGTATTATTAACATAAATAGTTACCTATAGCAAAATTTGAAGCCATTACAAGTATTTAAGAAATTCTGGAACAGCAATGGTCCCTATTTTTGGTGCTATTTTGCTAGTGAAACTTATATTAATGCTTTTAAACAATTTTATAGGTACAAGCCAATTTTAAAAGTCTCACGGCGGGCATACAATTATAAATAATTTGAGTATAATAATATCAAACATAAAAATGTTTGCATGTTGGTCGACTACACAATACGCATCCTGTCCACTATATACTATTGGCAGGCAGGAAAGGTTACTATGGCGCAAATGCAAAATTAAAATATAAAATTAATATTATTCAATCCATGATTCAACGCTGATTTATGTATAATAATAAACGATTCTCACCTGAGTGAAACCTAGTTTAAACTTACATGTTCCACAGAACCATTGTTCTGTTCGACAACTGTTCGACAAATGTTCGAAATATTGTTCGACAATAGAATAGCCAAAAAGTCATTAAAATTAAATGTTTCCTGTTAGTCGTTAACTTCAGCATTGAATTGAAAGCTATGCAATGCAAGGTTTTATACATCATGGAATCAGATCATTTCTTGCTGTACAGCATTGCTCCAATGACATTAATTATAGATCGCAACGTCCTCTACATTGTTTGTTATATAAATTTTCCCGTGAAATGCATACATTTGCAGCATACATGATGGCAGACGCACCAAAGTAGCACACGTCCATCGCGAAGGTAGCTTAAGTACATCATTCTTCAACGAATAAAAAACTTTTACCCATCCGCAAATTTCTTCATCACTCCATTGACAGATTGACTGAACTATAACAGCTATGTGTAGCTACATGTATGGATGCTTGTTTATTAAAAGACTTTATTTATGCTTGTTTAAAAA
The DNA here is from genome assembly GCA_945859745.1 of Synanthedon formicaeformis. Taxonomy (NCBI): domain Eukaryota; kingdom Metazoa; phylum Arthropoda; class Insecta; order Lepidoptera; family Sesiidae; genus Synanthedon; species Synanthedon formicaeformis. The sequence goes on from OX243970.1 coordinate 10,348,979, forward strand.
AAAGGTGAGCTTATCTACATTATACTCAACGAATATGTGAAACGCAAAATCGGACACAGTACAAAAAATGTGCATTGTTACACCACCTATAAAAGAGTACTAAATGTTCGAATGCATCCATTGTTAGTTTAGATTTTAACCGAATTAGATAATTTCGAAAGAGATGATGATTCAAAACATCTTCCTGACGTTGATGATTGCATGTGAAATAAGAGTGACGATTTTGAGCGTGGTAGATTTAGTGCAGGGACGGATTCGTGGCGTGGCGCAAGAAGGACTCACAATGTACAACGGCATACCTTATGCTACTGTCGATAAATATGGACGCTTCAAGGTTAGCCCAATATCATGACTGTGTTAAAAGCACAAGATAGTTCACCACGCCGGGATCATGCTATAATTAAAAATTATAAACTAACCACCGCCTTTATATTGAAAACAAAGACGCTATTTCCGCTGAAAGAACAAATTGTAATTTCAGTCTATATTTTTTGTACCCTGGCTGATCTTAATAGCAATAACTTAGGCGTGCTTGTGTTCATTGCTTTGTGTTTTCGAACAGAGGAATTGTTTTATAGAGATATGATGTTATTACAAAAATTAATAAAATATTTCAAAAAACAGACGTGGACAATCCACTTATTTCTAAACTTCTAACAAAAAACTTATTTCTAAAATGCTTTGAAACTTTTTTTTTAATTTTAACTTGCAAAACCTTCAATTTGTTTGTAAGAAATCTTCCGACTTACTTCAATATTCAAAACAAGGAAGAAACGTGGATACGCAAGGAATTTCCATGGCACATCTATATTTATTTTACATTGAGAATCAATAATGCACAATAGAATGTCTCTTTTGCTCAGGAGGCGGGATTAGCTCCATCCTGGTCGGGAGTAAAAGAATCGCATTATTCCCGGTGCACTGAAGCGTCGGATCCCAATGAATGTTTGGTACTTGACATCCACGTGCCTACAAGTGCTAACTCTCCTTGGCCTGTTTACGCCTGGGTCGCGGGGGGGAGTGGGAAATACTATCCAAGGGATTTGGTTCGGAGGGATATAATTGTGGTCACGGTGTATCATAGGTATATACTTTCAATATTAGTTTTTCTCACTTGCGTAAATTTCTCCCTTTTAACCACAAAATGTCAGCATTAGCCAGGAGCGACGTTTTACCTTATTTAAATGTAACAACGATATTCCTGTATACTCTGTATTGATTGTTCAAAAATTTAAATTTTGCCCTAATATTTGGTTTAGTTGGATAGTCTTGATTAAAACATCACGAGAAAACCTCTACGACATGTAAAGTTCTGCCCATCATTAACTTCTCAAAAGAAGTACTGTGCCTAGCAGTGGGGGGTTAATATATTACGGTAATATTTTATTTGATGTGGATACGAAACAATTTAATTCCTATTCACAATTTTACAGATTGGGTCCTCAGGGATTCCTGTGCCTCGGTGTCGAGAAAGCGCCAGGCAATGCGGGGGTGAAGGATGTTGTTTTAGCCCTTAGATGGATCAGAGATAATATAGTCGCATTTAAGGGGAATCCAAGTCGAGTTGTAGTGGGGGGGCAAGGTTTCGGGGCTGCAATGGTGGAAGTTTTAATGTTGTCTAGGATGAGCAGAGAACTGTTTTACGGAGCAATACTACAGAGCGGAACTGCGTTAAGTCCATTCGCATTCCACTATGATTCAGAGAATCGATCGAAAATTTTGTTAAACATGCTGTCAGAATCCGGGAATGTAATGTCGTTATTGGACGCGAACAATTCCGACGTGTCGCACAAATCCGAAATTTTACAATTTCCCTATTTTCCTTTCGGTATGTGCGTTGAAAAGCCATTTAAAAAGGAGGAAATTTTGCTTTCTGAATCACCGCACGCTTTAATTTCAAATCATCAAATAATGAATGTTCCGACGATCATAGGATACAATAGTAACGAGGCGTATATTTTTATAACGAATCTAATAGAAAACAATATTTTAAAAGCGGCCGCCGAAGACATTTCTCCATTGTTGCCAGAAGAGTTGAAACTGAACGAGAGACAACGACGCCACATAGGGAAACAAATTGACGATGTGTATTTTAGAAACAATGTCACCATGTTTAATTTGCTTCATTATTATAGGTAATGCAATGGTCAATGCATTTGTATTCTGTATTAGAAATGAGAAAATGTACGGTTTTAAAATATTAAGAACTCCTTAATTGGGTGGCTACCGTCATCTAACAACAGAAGCAACACCATTTTTATTTAAATGGATTTTTAAAATGTTTCAGAGATGCATATTTCCTAAATCATATTTATAGGAGTATGGTTCACCACGCTCAACATCATCCGGTTTACTTCTATGAGTTCTCGCACTCGAGTCCCATTGGAATTGAACCCGAAATGGGGTTCAACAAAAATGGTGCGGCTCATTCGGACGAACTGGCGTATTTGTTCTCAGAGAAAGGAGGCTCTCTTGACAACGACCAGCAAAAAGTGAAGGAGCATTTAATCGACATGTGGTCGAATTTTGTCAAATATTTGTGAGTTTAAATTACTTGTGATTGTGAAATAGAACATAATAGAATATAACGCACTTGCATTTCTACTCGTGAAAGAAAAATATAAGGCGCTTATCGCACTTGCGGGTGGCGTAGAGGAATCCGCTCCGCTAGTTCAGCGGATTCCGCCTATCACCTGTTAAGTAGTACCAGAGGTAAAAATATATCTCCCGTGGTAGTGAAATTTGCCTACGCGATAATATTAGTATGTAGATAACGATTTTAATATTGATTAACGATTACATGTCCCGTTTATTTCATATCAATCGTAAGTCACAATTTATTTACAGAACTCCAACAGTACACAATACTGGACCGAATTGGGAGACAGTGGACTTGAACACGCCTAGAGTTTTCACCATTGACATTGAACCTTCTACTAAGGAATTCACCCAAATAAATGCAATGCAAATTTGGAACGACATTTATACCAAATATTACTTCAACGCCAATGAAAAATAAAACCAATTTAGACATTAAAATACTATTTTTAAGTTAAGTACTAACTAAGTAATGTTAATGTTTGAAACACGTATACTATCTGAAAGAAAAAGGAGGACCTTTGCCTAAAAACTGAATCTTCAGAACAACACACAATGTTAATTCCAGAGTTATCACGATTTTATGAAATAAAACTATGAAGTGAAAAATTATGTCTCTAATTATTATTATTTTAACTTACCAAGTTATATAAGCTAACACTATAATGTGATGTTCATACCTGTAACAACAAATACATAACACATTATTAATGTTTCATAAAACCATTATATTAGGCCAAATTTATGAGCTGATTCGATCATAAATTCGGGCACAACTAAGATATTTCGCAATAAATATTTATATTTTGATAGTAAATAACGATTTAGTGTTTATATAGTATAATAAAAATAGTGTATGGCAAAATATAGATGCATATCAACAAGTGAAAGCCGTGCTTTATATGTGCTAAAGTGGTGTGATATGGATAGATTACTAAGTATGCCTGCCGATAACGAGGAGAGCTTTTAGTACAATCGAATGGAAAATTTACAATAAGCAGGCTGCTAATGCTATTGCATTTGTTGCATCAGCAAGGCTATATAATTGGCTTACTGACTTGCAAGTATCAATTTAAAGTTTGCGTATTGAGAAGCAAGTACAGAAAGGCGAGCAAGAAAATATGTACAACTGTACATATATATCATACGAATACATTATGCTGGCGCAGATGTATTGATGCACACGTATGTAATAATTGTAGTCAAGAAATTTTGTGCAGTAGGTATATTCAGAAGATATATAATTTCGATGGGTACATTATTTACTATCATATTGTCAATGTCACTTTTATTTATGACTGTATTATTCCAAAAATCGATCGATTGTTATTTTGTGGTATCGAATGTTGAGTGTCGCGATCCACTTGCAGCTCAGCGTTTACCGCATTCATTCTACTTATATAGTTTTTTACATTAATTAAACCTATAGAAATAAATATAAATAACTTCAGGAATGCATTATAAAATTATTGCAAAGGCGTTTACTGAATAAAAAATATGTGGGGGCAAGTGAAGTATTTTGTTTTAGCGTCGATAAGTGTAGCAGTCGGCCAGATAATAACGATTGATAGCCAGATACAAAAACATAATGAAGAGAAGAAAAATCATACATCGTATCTCGCAACCGTAAACCAAATGACTGAAAGTAAATTATTGATTAATAAAAATCTGAATACACAAGTAAATGAAATTGAAGTGGGAAACTCCGAAGAAAGCGCAATTAATAGTGGGCAATCAGAGAATAATGAAATTGATGCTGGACACTCGGAACAAAGCGCCATTGAAAGTGGACAGTGGGGAGATAATGAAATTGAAGCTGGAAACTCGGAACAAAGCGCAAATAAAAGTGGACAGTCAGAGGAAAATGAAATTGAGGCTGGCCAGTCAGATGAAAGCGCAATTGAAATCGGGCGATCAGATGAAAACGAATCTGAAAGTGGGCAATCACAAGAAAATAACGTGGAAAGTGGCCAGTCCGAAGATAATAGTCAGAATGCCTCCGAGACTGAGTCTACTGAAACTGAAGAAACCGATAAAGAGTCTACTGCTGAGATTGTAAGTGAAGAGGTAAATGACAGTGAAAATATATTAGATGGAGATGTCATTGAAACGGATAATGGACCTGTACGCGGATATTTTGATGATACAAATAAAATTCAAAGTTTCTTAAACATACCTTACGGAAAAACCACCGGGGCTTTTGAGGTAAAATACTTTAATTAAAACAATAACTTCAAACCATGAATAGTTTTACCTTTGATGAAATTAATATGAATTCTTTGAAAATTCTGAGATATAACTATCGGGTATTAATTTCCAACACATAAATGATGGCTAATGACATTTATGAGTAGGTATCCCTTTTGGCAGATGGGTCCGGTAGCGACTCATCATAAAAAAAAAACAATGAAGTTTCTAAAATCTAAAAATCAAGTATAAAAATTCAAAACGCAGATAGCCTAATTTCCTTAAAAAATCATTTGATGATTTTGTTTGTTTCATAATTTTTACAGGCACCAACTCAACCAGATTCTTGGGAAGACATTCGTAACATTACACAACATAAAACGCTCTGCCCTCAACTTATTTCTTCTGGAGATTATACCGGTGAACTCGACTGTTTAACTCTAAGTGTTTTTGCGCCTAATGATACGAAAGATGGGAGTGTCCTATTCCACATTCACGACGGAGATTTCGTCTCCGGCAGTGGTGACCCAGCGATATATGGTCCTAATTACATTGTTCCAAAAGGAGTTATATTAGTTTTACCCAATTACAGATTAGGGCCTCTTGGATTTTTGTGTCTTCGCAATGAAATAGCACAGGGCAATGCCGCTTTAAAAGACTTAACATTGGCTTTAAATTGGACAAAAAATAATATTGCATCATTCGGTGGAGACCCCTCTAATATTGTAGTAAGTGGTGGTGGCTCAGCGGGTGCGTTGGCTGGTTATTTAGCACTATCTAAAAAGTCTAGCGGATACATATCTAAAGTGATTGTAGATAGTGGTTCAGTGCTTTCTCATTGGGCTTTGGATAGAGAGCCAATTGAAAATGCAGATGAACTCGCAGAAAAAATTCGAGAAAGTTTAAGAACTAAAAATGGTAATGTATTCGAAGATATTGATCCACTGATTTTAATAAACGCGGCGAAGAATATGACATTTAAACCTTGTATAGAGACAGAAAATGATGAAGCATTTTTAACTGATACTCCATGGAACATATTGTACAATGAAAAAAGTAACATTTCCTTTATATTAGGCTCAGCTAATTACGCCGGCGCTATTCAAGCTTCAACTCATACCGAAGAGTCAATAGCACAACTGAATGAAAATTTTCAAAACATATTACCGAATGATTTAAAGTTCGATAACGATGCACAAAGAAACTATATAGCGGAACGGATCAAAGTTCAATATTTCAATGGTGAGGATATCGAAATGGACAAAGTTGCGAACTTGTCTCTTTGTTACACAGATATGTCGTACCTCAGCCCGGAAATCCGAGCTGCAAGGTCTTTGATAAAAGCTGGAGCAACAGTTTTCTTTTACGAGTTTTCTTATGTCGGAGATTTAAACATTGATGCTCAGATGATTGGAGCCACTAAAGGTGATGCTATGCGTTATATATTCAGCAAGGACACAGTGGAAGTACCCATAGATTCTGATGACGAAAAAATGGTGAATTTAATGACGGATTTATGGACTAACTTTATTGAAACAGGGTGAGTAATTTAAGAAAAATCAAAATTTAGGACCATTCCTATTGTTATTGTTGATCCCATTCGCCCAGCATTGGGAGGGCATCACGAGTAGAGCGATAACAAAAACCAACTCATACCCATTTTCACAATGTTTCAACCACCGTGTTTTCTTTTATCGTTAAAATATAATTTCAGGGAACCAACAGCTAGTGACGTCGAGTGGAACAAGTTAGAATCGATTGAAGACGCACAAGAAGAATGGTTATCTATAGGACCGGAGACTAAGTTACAGAAGGGCCTGCATTTGAATAGACTGAGTCTTTGGAGCGAAATTTACGACGAACACTTCGTAGACAACAACCAGGCCGCTGAATACAAACCTAGCATTTACTCTGTAATAGTAACAACTATTATATTCCTTCTCGCCTCAACTAAAGCTTGTTAAAGTAGTTATATAGTTATACACGTACTTTGCCTTCGCAAATTTCGCTAATGATCTTGTTTGTTGAACACATCTGCAACATATATGTATAAGGTCGCACCCTCGTTATGTTGACGTTTGATTATATTAACGAAAACCTACGCACAATAATTTGATGTTAAGCCATGTACTAAAGTCAATTTTATTATCTTTCTATTCTATATATGAATTAAATATTTTGCATTTATTTATTATTTATACGACCCCTTTTTATTTCTATACACACACACAGACATTATACAATACAGAAATTATTGCTTTTGACATAAACGTATTGTTAATTATAAACACACCGAGTTGTTTGTACATCAACACCACATAATATGTTTTGATTTGATATAGTATTGTTTAGTTGAAGCATTAATAAGTGTTCAGTTGGCGAAACACACTCGTGTATAACAGTGGTGGCACGGTGAATTTACAATAATGTGGCGAGTGGTGGCGAACCTGTTGACAATGTGGCCAGCGGTCGCCGGGCGCTCTCCTCCACTGCCGCCCAAGCTCCATAGAGACGTGATGACCACTCAGGGCGCGGTGCGAGGCTACTACACCCCAAGCCCACCCCACTACGCCTACCTCGGCCTCCCTTACGGCCGCCCACCGACACGTCACGACAGGTTTAAGGTCAGCCGAGACACATTTGCTGATAGACGGAAATCCCATTTGTTTTGCCGATAGTTATCGAGGCGTCACATGTGTTTTTGCTTAATTAAACACCATTTTTGCTTATTTTATCTATTAGATTCAGGGCCTCTTTCACAAACTACGAGTAATGTGTTGATTAGTTACTTTTAGAAATCATTTTCTGTTATATTGAATTATGCACTCAGTTTACTGCATCATTCGATAGTCGATTTTTTTATTTTATTTTCTATTTAATGTTTGGGACGTTTACCGTACAAACAAAGGTACATATATCAGCTCCATTATCCCCGGTTACCGGTGACTTTAAATGACAGTTTGGCCTACTTGACGTTTGAGAAACAGGCGCTTAGACATGCAAAAGTTGTAAACTTATAACTAACTATTGTGGGATTGATTTAGTAGTCTATAGCAGCCTATATAACTAAAACACTAACATTATGTCGCTAAGGGCCTGTTTTACCATCTCTGAGTAAAGTGTCAAGTAGGCTAACCACCATTTAAAGTCACCGGTAAGAAAGCGTACGAGTTTCAACATCTTCGAGTACCATTACTCAAGGGTAATTTCAATGAAATTGAAACATTATACTCGTAACATTTACTCGCCAATTAGCGTTACTTGAAAAGTAATTAATCAACACTTTTACTTGTAGTTGGTGAAAGAGGCCCTTATACATTTTATAATCAAAAAGTAACAGTTTATATACCTACTAATCAAAATTATAAAACTGTTATAGAAAATGTTTATAGAAAATGAAGTGTTATTATTACACAGGACGTGCAATTTCCTTCACGAAACGAGTATAGCAGAGTAGGCTCCAGCAAACTTACAACTTGTTGTAGGTACCTACTCGTACGTGTGTGCACTTGTGCAGGATGTTAAATAATTTCATATTTTAATATTTATTATTTTTATCAATTGGTAAACTTTTACAAACACAATACAATTACCTAAATGAATCTAGGCACCACCGGTTCAGAAAGCTGTTTGTACACACGGAACAAATCTTACGCGTGAAATCTTACCTTACAAAAACCTATAGTTACCTATAGTTATGCTATAGGTAACTATAGTGGACCACATAACAGGATTTTCTTTTGGTAATTTTTTCAATTAAGTTAGGTACATACTCTGATCGTTTTTTTAATGTTCAGATCGACAGACAGGCTGACGGTGCACTTGATGGTATAGGTAACTACAGTCACCTAAATATAACACAAGAACTACTCTTCCAGATCTAGACCACAGCCAACTTTGAGAAGTTCATTTCCAAAGTATAGACCCTGCCGGGAATCGAACAAGCACCCTGAACACTCATCGAACGGGCTCGTCGCACTATCCAAGGCTAGCCTGGAACTAGGAACGAATTTATCTTTATTTCATAAATTTTCAATAATATAATAATATTTTTAGATAACCGACGTTCTCGGTAGTTTGGGTATGAAACAAATTAAACTTTATCTCATTTCATAGAAGTATGCAAGTGTGTCAATGTTTTCCTTATATTCAAATTAATTTTTATTACGTTCTCTCTTGTGCTGAGTCACCATCACCACACAACGAAAGTGAAATCGGTCTCCCTGAGATTGACTACGTCATCCGACGCGAACGGCCGGGGAATCACAAATTCCGTAACTTCGTCATTGCTTTCATTTAACAATTAATAAAAGGTATATTCTGTCTAACTTTACAAAGGCGAAACAGCATGTCTAGTAATTTTTCGATTTACTATTTTCACTTTAAATGCTCGCGACTTCGTCCACGTTGAGAAATAAAAAAAATATAACGCCTGACAAAATATATGAGCAATAATTTAATCAATCTTTTTGCTGTTACAGTTTTGCCAGACGTTGATTACAGATTACTCTTCTTTGAGTTGGACGCTATACATAGACCTATAAGTGGGCCGTCTATGAGTCACATATATTTTGCATTTGAAAAAATTGCACTGGTCTGTGTGTACTGGAATTTGCCCTTAGCTTATCAATCAATTTCTAAAGATAAGTAATTGACACACACAAACATTCATAATTATAACCTAGTTGATCGAAAATAAATTCGTTATAAAACATATTAGGTAATGATTATTATTGTCAGTTACGAGTACATTGAAAAAGATTTTTTAGCTCAGTAAGAAATAACTTTAGAAATAACGGCTTAACCGATTTGCATGAAATTTTATATGTATATTCGGTAGGTCTGAGAATAGGTTTATATCTATTTTTTATACTTGAAAAAATTAACGATAAAAATAAAAAACAATAAAAAGAAAATTACTATAGAAAGAAATTGTACTTTCAAATCGTCAGAAAGAGGCCTGTCATAGACGTAAGCTAGCAACCTTTGTTGATAACTTTTTCACTGTCATTTATCATTAGAAAATACAAATTTTTATACATAGAAACCATATAGAAACTGTCAAATCGATTGGTCTCATGTTGTGAAACCCAGAAGATCTAATCTTTCCGCTTACCGCAGCATTGTGCGTTTCGATCAAGAGACCAAAGCTTTAGGCGGTACGAAGTTCGCCGGGTCAGCTAGTATACTTATATAAATAATGTCCACTCGAGTCTGAGATCAAATAATTGACATGTTTGTTTTATGATTATTTTAAAAATTATTCAAGATTAGTTAAGTATTATAATATTGAATTCTCATTCTGTTAGACCCCTGAACCTCTGCCTCATTGGGATGGTATATTTGAGGGAACACACCGTGTCAAATGCCCACAGCCTAATGGAGACGGAGAGGAAAACTGTTTGGTGGTCAACGTTTTTACCCCACAGCACGGCACAAACCTACCCATTGTTGTCATAGTACATGACGGTGGTTTTAATAGAGGGTGAGTTGGAATTATTAAACTTGTTCATATGAGAATCACACGATCACATGAACTTATCTTTGCTAATGCTAAATTACTTTACAGCTGGGGTGATTTTGAACCACCACATAACTTAATCAACCAAAGGTTTATAATTATCACATTCAACTATAGACTTGGAGTGTTTGGATTTCTGTGTCTAGGCATACCGGATGCGCCAGGAAATATAGGACTCAAAGATCAGGTTGCAGCACTTTATTGGATTAAGAGGTACTTCATTATAATTCTACAACATACTTTAGAAGATCCCATGGTTTGACTACTTTCTTGGTACTTAAAAATGCCTATATTAACAGTGATTGGTTTCAGAAACATAATAAATTTTGGTGGAAATCCCAATGACATAACAATCTATGGCATTGGTTCGGGAGCAGTGTTGGTACAAATGCTACTCACATCTGGTCTGCCCAAAGGCCTTTTCCACAAAGCTATCCTAGAGTCAGGCTCGATGCTATCACCCGGTAGTTTCTCATATGAACCCATTTTAGATGCTTTCAACGCTGCAACTGTTATAGGATATAATGGCACAGCAAATGTTAAAAATTTGATAAGATTTTATAAAAAAATGCAAACAAGAGAACTTATTAAGATACACAATAAATTCTCGCCTTGTATCGAATCAGATTCATCATTTAGTGCTTTATTATACAAGGATCCCATTGACATGTTGACAGAAGAAAATAATTATGACATATCTTTGTTGTTCACATACAATACAAACGGGATAAAATTGAAGGCAGACATAGATATAATAAACAGTCAACTAGAAAACTTTGAGAATCTTTTACCAAACAACTTACAGTTCCCTAATGAACTCACTAAATTGAACATTGCTAATATAATTAAAGAGTTTTATTTTAATAGCAATGGAGAGGATATACTGTCTGACTACAATAGTTATATAAGGGATATATTCATAGTATATCCTATAATAAAGTTGGCAGCTATGTTTGCATCCATAGGCAGTCGTCCTGCTTATCTAATGGAGTTCTCCTACAAGAATAATACAAACAACAACAAATATGACAGCAATATTGACTCCAATGTAGATATTTTTAATTACATATCTTCAAATTCTCATTTAGATGAAGATAGTGTGATAGAGAAACTGGTTACATTGTATGCAAACTTCATAAACATTGGGTAAGGAGTTTCCATTTTTTTTTCTAACTTTATTATGTTCAAATTGTTACTACACTATGGTGTTTGATGTATAATAATATTATTAACATGAATCCCACAATACAGTGTTGTTATAGACCTAATACACATATAAATGTGTGTGTATATCTAAAAAAAATTATCTGTAGATGAAAAAACATGATGACAAAACTGAATTTTCTTGTTTACCAAATTGTTTAAATGGCAAATAATTTAATTACTTGTCAATTTTAAAAATTACAAATATTTCAGAGACCCTACACCGCTGACGACATTCTTGTTGCCAAAAATCTGGCAGCCGATCAGAAATGCAGACAGTTGGGAGCGTACTGTCTCAAGTATTCCATGTCTGCACTTTGGAAGCTCCATTTCAATGAAGGAATGTTCGCTGACGCAACAATTAGCCTTATGGGATAAGCTTTACAAACGATTCTACAGAAAAATATCATAACCACATTTGATTCCTTGTGAACTTTCTTATTTGAAGATTAAGTAATATAAATATATTATATATACATAATATGAATGCCATTCATTACGGTACACATAATATTCATATTATCAGAAAAAAGGACAACCCAGAAAGTTGTTTTCACCACTGTATTCAAAAACATAGAACTTGTAAATAAAAAGAGATATAAAAATAATATAAATAAATATACTCAAATATAATTGCATCCCAATAAAATCAGAGCATTGTTACTCAAAATGGTAGGTATAACTTAAATAAACCCAGCCAGACCATTGGTCCTGTGGAAGTGTGGGCAGTGATTCCTGTCCACAGGACCAATGGTGTGCCTTGTCCAAATGAAATTTCTTACTTGCTACTAAGAAGTATGGGTAATTTATGTAGGCTTCTTTTATGATCGATCAGGGTTCTCTGGGTAATTTACCTTTAACTTGAAACAACAATAACAGATACCTATGTAATATTAGTATATTTTATATTACCTGTATTAAAATAACATAATCAAATGAGGTAAATAGGGATATTTTTTTAGAAAATGATTGTTTTTTTTAAATTACACCTAAAGATAACAATCGTTCATCAAATAAATGACTAAATCCATTGGATTCCCTAATGAGATCCGTAAAAGATCTTGGTGACAGTTTTGTACTATCTAATACAATATAATTACCAAAACAAGAGTGACATGAAAAGATTTGGTATTAAATGTGATGTGAGGATTGAAAACAAGTGTGTTTAATGCAATTGAGCGACGTAGTCAAAAATATACCGTTACCTGAAGAATAGGCGCACGTAGAACTAACACGTCGGGGGCAATAAACACAGTTCACTTATAAAACTATAACATCGCTATTCCGCTGGCTTTACAAACACTCATAATACAATTTCTCATGAAATTTAATTACAAAAATCAACAAGTTAAATAGAAAGGCAAACATGAATCTCCCGTCACATTTTATTGCAATTGACAGATGGTCAGACAGCAGACGCAGTGTTGCCAGTGCAGTGATAACTCTTTCTCTCAGTGTGGCAAGCGCAGAAAATGTAAATAAAAAAAGTAGATTTGTATTGTGTTTATAAAATTACTTTAATTATCGAGTGTTATTGTGTTGTAATCATCTAAGAATCGAAAGTAAAATTGTGTGAAATAAATCTAATCCTAAATTAGATTAGCATAATCAGATAACCATAAGTACACAAACATTTCGTTAATTACAACAGAGGTAATAAATGTGAGAGAGTAGAGTATGTTACTTACCAATCAATCAACTACGGGCCCTAGACAAAGTGCCATTTTAAAAACGATAACGAAGTTCGCTAAATAAAAAATGTATGGGATTGACATATGTCACGTGGTACGACGAATTCGATAACCAAGTTGGTAGACAAATGTTGCTTTTCGAATCGAAATGATTTATTAGCGAATGGGTTCTAGTGCTATTCCCATACATATGCTTAGCCAAGTGGCACTTTTGACGTTCGTTTTCGATTTCGTTTTCGTTTTCGTCTTCGATAATGTAACGAAGCCCAAGATGCTGTAGATATCGACACAATTCATTCGCCGAGTGTTATTTTTCGTGGTAAAGTTGTTAAAAATCAAAGAGTACATATTTAAAAATGCATTCTCTACGTTTATGCACAAAACAAAACTGGTTGAGGCCAAAGGAGGTTTAAGTTGCGACGACAAATGGAAAAAATACACGATATGCCGGAACTATTGTTTACACAGCATTTTCGATTAAATAAAATAACTTTTAGAAAATTATGTGACGACCTAAAAGCTCAGCGGTTTAAAAGGGTCTGAAGAAATTCCCCCTTGAAAGAAAGGTAAGAAATTTCACATTAATAAACCTACCTATTTGATTACCTATATTACCTACATACAGTTAGCTAGTCATAACCAAAGCAGTGCCAGCTTATATAAAACCTAATCGTCTTTTTAACTTCTTATAAAAATGTTAATTTTATTGTAATGATAGGTACCTACGTTTATGATGGTGTCACCTAAAATTATAAACTGCAACCATCGATGACTGCAACAAATTAATAAATTATAAATTTGATTCTAGTGCCTATTAAAATGCCTTTTGTATTTTTCAGGGCCAATATCTTACGCAAAGGACAACAAGTATCTACATCAGAGAGGTTGTTAACGCCCTCAACCATAATTGTATGGGTAGCAGGTGGATAGTGTTTCCACAAACACCACAAGAGATCCCAAATCAAGAAGAATTGATTAGCAAACTTGGAAATATTATGACTTGACCCATAATATGTGAGTCATGTGTAATGAAACGTGAAGTTCACAATTTTATTTTATTGTTACATATTTTTACATTTACTTTGTATTATAATAAAAATATTTAAAAATTGTTTTGTTTTTGTGTACAATTTAAAACAAAACTATATATAGAGGTAATGTAAGTAATTATAAGAGTCAGGGTAAATAAAATTATGACAGACAACTTTTTATTAAGCAAACATAAAATTTGAATAGTAAAAATCACCTCTCAATTTTAATATTGAAGATATTAAGTTAGGAAGTATTAAGTAGATAAGTTTTACTAAACATAACCCTAAATAACTATCATTGAAATAAATCTCAGTCGATAATACCTTTGGGGTATTCTACCTTTGATAAATATTGTGCAAAACTTGAAAAAACATAATCTGTCTCATAGTTGAACAACATTGTCAGTGTTATTGGATTAAAAAGTACAAGAAGGTTAAGTATATCCCTACATATTAATTAGCAACTCATTACATATACCAGGCTACCAAATAAAAAAACAGGAGTTTTTTCCATGAATATTTGGCTTAGCTGGTAGATGTTTTTGAATTTTGAGTCATTTCAAATGATGTGAAAGTTTTCTTTGTTTGTTTTGTTCTTTTAAAAACGAGTTCACTTGTGAGCACATTTGACACTTGTTATTGGAGTTCTCAGTGTTTTGTTTTGGTCTAGTATTTCATTCTCTGCTTATTACTCATCACTAAACACTATATGGGATCCATTAACTATTAGAAAAACTCGATCTTCAGTGCGCACATATCTCTATATTTTCATAATTCAATTACAATACTCTTCACATTCATTTTACATAACTTATAAATCAATAGTAAACATAATCTTTAAAACATAACATCATCTCCCAATCTATTTTTTAAACTATTTTATTTTCTAAAACTAGTTAGTATTATTCCAATAAATACTTCCAACAATATTGACGGCTTAATTGTGATATTTACTTCGCAACCATAGCCAATTTTCGTTTATTAGCGAATGAACCCATTCGTCACAACGATAACGATCGTAGTGTCACTTTGGCTAGGAAATTGTTTTCGTTATCTCGGAAACGATTGACGAACTCAATAGCGAATCGCTACGGAGCGAATGCAACTTGTCTAGGGCCCGGCGGGAATAACCAACTAAGAATTAAATAATTATTTTACCATCGATAAATACTACTTAATAATATTTTATCGATGATATTGCACAATAACAAAGATATTGTGGTAGGTATAGTATAAGGAATACTCGTACGAGGGTAAGTAAGGTCTTGTTTTGTAGCTAAAAGTATCAAGAATAATTTACTCCTTAACTACTTTATCACATCTTCGTTTGTTTTTGGATAAATTAACAGCAAATACAAAAATGTAAAAAAAAAATTACATAGTTTCGACACACATTATTTCTTAAGTAATTATGTCTATCAAATTATTTATACATACATTTTGTAGAGAATTTAGTGCAGATTGTTTTTGTCATGGACAATTTTCTTTTATCTCTAATAGATTCCGAAATAAATTGAAAAAACCGCAGATCGGGACACGTTTGGGGAGGAAAAGGGGGAAGGGAGCGGGGGAGGGGATTTTTATTAAGTTGCGCGGACGAAGTCTCGTGCTAGTTTGTAATATTTTGATACAACTTGGTGGAAGGGCATTTAATTTATGTAGGTACAGTAAGTATACACAGGATATTATACAGGATAAATCTTTGAATCTACTAAAGCGTCTACAGCTAAGAGCATAGCCGATGCGTATTAAAGAAATTCTTGATATTTATCGGCGACTAATCTGTCTGCCTGTCCGTTTGTTTAGGTATTTTAATACAGCAGACATGCGACTGAATTTGCGCATCCTGAGAAGAGGGGAATCGGGATCAACTGGGTTTCGAAGGAAAAAAAACTGAACAAGATAAGTTATAAAACATATTTATATTTTATTCAATAAACTATAAAACTATCAAATATTAAAAATATCAAATCCCTAAGTTACTATAATAATATCTTTTGTATGAAATCATTTTAATTTAATACCTGTCAATACTTTTTTGAATAATCTAAACAATTTACTTATTACTTAACAATCTACTTACTTACTAATTTTTTATTCAGACAACAATTAAGCTTATTTTTTTAAAAATAAAAAATGTAAGTATGTAATTATGAAAAAAAAAAAGGAATGTCAATCGTTAAGAAATAATGTGCCAGGAATGTCCAAGAAGCACTAAAATCTAAGTATGCATTAGATATCATTTTTTTGACTAACTCGCCATGAATTTTGCCTCACAGAGAAATCAACATTAGTATGATTAGCGACTTTAAAAATCCTTTTCAATGTAACTAATAGTTAGAGGCTAAGTTATCGTGCCATACAAGTTATCACTGGCAACTCACTTGTCAAAAACTTGAAATATTAAGCACTGATACATATTATATCGGATAAGAAGATACTTCGAACATAAGATGACCTCGCTTTATTAAATAGGCCTTACTTGCTACACAGCTGGTTATTGGCCAACAGCAAACCCATCTCTAATAAAAAAATAATAAAAAAATGGTATTCAATCATTTTTAAAAATTTTTTTAAAGTATTAGTAATACAGGTATCACAAAATCTTTATATCTTTAGCATTGTTAGGCAACACAATTTATATTATCTATAATGCATTACAGACAAAGATTTAAATGATAGATGCGCCCTTGCCATACAGGCGGCCGAAAATGTGTCATCGTTGGGAAGAGTGAGCTCACTCTTCCCGCCTTAGTCGCTTGTAGAAAGCAGTGAGCGGTTCACGTTGCATACAGACATAGGTTACGTGGACAGTTTTCAAAAGCACAGGGCGCATCTATGATTTAAATCTTTGATTACAGACATCACAATTTGCCATCATCATCATTCCTTGGAGTGATTTGTCATTGAGAGAAGTCCTGTTTTTTTTTAAGTTTCCCCCGAGGGTTACCCCACCCCCATGGGCCGTAATTTCAATTTTACAACTTTAAGCTTAAAACTGTCAATTTTCTTATTATTATGGGGGTCGGGGGGTCACGTCATATTCCCCTAGCGAGAGTCAGGGACGGGGAATTACAAAAATTTAAATTGTTTTTAAAAATTTAAACTCAGCCCAAATAAATACCGAGGAAGTGAACTCATTGTAAACTCTAGCCATAATGGTTGTTTAAAAAATTTGTAATTTTTTTTATTTAAATATACTTACTTATTTAAAGGCTTTTGTATCTAGAGCAAATCTAGAGTATTATAATCGTAACAGAAAGCATAAGTATTTATTTCACACCGGAAGGAACGTTACTTTTTTCTAGGACGTATTTAATTTTGATTTTAATATTATGCTATGTTATGCGTCAATTATTTTTTGGGTAAAATTTTGAGTTGTAGAATTTTGATCGTATGAAACATTTAGTAGATGTTATTATGCGTTAATAAATGTTTCATTAAAGTTATGATACTCGTATTATGACGTTTACACTTTTTAGAAAACGCAATGGAAAATGTTAAATTTGAAAACTGAGGTATAGGTAAAAACTGTTTTTAAAAATTATTTTTATTGTTGTAATATTGTTTACTTAAGATTTTTATTATAATTATTTCATACAGATATAAGGCAAGACTTTAGTAACTAATTACCTAAAAAACAATTGCTTGAAAATCTTTAAAACTATTGTAATATCAAAATATCATACTAAGTAAATAGATTGTATGTATGTACATAAAACCTGATATTCACAATTTTTCTGAATAAAAAAAATACTTCAAATTCTATTTCCTCTCTATAAGTATCCTTACATATTATAAAACAATGTCCTCCGCCGCGTCTGTCTGCCTGTCTGTCTGTTTGTCTATCTGTCTGTTCGCGATAATCTCAAAAACTACTGCACCGATTTTCATGTTGTTTTCACAAATGGATAGAGTGGTTCTCGAAGAAGGTTTTAGTATATAATTTACAAAGTTACGCGGGCGAAGTCTCGGGCAGCAGCTAGTCTATAATAATATATTAATATATATCACATCGCTTTATTACTTAAACACTGACGACCTAAATCAATTCTTATAACTATACTTAATAGCAATTTTAATTTACTCTGTTTTGTCCTGATTTAGTACTGCACCATTTTTTAATGTGTGCCCAAAAATATTATTGTTTAGGTACTTTTGTGTCAAGTAGGTATAAAACAAAAAAAAAATCTAATATGAATAATAAATGGTTATAGGTAGGTATACCAGAATCTGATGGCATTTAAAAAAAATGTTTTAAATCACAATTATTCATTTTATATTTTAGACAAATAAAAATTAAACAATATCAAGATTGTTTAGTCCGATTTCTGTATTGTATACTACAAATTTTTATTTCCCAATTTCCCATTAGATTCTGGTAGACATCTGAAAATGTTGGTGATTAAACAAATGAGATTTCAAATGCACCATTATTAAAAGTTTTGTCAGGTAAAATACATTCGTGCATTGGTAACACACGGTCTATTTTTCAATGTTACATCAGTCAAAGTGACAGTTGTCAAACGGTGCAATGACAGTGACGCATCACTGACAGTGCTCGGTGACGTCGACGACGGTGTTCTTCCTCCAGCCGAAGAAGAAGTACCCGCAGGCCAAGCCCAGCACAAGAGCGATGCACAGCCACACGTTGTAAGTCATGAACACTAACATCAGTATGTAAGAGCTCGTCGATTGGATTATGTGAAGCAGAGTCTGTACTAAGTGGCCCGAGGAAAGCATTGTGTATCTGAAAGGGTACACAAAAATACGTTATTTAACTGAGCTAAGGAAAACCATTAGCTTATTCCCATTAGTTTAGTGTAAACAGAATAAAAATCCGTTTAGAGATTCGCGCGAACATAGACAGTCATGACTTTGTTTTATTATAATACTGGGGTACACGCTCCCGGCTTCGCCCGGGTTCAAAATAAAAACTATCCTATCTATTAAGTTGGACCAAATTACACATAGTTACGAAGTTTTCTCAAAAAAATCTGTTCAGTAGTTTAGGAGTTATTGGCATCAAACAACGTGACACGTAATTTTTATTTACATAGTATATTTATAGAGATATAATATGTAAGGATTATATCATAATGAAGTCTGTAATAACAAACGTGTACGTTATTGTAATGTTGACAAACAAACGCGTTGTAGGACAGTTCTCAGTACTACACTGCTCGTAAAGAAATATGTACTCACTTTACTACAGCAGTTCCTCCACAAGCCCCGTTCGCTCCGCATTCAGTCTTGGTGATGTTGACCCTCGAATCCCCAGTCACTGTGGTGGCCCTGGCGTGAAGAGCCTCTCTGTAGTATTTCAGACCCTCATAGAGCACACCCGCGAGGAAAATGGCTACTGCAGAACCAAACAGCTCTAAGGCTGTGGTCGTCATCCATCCGTTAAACAGAATCTCTTGACATACGCCCAGGTGGAACTGAAATTCCAAAGTTTGTTCTTATAAGCTATTTTAGCCTAATATTGACATTTATTTATATGTATATTAAAAAGAGTGACCACTAGGTCGCTAGGTAGGAGGCGACCGTCCCCCTGAAGGCGCAATAGCAATTAGAATAGCAGGTGTTGCCAACCTTGCAAGAATAAATTTACAGCACGCATAGAAGTCTTATATAGCTAATGATGATAAAAATCTACGTATGTATAATAGTACAAGACCATTCACCATAATAAACCCGATAGAACACATATTAAATTAAATTACTATATGATTTAATATGAAGAATGAGCTGAGAATAGACGAAGAGGAAAAATATTACTGTTTCTAAAGCAGTAACTTCCTCTTAGATAACTTAGACAGACTGGTGGCAGGTGGCCGGCAGACGCCTTGATTACATGCAACACCAGAGGGACCAAAGTAAGCTATAGGCCCTGATAGAGGTCAAGGTCAAAGGTCAAGGTGAAGAATGCAGACTGCTTAGTTTATACCCTGCTGTGATTAACATTGTATTCAAGTTGAAACAATTTAACAAACAAATATGTTTGAATTCGTTTAGAATTCCCACGCTTATCACATTGAAATTTTGCGCGCTCGCAGGTTTCTCGAGTTTGCAGGAAATGTCGCGTCCGTCACGAGACGAATAAACAAGCGAACAAACATGCGTTCACTCCACTGACACACAGAGACAAAGACGCCATGGAATTGCGGGGCTTTGTCCTCATTCCTAACGCCGTTTTTGGCCACATTGTCTTCCTAACGTCTGCTCCTTTTGAATATCTGACCAGAATATGTATGTGATCCGTCGCATTTTCATAATCTACATTTACCGTTATGCGCACGAGAATATGCCACGAATGTGGACTAAGTTTCACTTCGTAATAAAATATTCAAAGAATTATTGAGTATTATTATAGCGATCCTCAGGTGTTCTATATTTTTGAGAATGTATTATGGAGCAAATCGTTTCTTCTTAAAAATAATTCGTAATTTAATGTTACTTTACTAACCATACACTGTTCACATTCTTTGAAACTACAATCCACAAATTCCTAATATAATAGACACCAAGGACTTTTTCATCATGATAGATTTAAGGATGCCATTTGGCCTGAAGTATTGAAAGATGATTGAAAGGCATATTTATACATCTATTTAGATACTGCAAGAAAAAAATAAAAAATCACATTTAGTATGGAATAGAATCCAAACTATTGGTAGGGAATCGAAATGTTGCTGATAACAAATTCTATTTAGCTTACGCCTATAAGTCGTTCAGATATTACCGTGCCTTGATTTTTTGTTAGAAGTAGTAAAATATTTTTGTTTTTCCTTTCCGTTACTATATTATGCTATCGGTGGGAAAGTCGTGATTGTATATTTTATCTCAATGTCACGTTTGTGACGGTCCCTAGCGGTTTAGTTTGCGGTCTGCTTATCATTATCGTGTTTGATATGACTACGAGTATTTGTATGCGTTTTTTACCACACAGCTCTTGCACAGTACTTTACATGTAATTAGAACAGTGTCACTAAAGTATTTCAAAGATAATGAAGTAAGATAGGTACTTGACATTGAGTCCTACCTATTCCCATACAGCATTGATGTTGAGCATTCACAATCACAATGGATAAGCATCGATAGGTTATCAGTTTGTGCGTTGCCCTAATTGTTTAGATTCGTTTATTTATGGATTTGTTTAAAAAATATTGTATAGATACTTAATTAAAGATTGGATATCATATGAACCTGTATGACTCGTGTTATTTTTTCGATATTTCTTTATCTCAGTCGAGTTCTTAGTCAGTTATATGATGTATATATGTCTTAAGTTTCTGTCTTAAGAAATCTCCGTGATCGTAATTGCTTTTGGAACTTATGCAGAGTCATGAATAAGAGGTGAGCCTCTTACACCTGCAGACCAAATTACCTTTTTAAGCTACATCAAGGTGTTTAATTCATACTCTTTGAGACTTACTCTATGGATTATTGCGTGGTATTAGGTAATACTGAACCTTAGCAAATTATAGGTATCATAAAATATAAGAAAAAAAAACTACTTAGCTTTTACCAGAGAATTCCTGTGCGTACTTTTTTTTATTAATATGTTTATAAATATGTTTATATATTAATAACTTTCATTAGTTTTGGAGTGAAAGAGTAATAAATTATCTCCCCAGGACCTACATCCATCTTCACAAACTTTTATTTTTATAATAATCTATGAAAGCTTTACTTTATTTAGTAATCAAATACTTGAGTAAAGTATCATATCGCAAATCGTGCATAATTTGCGTGATGATAGTTAAGGCATAGTGGCGACAACTTTCAGCCTTAAGCACCTTAAGTAGATATCCGCTATAGCTGAAGCTTCCCGGAAAGTAGAATGGGCGTATTTATTGTGCTTGTTTAGCTACCTACATATTTCATTGTGGTAAGCTTCTGTGGCCTAAACTAAACAATAACTTAAGTCATACGCATGTCGCAGTCAAACGTAATCTCAACTTAACTTACCACCATAGCGTGATGGGAATTACAGTCTCCGTCGCCATGGTCATGATGATCATGGGTCATGACGGGGGTTTCAACGGAAGAGGCGTGATGATGTGCGTGCTCCATCGCTGTTTACTTCAGAAACCTGAAATCACATTTATATAATTCGATTAAAATCTAATAATAAAATTGATAGAAATCTTGATTGAATTCTGATGTTAATTATACACTTTCTATCGACGTACATTATTATTATTTAGTTCATTTCATGGCAAGTGGCTACTGTCGCCTACAGTCAAGCAATATCAGACAGGATTCGTATGTGCTATATATAGATCCTAACTCCTGAGAAGATATTGCGACAAAGTGTGATGGGACTAGCACCTATAGTGTAAGGTGGTACCTCTTTTTTGATTTCGGTAAACAAATGGTGCATTCCAAAGGGCCGCCAAATATAATTTTATGTATTTTAAAGTGGTTTTGAGGTCACAGGGAAAACATAAGTAAATCTAATAGAGAGTAAGGAAACACCGAGACACAAAAAGCGTATAGAATTAAACATGTATAATATCGTTGAAGTTGGATAATTATAACATACTTAAATATGACTTAAGTAGGTACCAGACAAGTTCATTGACCTTACATATTGTCATTTTTTTATTAACAAAAGACCTACATACTTACTTAGCAAAACAGATGTCAGGTGATTTTGCACGTTCTAGCATATTCTATAATAATATGAAGTTGCAAAACAAACACCTTATAGAGCAAAATAATAAGTATCTATATCATATATTTTTATAATGTCTGCAATATCGAAATACAATACACATTTGACCTAATACAATACTTTATAATGTATTCATTAAAGGATTGCAATTGATACCAAATAATAACGATAATTGGCACACAATATTATATTAGTAGCGTTATATTTCCACTACTGTTGAACATGGTTTAGCCAAGTTGTGTATATAGATCTACCCTAGACATATACATACATACATACAATACCATGTATATAAAATTATAAAACATTAAAATACTATATTTTAACTAGTTTTGGAGTCTAGATTGGAGTTTAGAAAAAAATTCTAAAAATCGTCAATTTAGTTTCAGTATCGTGTATAAAGCCTATAAACACGATATCTCTAAAAACAAAGTAACTTACTCCATTACCAACCCTTACAGATTTATTATTAGTATTGATAGTATTGATGATGATGACGACAATAAGAAATATACATATACCAGAAGTACGGAAAAATATTTATACCACAAAATACAGGAAAGTTGTTCAGAGAATTATATCTTTTTATGTAAAGATAGTCTGACTGACCACTTGATGGTAGGTAGCGACATTACAGGCGCTGCAAGTACGCTGCCGACCAGCGTATTGAATACAGTACTCAATACAGAGTAACCCGTCTCTGTATTGAACACAGAGATGGGTACCGACCAGCGTATTGACTGTACAGTACTCAATACAGAGTAACTCATCTCTGTATTGAACACAGAGATGGGTACCGACCAGCGTATTGACTGTACAGTACTCTATACAGAGTAACCCATCTCTGTATTGAACACAGAGATGGGTACCGACCAGCGTATTGACTGTACAGTACTCAATACAGAGTAACCCATCTCTGTATTGAACACAGAGATGGGTACCGACCAGCGTATTGACTGTACAGTACTCAATACAGAGTAACCCATCTCTGTATTGAACACAGAGATGGGTACCGACCAGCGTATTGACTGTACAGTGCTCAATACAGAGTAACCCATCTCTGTATTGAGTACAGAGATGGGTTCCTGCCGAAAGACAGGCTTCGAAACACAGTACGCCCTGCCTCTTCTACATGGCTGGGTGAATGATGATGTTTGCAATAAATAATGCGCTAATAAAGTCGTTGTGCAGTGGGTTTGCTCGGTTGTGCAAGAAGTTGGCTTTCACTGGCGCAAGGCGTTCGCGACGACCTCGCAGTTTGCGTAACTCATCTTACCGTAACAGCGTTATTATGGGATTTCCCTAATCTTATAACTTTGTATCTCAGACAAAACATTAAAAGGTACATTGAGATGCTAGATTACGGTTTGTATTAAAGTTTGACCGATTGAATAACAAGCAGTTAAAACAAACGCAGACTATACAGCAGGTGAATCTATTACAAACATCCTCATGAGACAATGTTGCACCCAAAAACTAAACGAAGCAGTTTACAAAACAAGACTAAAAGACGGAAACTATACACTAAACAAAATTTCTGCACATGTATTCAAAAGAATGTCCTGTATACAGTGCTGAAAAGAGTCTCTATATCAATATAAATCCACTTATTTGCCCTAATTTTCAGACTGGTTTTAAAAATCTTAACTTCTTAACTCTTATAATCTTGTATAACTCCTTTCCTGAATTTTTTTTCCGTTTCTCTCTTATTTATTTATTTTTCCTTGCTTAGTTTAATTCTTTTGTGTAATCTACAGAATGAGTCTCGGTGACTTGGTTGATGTTGCATTTAGAAATCGTTGTTTTTATATATGTATAGGTTAATGACGTACATTTATGGTGAACTGTACACAATGGTGTAGAAAAAAACGAAGAAAATCATTTAATTAATTAATATAATATGTATAAAATACCATAAATAAGAAAGTGCTGGGCGCAATCTCGTCTTTGAATATTATCGCCATCCTATTGAAGAGCTGTGGGCTTATGAAACTCGCTTTCGCAAATACACTTGATGTTATGATGATCAGTAATTCAGTATCAGTACAATCTGTACAATCCCAAAGAAAAGTGAATTAAATATGTAACCATTGAAAGAACTTTATTCTTTACTATGATCGCAGGGTCACAAATACTTTATTTTTATACCAATACCAAGCTACACGCTCTCGGCTTTGCCCGGGTTCAAAATAAAAACTATCCTATCTTTTAAGGTACGAAGTTACGAAGTTTTATCAAATCGGTTCAGTAGTTTAGGAGATCCATGTGACACGAAATTTTTATATCTGTACTAATATTATATAGAGATAATAGTATATTAGTAGGTATAATATGAAATTATGACTAATGCTAGACAATAACGGAGCTATTTTCTGTAATGCAAAGATCTTCGTTAAAGGTATGCTGAATGCACACCCACTTGCATGGGAACACTACGTGCCCATCCGGTCGCTAATCCCACATTATTTATTAAACAAATATACAGGTCATTAAAAAAATTCCACTCCAATAATTTATTTTGTATAAAAGTACTACTAAATGCAATCGCCGGACAATTTACCTTCAAGGTAAACTACGTAGAATTCAAGGAACAGAAAGATCAAGATTAATATTTTAAATCGATTCTTTACGCACACTAGATAAATTTGCAAGAATTCTGACAGTATTACTTTTGTTAATATTATAAAGAGTGGCAGACATGTGACGGTCCACTTGATGGTAGGTGGTTACTGGTTACAGTAGCCTAAGGACATAAGGAACACCAGGGGTGCTTGTGCGCTGCTTACCCTACAATCTGACGAATTTACCTCTGACGAATGGGTAAATTCTGAGCAACGTGCAAAAGTGGTTACCGACTGTATCCTTGACACTGCGCACACGCATGACCGACCATCAATTGCATTGCATTACCATATTATTTCCTTCGTGAACTTTTGCTGAATCACTTTGTTTTCTTCGGACGTGATTGGTAATACCTACACAAGTATGCTAATTAGGATCGGCGTTATCTATTATAAAGAGGAAAGATTCGTTTGTTTGTTTGTTTGAATTGAATAAGCTCTGAAACTACTGGGGCGATTTGAAAAATTCTTTCACCTATAGAAAGCTACGTTATCAGGGAATAACATAGGCTTTTAATCAATACTAATAATAAATATGTATGTATGTTTGTTCGTCCATAACTCTTACTTATACGAATTAACTGATTTTCATGAAACTTGGTAAGTAGATAAACATTTAGACGTACAGAACACAGGATAAGTTACTTTTTTCTTTTTCAACGCGGACGAGGTCGGGTGCAACAGCTACATCTAAAAATACTAGGTACCTTTTTACTAGAATTTTATTTTAAGTAATTGCGACTTATTTTATTAAATTATATTCAAGTTTCATATTGGACTTGACAGACGATGTCCTGCCCGAGTGTTGACTTCCCTGCTACTCGTATTAGCGGGTTCAACAAATGATTTTGATACGATGCAACGCCAATTGCCAATTGTGAATCAAAACCATCCAGGACCCATTCAAACACATTATTGTTTTAGAGTAATGACCTGTATTGTAATTTTGTATTAAAAAAAAATATGTTCGTCTGTGGACTTATTATAATCCAAGCTGTGTTGGCGCAGTTAAATAAAGACGAGAAATAATTTCCACTTAGTTGGAAGTTGGAAGAATGATTGTGACAAATACCATATAATAATTACAATAATTCAGACGAATTTGTATACGAGTATAAATACTACTTTGTGGATTGTGTTGTTCTCATCTTGGCGGATATTACCGACATTACGCGACTTAAACGTCAAGGTGAACTGGGTCGTGGTATGCTGTACGTTTTAAAAAACCTTAGTTTTATGCCCAATCTTCATTCAATTTTTACCTTCCTTCATGAACTAATGTGTTTACAATCAATATTTCAATATTTTACGGTGTAACAATAAAAACTCTTTTATTTTAGACCTGGTAATATAATATGTTATCACCTAGGTACCAACTTTAGGTTTCTCGCTCCTTATAAACTTTTGAGAGTTTTCTTGAGTTATTCAAGTGAAATAAATTTCTAAACAATTTTATATTACTTTGTCCATGTCAGTATAGTAGATATCTATGTAGTTTTTATATTATTATTTTTTATATATAGGCTTTTACAAGAATTTCTATATCAAATATAATAAAACAAAATTCGGAAAGCTGTTTCTAATCGCAAGAAAAGGCAAGAAATCTTTGTTGCTCTTATAAAAAAAAAAAAATTCAACTTCATTGAATGTGAATTCACATTTTTGTGAGCAACATGATTTGTTAGACTATAGTAGACCTAAGTAGGTTTTTTTTTATTTGAGATAGGTTTGCTCTTGGCCAACAACCAACTGTGTAACATTAAATAGAAAATAATAAAAAAAATCGGCCATCGAATGATGCAGTAAACCGAGTGCATAATTCAATATAACAGAAAATTATTTCTAAAAGTAACTAATCAACACTTTAATTGTAGTTTGTGAAAGAGGCCTTTAAGTACAGTAAAGTTAGTAGGTATCAAATTGTAAATACATTTTAAAGAATTACATATTTAGGTAATGCAGTCTAGAACTAGGAATAATGAGTTTATCCATATTTCTTATGTTTCATTTGTTGAAGTCACTAATTTTGTTTTTGTCAATATTCTTAGGTTACAATAAATGTTCATAGAGGTACTGTGGATTTTATGTTATCTCTTTTGTGGATATAAGTACTTAGGGACATTTTATATATGATCGTTTATGCAATAAACGTTCAATTAACTGACTACAGTCCATTCATTTAAGCTAAATCCATTGATGTAAGATTCTAAACGAACGATTTTATAAATCAATACCACTGTTAATCAATGTACACTCTTGTTTATTTTATGTTGATACTTAATATTAATTACTTATTAATATTATTGTTGGTACCTATCATTTATTTTAATGTGCATTTGTGAGATGTTTTTTTGAGTTTAATCGAATAAATGAATTAAATTAATATAAATAAATAATAATAAAAATTAACTTCATAATCGCTAATTCTAATTGACTACGAATTATTAAAATTAAGAGTTCATAAAAAAATCTTTATTAGGTACTTGCTAAGATGTCTTATCATAGAAAAAAAAGGTAAAAATTTTTAACGAGTTTAAAATTTCCTTTTATGAATGGTTCGTTATGGTCAATGACCAAAATAAGTTTGAGAATCGCTGATGTATAGGTACTCGTTGGTGGACTATATTATATTGTTTCCTCTATTACCGATTGCAAAATCATATAGTTCAACCTGGACATAATGTCATTAGGAAATACAACTTTCTTGCCACTCAGATTCAAGTGATTTCCGTGAAAATATTAATCGCAATTGTTTTATTAAAATAACAAAGCGTGCAAAGTATACAATGGCGTTAGAACGTTATCGGTTATCAATGTACCAGTTTGCAAATTAACCGTACCGTAAAAATTGAACGATTTAACGACGAAGGCCACCATGCAATGTTTGCATCAAATTTACAAAAACTATATTGAACAATTTCATTAACACGGTCATTTGTTTTTACTTTTGAAAGATAAGCTTAATATGTGATAGTTACAATAGCTACCAGTCTAGCGATAAAAACAGAAAAAGTAGATTTATTACGATAGTTTAACATAAATAATATATTGCCTTTGTAGTGCTTGGAATAGTCTAACCACGAATTGCATATTAAATAAATAAGTTATATTGACAATGTAAATAAATAAATAAATAATAATTAGTTAGAGCAGTTATTGACTATTGTTTTTAATGTTACTCGTACAGTAGGATGGGACATTAAAACGTGTATTTGTTTAAACTTAAATATAATGTTCATAATATTAATTAAACGTATTGGGAGATAAATACTATATTTACCGAATTTGTCTGAAAGAAAAACAAATATTCATGCATCCTCACACACTTTTACATTTATTTTACTATTGTCTAGTCTATAATAAAACATTTTAAAGTCTCATCAAGGGACCTTTAAATTAAAATGAAGTTTTGAATTTTTATAAACTGTCGAGTGAATTTTTTGTTAGTCGAATGAAATATTAGCATATTAAAATTCAGTCACAACACGTCAAGAGTAGAATTATCTTATCATAGTTGTGAGAATCTCTGTAGATTCCTTATTAATTCAGTATCCCATGGAGAACTACTTTATATGGAAGTAAGATGTATGTAAGATGTTTGCCTTCACTCTGGTGATCAGGTTAAACGAATTTTATGCTGGGCATTTTTTTACTATAAGGTGTGCTAAGGCCCTTTCAAGTATTGCATGGTCTTGGCCTGCTTTTATTGCTCTGAAAAGTGGTCATACGATTATTTGACAAGTCTATACGAAGGTCGCGTTACGAAATTATATTGAAACTGCTCACTGAGTTATTACAACATCAATGACCTCCATTCGCTGCTGACACGACTGTCCTAACATCGACCGCATCGCCAGCAAAACCGGAAACGTGCGATGACCATAACGTATATCTAAGCAATTTAATAACATTTTGTGCTAAAAGGATTTTAGCATAATATAAGAGATGCTAAAATTAATTGTCATAAACTATATCATAGCGATACATTACATCGGTTGAGAATGGATTAATAGTGTATCAAATCAATGGGGCCTATTATAAAGGTAGTTCTACACCTACTTGTAAACTTACATATAATATTATAATAATATGAACTTAGTGTGCATAGTAAATTAAAAATGTATAGGTATATATAAGTTCTATATCTATGTTTTTAACATGTCATTACTTTGAAATTACATTTATTTTCCTCGAGCTGTAATTTTATTTTTGCATTTTTCTTTTTAACTTGGTTAGGTACTTTTCATATTACAAAAGGTGGCAGGCAGGCTGACGGTTTATGGTTGAGATGGCTACTGTTACCTAAGGACACAAGAACAGTTGTGCAGTTGGGGTGATGCAGGCGAACTGCCGACATTGCAAGTTACAGATGACTGGAAAGTGTAGAAAGATTGTTAGAAAGTTTACGTGGTTTTTAACATTCACAATGAGATGAGATGAATTTGGAGTGATGGAGTGGAGCGCTGCCAAATGGAGTGCCCGTGAATGGTGGCCTTAATAAAGTAGGTAATGTGTATGAATTCTATAGTCAGTACTATAGGAAAACTCGGAGTATCTAGGCATTAATTAGAACAACTCATTAGAGCTCTCACGCGGTACTTAGAACACACAAACAGACATCTCTTCTTTAAATAAGTGAGCAATGGTTCGTCAACAATTAAAGGTGTCAAATGGACTAACCGGTGAGAGCAGAACTCCATTATACCTATGGGGGTCTAATTACTAAAATTTCTTTAAATTTTCTCACAAAACAACGCGAAATATTAATAAAAAAATGATGTTTATCTTCGGCGTACAGTCAAGTCCAGTTTAGATTAGTTAGTGAGTATACTATACTATAATCACTACATATTATAAAACAAAATCCTTCGCCGTGTCTGTCTGTTTATTCGCGATAAACTCAAAAACTACTGCATCGATTTACATGCTGTTTTCACCAATGGATAGAGTGGTTCTCGAGGAAGATTTTAGTATATAATTTACAAAGTTACGCGGGCGAAGTCGCGGTCACCAGCTAGATATAACTCAGTATAATTTGGTGTTCAGTCGAGCGATGATCGCGTGCAGAAGACAATCGGTACGTGGCTGGTTAAACCCACAGTACATACGGATGCATATTAAATATGTATCTATGAGTCAAATAGTACATTTTCCTCAATACATTAACCGAATTACTGACCGACTCCTACACTCACTACTCGTACACAACGTTCTATCTAATCATGTAACAACTTTATCTATTAGGTACCTACTGGAACAACTCTCTTAATGTCAACGCGATGCTCATTAAATTGATTGTTGGGAGTTAAGAGCAATGTATATATGCATATATTTTTTTATTTAAAAAATAAAATGATACAGTCATTTATTAATTTTAGAAATTTTGTTTCAAAATAAATATAAAAACTGCGATACATTTAAATAAATAAAATCTTTTTTTTTTTTTTGAGAAATTGAAGTCTGAAATATTATTATTTGACTACTGTCCCCCCCCTGCTGTTTCGCCCTTCTCAATTAAAATACCTAATACAGTTCTTTTATTAAAAAAAAAATTTGCTTAGATGTTTTCGTCATATAAAAGCTCATGGTAATGTTTATTGGGATCCTAAAGTTAAGTGTATAGTCTTGACATGACAAGGCAATCGTTCATCAATGATAAGTAAAACTGGATAAGAAGAAATTCGAATGAATAAAAGCATTAATGATAATTTTATTTGCTCAACGTTTCAAAGTAAATAGATTTTGACTGATAAGCGGAGTTTATACGAGTACCTATAACCGAAGAAGACTATCTTACATTCTTCGGCGTAGCGTAACTATAGTAGGTAAACTATGTTTGCAAATTTGTTGAAATCTGACAGGTATATATATATTTCGAAGGTATATTTCGAATTAGTACATACATACATACTTTATGTACAGTTATTTATATAAACAATTTTGTTTACAAGTAATTTTCAATTTTGAAATATGTCCCATAAATTATATGCTAAGTACAAGTGCAATTATATTTATACAGGTGAATTTGCAATTTATTTTACTTGGAAAGAATCGCACAAAGAAACCACATTAAAAATAACATTTTCATAATAATAAAAAAACATTGTAAATATCATTAGTGCTATATTGAAGTGGTTACACTTTGAACATTCGCGTGTTCAGCACAATAGGTCGTTATTTTTAGGACAATTTGCCCCATTAGTCCAAGAAAATAGCAAGTAAATTTTCTATTTTTAAGGACGTTACTTAGGAAGTTAGACTTGTCACGATAAGGTATTATATAATATGTATATTTTACATTAAATGAAGAAGTTTTGTATTGAGCCACTGTGTTGCATTGGAGTCTAAACTATAAAACCAGAGAACGCTCAGTCGCGACCGGATCGGTTACAGACCGGTTCCTAGATTCCTAGGTGGGAGTGGTGGGGGGCGGAATTGCAAACTGCACCAGTACTATAACATAACTATACCTAATATTATAGTCGACCTGTGATAATATAGCACCCTAAACGGGAAACATTGTATGTAGAATAAATAAAATTGCAAACCTGTACTAATATTATAAATACGAAAGTTTGTATTGATGTTTGTTACTCTTTCACGCAAAAACTACAGAACTGATCACCATGAAATTTTGCATAAACGTTGTCTGGGACACCAGAAAGAACATAGGGTATATTTTATAAAGTTACGCAGGCGAAGTCGCGTGCAGCAGCTAGTCTAAATTGAACCGTGTTATGGATATTAGATGGCTGTCGTGTATGGCTGGTATGAGAATTGTGTATGGCTGATGGTATGTAGTAAATACAAATAACTTGCTCACACTGCTCTAGTCTCTGTAATCAACTGGGACCTTATTTAAATCTAGTTTTCGCCATTGCAGAAGACTATCGTGAAATACCTAAGCCCAAATTGCGTTTTCATGCGTCACTTAGCAACAATAGTTTTTCCTCTTCATATTAACATTATTATCATCATAACGCATCATAAATGGCGTAAAAAATTACCTAAAAAAAGCTCTAAAAAAATTGAAAAAGTATCCTCCAAGATGCGTTCACCAAACATATTAATTGTTTTCAAAAAGAGAAATTATTATAAAATCAAAATTTAACTGTAGTTTTACTACTAATTTAACTAGTAATTTATTTCCTTCCCAATCTTCTAACCTTCTTTAACCCTTATCCTTAATCCTAGGTCCTTGCAGCACATATGCACTTATCATCGAGTACACTGTCAGCTTGTTTGGTGGTCTTGTTTTTTTACGTTAAATAAATCTATGATTGTTCTGCTTCGCAAAGCTTGCAACTCGTTTGCAAATTGTATGGTCTCTGGTGACTTTTCTAACAAAATATGCAGTTTGGCACGTCTAATTTAAAGCAATAAAATTATATATTGCAACCATGATGTCAACAGTTTTTTTTTAAAGTTTAACGGATAAGTATTTCTACTTACTGATACCACCAACGTCTTTATCTTTGACTAGTTAAATAGATATGTACCCACACCTACGAGTACCTACACTAATAGAAACGAAAAGATAAAATAACCGCAAGGCACCAATAATTTGGCAATAATACGAATTTTCCAAAGGTGACAAAAAGAAATACCTAGGATTTTTTAAAGTTTTTTTAAATTGTTATTATAAATTAATGTCAAAGTATGAAATAAAATTTAAATATTAATTAAAGTTTGAATATTTATTTTGTTTTCAATAATAAGTAGTTATAAAGATAAAGAAAATTAGGTATCTACTTCATTAGAAATTATATTGTATTCATAAAATAATAGTTGTTTACCCGTTCGGCGACAAATATATCGCTTACCTATAGCAAAATAAATAACAAAGTTATGTCGACAGGAAAATATTATTCAATATTACCAGTTATACGAACGCAATTTCTGCTACGTACCTACTAAAGTAGCTTGAATACAATTCGTATAGGTCACGTAATAAAGTTATGTGTGTAGCCGATAAAGAGTCAATACTCATTAATTAACGCCATTATTGATTGATTTTACTTCGTAGACAATTGTTTTTCACTGCCATGTAAATCCTAATACTAATATGTAGGGTAAGGTTTCTTAAGTCGTACCCCTTAAAGAAATAGTACTGTAATATTCAGTGCAATTGAAATAAAACAAAATCTTCTGCACCCACTAAATCTTTATTTAGTTGCTTTTTAATTAAAAATCACAGAAACATAAAAATCTTTTATTAAAGTAATTTTTTTAATGATTTTCAAAAATATACTTTCGGTACGATTAAGGCGCCTAGTCGCCTAATTCGTACCACCTATAGCCTTAGTCGTACTTAGAGAATATATATAAGTGAATTAGTTTTAGATTTTTTTAAAACACTTTTTTATAGTCTTGTGCACTTAATAAAATGTTGGAGCCATTGAACAAAAAGCTCTGACATTATCCAACCATTTTTAGAGCAACTAGATGCTGTGTTTGGTGGAGCTCCTTTTTTTAAGGCATCATTCAGTCTGCTACGCTTGAATATTAACATAGGTGGTATAAATTCGCCGGCTGTATTCATCGCTTCTATGCCTGTTGTAGTCAGACCTCTTTCTCCACTTGTGATTGGCTTGTAGGCTTTGGTATGTTAAATCTTCTACAAGCTTTATTAAATCCAATTTCTCCATTCCTATGTTTCTGTATAGCTTTGTCCATATCCTCCTGCTTCCAAGTATTGTACTTTCTCTTCGCCATATTTACTACCTGGTAAAAAATAATATAAATTATTGAACATTTTTCTTACTTAATACCTAAGTCGTACCGGTACGAGTAAGGAATTTTACACAGGTACGACTTAAGCAGCAGGGTCTTCTAAGATTAAAACTAAAACTTCTGACATAACCTCAAAGTATTTTACCGTTTGAGTATGCCTAAATTATTGCCAAATAAGTATTCTTAATAGACGTTAACAAAGAAATAAGGTGAGAATGACATTCCTGCTATAAAAAGCTTACAAATGAGTCAAAAATTTTAATGAAAAGTGTATAAAAAACTTACTTTTTGATTATTTCTGCTTCACAAAACCGGTCGGCCATCCACTTGTTTTACGTTTGCTCACTCGACTAAATACCTCACCTCAACGCCACTAGATGGCGAAATTTATAAGTATCAGGGTGTGATATTGCCGCGGTACGACTTAGGCCGTGGTACAACTTAAGCAACCTTACCCTATTATAATATTATAGATGCAAAAGTTTCTAATAACGCACTTAATAACGCAAAAACGGCTGAACGAATTTAGAAGAAATTTTTGCACACAGATAGTTTATTACCTGCATTAATAGGATAGTTTTTACTCTGGAAATTTTTCGAAAAAGGAACATTATAAAGAGGAAATATTTGTTTGTTTCTTTGCATTGAATAGGTTCCAATACAACTGGACCGATTTGAAAAATTCTTTCACTGTTGGGAAGCTATATTATCAGCGAGTAACATAGCACATATTTTATAAAGTTACGCGGACGAAGTCGCGTGCAACAGCTAGTCAACAATAAATAACTACCAAAAAAAAACAATTTAAACTTACCTAACAAAATATCCTCAATTAATGGCAACACAATTATCTATAATATGTATTTTTCAAAAAAATAAATTATATTCTTAATGATAAAACAATAACCACGCGCGTAAATTTTAAAAAAATTGCAAATGTCAAGTGTCAAAATTTGGCGCGAACCGCGATATGTTGACGCGCCGACGAGCGATAGTAATATGGGCGAGGCAGAGTGGCGACTGTGGACTGTGGCGAGGCAAAGGAACGATTACGCCATTGAGCCTCGTTTGGGCCTGGCTGGTTGGTCTGGGTCTGGGGGCTGCGGTTAAGTGCGGTTATTATCTACTCAGTGGCTCATTGCGCACAGACAATTCACATGTCACCAATTCAACGTGCACGATGAATGCAAATTGGGCGACTTCAAACACACAAGGAAGCGTCGTGATGTAATTTATTTGCATAGTTTTCAATTAGATAATAATAAATTTATGTATTTGGGGAAATCCGTAAACGAAAAATATTTGATACACAAAACTGTTGGAGTATTTTTGATTTAGTATTTATCTTCATCGTCATCTCAGCCGCAGGACGTCCACTGCTGGACATAGGAATTCTAGATCAGTGGTTTTTTTTTTAAAAACTACTGTTAACGGCATTTTGTGAAACTTTTTGCCACCGGGTCTTTTTAGACTAATTTGACCCTGCTGAACACAATTCTGCCCGGTGTCATCCCCTCCCCCGCTCCCTTCCCCCCTTTCCTCCCCAAACGTGTCCCGATCTGCGGTTTTTTCAATTTATTTCGGAATCTATTAGAGATAAAAAAAACTGTCAATGACAAAAACAATCTGCACTAAATTCTCTACAAAATGTGTATATAAATAATTTGATAGACATAATAACTTAAGGAATAATGTGTGTCGAAACTATGTAAATTTTTATTTTTTTCAACATTTTTGTATTTGCTGTTAATTTATCCAAAAACAAACGAAGATGTGATAAAGTAGTTAAGAAGTGAATTATTCTTGATACTTTTAGCTACAAAACAAGACCTTACTTACCCTCGTACGAGTATTCGTTCACGATTTATAGGTCGTAGCGCAGACGCCGCCATGCCGCCCATGAATCTCAAGTACTTACACTATGCTCGATACATCACATAGACACGTATATACTTAAAATAACTACTTTTTATAAACATTTCGTCATCATCATCTCAGTCAAATGACTTCCACTGCTGTACTTAAAGTTTTACTGAAGAAAACGGGAGACCACGAAGAACCAGACACAAGGCTGGTAGGTAGTACAGCCTTGTGCCATCATCCACAGATGTTTGGAGGCAATCATCCCCCAATGATGTAGAAGTAAGAAAAAGTTATCAGAACCCCTCACTAATACAATAACGCCCTCAAACGGACTGTTCAAAGCGTATACTATCAGCCTTGTGTCTGTTTCTTCGTGGTCTCCGATTTTCATTAGTAAAAATTAAAGTCCAACAGTGAAAGTCATTTGACTGAGATGATGACGATGACGAAATGTTTATAAAAATAGTTATTTTAAGTAGGTACGTGATGTATCGAGCATAGTGTAGGTACTTGAGTATCGTGCGCGGCATGGCAGTGTCTGCGCTACAACCTATAAATCGTGAACGAGTACTCGTATGAGGGTAAGTAAGGTCTTGTTTTGTAGCTAAAAGTATCAAGAATAATTCACTCCTAAACTACTTTATCACATCTTCGTTTGTTTTTGGATAAATTAACAGCAAATACAAAAATGTTGAAAAAAATAAAAATTTACATAGTTTCGACACACATTATTTCTTAAGTTATTATGTCTATCAAATTATTTATATACACATTTTGTAGAGAATTTAGTTCAGATTGTTTTTATCATGGTCAGTTTTCTTATATCTCTAATAGATTCCGAAATAAATTGAAAAAACCGCAGATCGGGACACGTTTGGGGAGGAAAGGGGGGGAAGGGAGCGGGGGAGGGGATGACACCGGGCAGAATCGTGTTCAGCAGGGTCAAATTAGTTTAAAAAGTCCCGGTGACAGATAGTTTCACTGAATTCCGTTAACTGTTGAAAGCAGGCGCTTTTTGAGATTTTTCCGAAAGTCTCATGGCTGCGTCTGCGCTACGACCTATAAATCGTGAACGAATACTCGTACGAGGGTAAGTAAGGTCTTGTTTTTTAGCTAAAAGTATCAAGAATAATTCACTCCTTAACTACTTTATCACATCTTCGTTTGTTTTTGGATAAATTAACAGCAAATACAAAAATGTTGAAAAAAATAAAAATTTACATAGTTTCGACACACATTACTTCTTAAGTTATTATGTCTATCAAATTATTTATATACACATTTTGTAGAGAATTTAGTGCAGATTGTTTTTGTCATTGACAGTTTTCTTTTATCTCTAATAGATTCCGAAATAAATTGATTAAACCGCAGATCGGGACACGTTTGGGGAGGAAAGGGGGGGAAGGGAGCGGGGGAGGGGTTGACACCGGGCAGAATCGTGATCAGCAGGGTCGAATTAGTCTAAAAAGACCCGGTGACAAAAAGTTTCACTAAATGCCGTTAACCGTTGAAAGCAGGCGTCTTTTGAGATTCCACCGCCGCTCTATTCCCCATAACTTAGTATTCGTATAGTCCAGTCGGTTTAGCATTTAAGATTACATTAATTCTTGGTAGCGAATTCTTTTCACCCATCTTTAGGGGGGTCCAGTGGGAGTGTAAAACAAGAATCTCGACCATTCTTAAGGTGAGCTTCGCCCGTTATCGTGATATTAAGGGGTAACAAATATTCGCTTATAACTTCGTTATTTTTGACCGTCCGACAAAATGATACTGACTAATATTGTTCTTTATGCAATTCTCTACAAAATATTTCTTACACATTTTTACGTACAATCAATATTTTTTGATATAAATGAAAAAGAGAAAGGCGTAAAATAAATCGGCGACGATATTCGATTCGTCGCCATGGGCGTAAAGCCTTAAATATTGGTTCTATGAACAAAAACGTAGATAAAAATTATTGAAAATTAAATTTCTAACAACTTTGTTACTGTACAACTAGGCCCTAAAGTTAATAATAAAAGATATTAAATTGCATAAAGAACAATATTAGTCCGTATAATTTTTGTCGTAAGGTCAAAAATAACGAAGTTATAAGCGATTATGTGTTACCCTTTAATATCACGATACCGGGCGTAACCTCACCTTTCTGATTCTGTTTTACACTCCCACTGGACCCCCCCCCCCTGAAGGTGGTCGAAAAGAATTCGCTACCTAGAATTAGGTAATGTAAGCTTAGGCCCCTTTTCTTTTGTCTTTTGTTAGTTATTATTGATAAATTATTAATTTATCTTAAAAAAAAAAACAAAACTCAGTAAGTATTTTGTAAATTAAATGATGAATTAATTAATAATTATATAATAAACATATAATCGTAAAAAGGAATCGAAAGCTAATAATACTCATAGGTACAGTTAAAATTTAATAATTTCGAAGGATCGAACTTAGCCAGGTCAACAATGTCACTACATGGATTCTATCGTGTAAGAAATAGAGGATATACCTACTCAATAGTCTGGTTAACAAAGACAAGATTTTCAGATTTTCCAAGAAGGAAGTATTTTTGACGAGCAACCCCTTACTGAAATTAGATGTGTTACTTGCAAAGTAATTTAAAAGAAAAATAAAAAGGATTATGTGTTCTAAGACTTATTACAAGATAGATGATTATTTAGAGGATAATGACGTCTGGTCTACGATTGCTCCAACGTAGCATAATGGATATTGTTTCTTATTCACAAATAAAAGAAAAAAGACAAAAGACATATACAAAAGACGCGATGCTTGTAGAGTTTCTTTGACCGTTCTTCTCCACAGATGAACGCACACTAGTAATTTTTTGACGTCGAAAAATGATTGTGTAAATCTTATTTCGAATAAAATATTTTTGAATTTAAATTTAAAAAATTTGAATTAGTTAATTATAACTAAATACTGTTACATTAACAAAAACAAAAAAATACATAAGTATTATTACATTTTAATACGAAACCTGACATTATCATTAATGAATATTCATTACGTTTCTAATTTTCTTGAAAATCTTTGTTAAGATTCTTATGATATTAAAATAGAGTGAGATGATAAAGAGAACCGAATTTCCATTCATAACATTGCAATAAGTAAGTAACAAGAGCGCATATTCTACTGCGTAATTAATTCATGGCCACTCTCTATGTAAAATTTGTTTTTGTAAATTAAGGTAAGTTCTTAAATTAATATTTAGATGAGTTTGAGTATTCCCTATTAGTTTTCATTTAATTAAAAAAAAACAAATAATAAAAATCTAATGTTGAGTGACATATTTTTAGAGCCAATATTTAGTCTATTTTTTTTTTACCTATATGAAAACTACAAAATATTATTGCTCTAATTGGCTTGCACACTGGACTTAGATGTTGAGCAATAGGGTTAGAAAGTTAAGTGTGCTAGGCAGTTGAAAACAAGATACAAAGATTTTTATATAAAGGATTGCGTAGGCTGGCTACCTTTATATAAAAATCTACCTAATGGTAAGTGGCTGCGGTCGCCTTTTAACACAAGAGACGTCATATTAAGTACCTAATATTACACACTGCATAAATTAGTAGAATAAAGAATATATGCAGAAGAAAGGAAAATGGGCTTTCTTTGACATTCCTTACATGGTGTTATTTTTCATTCGTTTTCTGTAAGGGGATGGTTACAATCGCTACGTAGACAGACTGCCCAATTTGTGATTGCGATATGCATTGTAGAACCTGAACAAAGTATTCTTTTTTTAATAACTAGATATTTACTGAAAAATCAAATGAAAATATTTTATCGGTAGCCATTTGTGCAACACAATTACCAAGACATTATCCGTCTTTGTGAAATCCTTAAATTATTTTATTTAAATATATCTTACCTTGTGTAAGTAATCCGGTGAAAATTGATATCTAAACGTTCTTTTGGCACCTGCTCTGTGTGACTAATTTGCCATTTATTCGACATACAAATTTATAGTGAATACGAGGTGTCGTTAATTGACCGTGAACATTGTATTGTATGATAAGATGTTGTTTTCTAAACCAAACTGACAATGTCCGACATGCATTTTATTTTGTTATTGTATGAAAATCTCTGATCAGCTCCGGTCATGGGATACTGAAGAAGTATAAGTTGGTCTGCATCTTACTAAAAATCAATGCAACATCTTCGCACATATGTAAGCATGGAAGTAAAAGCGGAAAAACGAGAAAAATAAAATACAAAAAATGAATTCGGCTCATAATTTCGTTTTGTTTGTGAGAGATGGTTATATAGGGTACGGGGGTTTTAACTATTATAGCGATGACATTATTTCGTTCAGACTTTCAGAAGTACCTAGGTAATAAAATAGCAACTTATAACAAACCTTTATTGTTATAAATTCTTATAAATGTTTATTTTTTTTTTTAAATTTTATATATCATCTATGTATTTTAATTGTTTAATTTATTTACATACTTAGGTATCTAAATCATGTCTATAAATAATTTATTAAATATGTTTTTATTTTGTATAATACAGGGCGTCCCAAAACTATGCGACATGAAGGGAAAGTACCTTAAATATCGTAGATAGGATATTTTGCTGAAAGATGACTTTATGTTATTTTTAAAAGTTAGTAATACTGCATTCAAAGATTCTTGAAATTTGAATCAAACATTTTACGTTATTCCTTTCTTTTAAAATACTATATTACTTAAGAAGAATTATTATTTTTTGTCCATTCTTTCGATTGGCATTATAAAAATACGGGTGATTTTGTTTCACATTATTTAAGTCGGTTCGATTCCCAGACGAAGCAAGTAATTTTTATAAAATCTTTAAATGCAGTATTAATCTACGATATTTAAGATACTTTCCCTTCATGTCGCATAGTTTTGGGACATCCGGTATATGTTTGTATAAAATATATTGTAATAATATATGTTTGTGTATAGTCACAAACGGTGCTGGCTGAAAATCACTGAAAATGAGTGAATCGGAAAATACTGAGCCAGTGTTCGATTCACTGCCGCGAGGACACGCACATAAATTAAATTATTTTTTATTCATTTCTGTCTTGTGGTTTTTCTATTATGTTTGTGTTTTTGTGTTGCGTGAATAAAATTCTTTGTTACTTTCTTTCTTCTTTCTTTGTTTATTGCTCTCTCCATTAGTGAAAACCTTATCAAAATCTAATTGATGGTTTAGTTAGAAGAAGTTCGCGGAGAAACTGACAAAGGCGGACAGCGACACTCATGCGATGAAAGTTTTTAATTTAATTTGAATAATAATAATAATAATAAATTGTAGCAAATAAACCTCGTGTAAAAATTAAACATTAAAT
Organism: Synanthedon formicaeformis; assembly: GCA_945859745.1. NCBI lineage: Eukaryota > Metazoa > Arthropoda > Insecta > Lepidoptera > Sesiidae > Synanthedon > Synanthedon formicaeformis. Next base: position 10,390,448 of record OX243970.1, read on the forward strand.
TCTTAAAAATGTCAGATATGAATGTGATTGCTGCTGCATTTACGTAGGCGTTTACTCTCTCACATCGAAACAAGAATAGATACCTAACTATACTAATATTGTGATGATTTTGTATATTTGTTTGTTATGTGTACTCAGAAGCACTGCATATATTTGAAAAAAAAAAATATATTTTTAAAGAGTAGGTAAGTTGTGAGAGGCTTATATCAAATAAATATTGTAGATAATTTAATTTATACTAATATTATAAAGAGGAAATATTTGTTTGTTTGTTTGCATTGAATAAGCTCCAAAACTGGACCGAATTTGAAAAATTCTTTCACTGTTGGGAAGCTATTAACATAGCACATATTTTATAAAGTTATGCGGGAGAAGCCGCGTGCTACAGCTAGTTTTACATAAAAATGTTTATACTCGTATAAAACTTTTTTGGTAAAATTAATACTAACAGCGTTATGGAGGATATAGAAGATTAAAAAAAAATGACAGATAGCCAGAAAGAATCAACCCTTGATTTTGATTTGTTAGTTAATTTTCCAAATTGTTTATTTAACTGTGACGTCACAGGTGTCTATACAAAGTGACTTTTATAGAAATGAATCATTTCCCGAAGAGATTATAAAACTTTAACGGTATCTACTACATAGATACATTAATAGTCCAAAGGCTACTGATACGTGTTGTCAGAGATAAATACGTAGCAACAAAAATAAATTTGTGTAGCATAGGTATTTGATTGATAGCAACGAACGGAGCGCGCATCGCCTCTGCTTCCACGGATTTAATTGATATCGAATAATGATATTTATTTACAACACTCGCCTCTGTACGTGTCGTGTGCAATCGTCTTAAGGGTCAGCGCCGACGGGCGGAGTGGCAGCGAAGAGTCTAATTTAGTAACAATTTAAATTCAACCTAAAGTGCTCCTGAATACGACTGTATTTGGTACAATGAAATAAAATGACGGGGAGCGACTCAAAGCGCGGTCGAGAGGCGCGCGGCGACCAAATACAGTCGTGTACAGGAGCACTTTAGGTTGAATTTAAATTGTTACTAAATTAGTCTCTCGCTGCCACTCCGCCCGTCGGCGCTGACCGAGGCGACACCAACTGTCTTTTTAATAAAGAAAAACTTCAATTGAGAAAAGATTTTCTCCCGGTTATTCTTTAGGCTGATTCCAACACAAGCACGTTGATTAATTATGTCCGCGCAAAAGGTTTTAAATTTAAGGAATATTTTGGAATAAATCTTCAACTAGCTGTTGCGTGCGGATTCGCCCGCGTAACTTTATAAAATATGTGCTATGTTACTCGTTGATAATATAGCTTCCCAACAGTGAAAGAATTTTTCAAATCGGTCCAGTTGTTTCGTAGCCTATCCAATGCAAACAAGCAAACAAACAATCAAATCTTTCCTTTTTATAATATTACTGTAGATGAATAGGAGTAGCCTGAAAATATTAAAATAGAATGTCCGTAAAGCGATCTAGAATATATGGTATGCCTTAAAAAGGCGTCGTTCTTCTATGTTATTTTTTTAATAGAGAAATTGAATAACTGCCTGCCTTAAAATATTGCAATAACTGCTGTATTGTGCGCTGACGTAGACGGCGAGATTTTCTGGTTGAGCCTTAGCACAATATTAGGTACTGCTGCAAGCTGCTAGTTACGTAAACTTATTCAACGTAAACCTAACATTATTCAAGAGACTACTTAAAACATTTATCAATGCATAATTTTTTTCACAAAATAAAAGTATTGGAAAAGTATCCCCACTGGTAGGCATGAAAATAATAACAGGTAATATCGATTTATCTCTGTGGAAAATTAGTGGGGTAATATGCATTTATATCTGGAAAATTAGTGGGGTAATATTTATTTATGTCTGTGGAAAATTAATGGGGCAATATCCATTTATCTCTTTGGAAAATTAGTGGGGTAATATTCATTTATGTCTGTGGAAAATTAGTGGGGCAATATCCATTTACATATCTCTTTGGAAAATTAGTGGGGTAATATTCATTTAAGTATGTGGAAAATTAGTGGGGCAATATCCATTTACATATCTCTTTGGAAAATTAGTGGGGTAATATTCATTTAAGTATGTGGAAAATTAGTGGGGCAATATCCATTTATCTCTTTGGAAAATTAGTGGGGTAATATTCATTTATGTCTATGGAAAATTAGTGGGGCAATATCCATTTATCTCTTTGGAAAATTAGTGGGGTAATATTCATTTAAGTATGTGGAAAATTAGTGGGGCAATATCCATTTATCTCTTTGGAAAATTAGTGGGGTAATATCCATTTATCTCTGTGGAAAATCTCCACTGGTAGGGATGAAGAAAATAATAGGTTGGTAATATCGTATATCGATAAAAATGAGATATAAATTAGTGGAGATAGATCGCACCAAAATAGAGTTTAAAGTGATATATTCTCCTTAACAGTTGTTCGCACGGCACTAGTGTCGTGTGCAAAGAGGCTTTTAAATATTATTAGATAACAATGATAACGCAAACAAATGATTGATTCAGTTGATACGGAATCGTGCAGCCGATAAATATGTACGATATAACTCGACAATATTCTGACATTGGAACACCCTTATCAAACAAATTAATTTGAAATTCACTACATGATACTTGTGTAGTAATTATTGTGCAATTAAATTAGGCATTGACAATTTCTATACGTTATTTCTTAACAAAAGCAATAATTGTTTTTGCGACATCTTACATTGGTATGTGACAATAGAATTCGATGCGCTTTTAACATTACACATAGCGACATCTAGTGTTCACTGGAAACTTTTAGCGGCACTCAATAGAAACGGAATTAGTTTTGACTTCTCGACGAGAGATGGTGCACTATGTTCAAAATAAGCTCATAATTCCTTCAAACTTTTTGAAATACTCCGCGGGCAAAATAAACAATTCGCAATTTCTCATATAGTCGGTTGGCCCAACGGATTCACCTTGACTTAATCTATTAGGATTCCGCTTGAGGGCTTATTTTATGTTTTCGGGGTCGAGAAATCCGAAAATCGTGATCGCCCCCTCGAAATTCGCATCAAAGTAGCCCAAAATTGCACCCAAAATTTGTTTCTCGCTAATATCTCGAAAACTATTGCGAATTTCAAACGATAAACGACAAATGATTGAACTCATTTTTCGCGAAAACTATCACAGATAGATACTTGTCAATGTAACGTTTTTTTTTGGCTTATTTTCCGCTCTTTTTGAAATTCGCAATAGTTTTCGACATATTCGCGTCAAACCAATTTTGGGTGCAATTTTTCCCAATTTTGGGCCACTTCGATGCGGATTTCGAGGGGGCGATTACGATTTTCGGATTTCTTGACCCTGAAAACATAAAGTAAGCCCTAAAGCGGAATCCTAATAGATTAAGTCAAGGTCGAGTATGAAGCAGATGGTAGGGCCAACAACGGACTAATAGTTCTTTTTACAAAGACCATCTCAATCATAGGAACTATTTTTGTTACCATTTTTATTACGGGTTGACCCAGAAAATGCCCAGAAAGTCAAATAATTCTCACTTAAGTTACCGTACCTTTATCTTTAGGTATAAATTTTGGTTCGATTAACCTTTCTTTTAAAATTTTATAACTCAATTACACTATTCCGTGCCGGATGCATATAGGCATAGGTAAAATACCTGGTACTTACACTGGTTAAGTACTATTAATGTATCTATGACTAGCTACACGCTCCCGGCTTCGCCCGGGTTCAAAATATATTTTAAGTTGGACCAAATTACACATAGTTAGGAAGTTTTATCAAAATCGGTTCAGTAGTTTAGGAGTACATTTGCGTCAAACAACGTGACACGTAATTTTTATATATGTCGTCGGCGGATCCTTTAACTGGGCCGATCGAGATCTGCCTGGGCGATATTTCTTGATATGCCGCTCTAATAACTGCCATATCGTTCAAAGAATAACGTTAGCCATGTTTGGTCAAGTCGATTTGAAGGGTAAAATGAAGTATGGATATTTTTTTACTAGATTAAAGATCTCTTTATTTCACAAGCTCCGCAAATTTTAACGTATATTTGTATTGCCTTCTTAGAAGTAGTGAGGACATTTAATTTTGTATGGAGGACATTAATTAATTATAAATTAGGCATCTCGATTGTTGAAATAGTTCACATGTGCTGACGGCTGGGTCATAGCGTAACCATCGATGAGCGTAACATTACTCTATGGCTGGGTCATCAGTCACACGACGGCGCGGTCTCTGTGAAACCCGACCCGGCCTCCGCCACGCCTCTACTGACATCACCTAATGCAGATTATGTGGCGCCTTCCTTTACTTTACACGTTTGTTATCTTCATACACCATTTAACATCTGGTTTCGATTTGTGGACAGGTCAAGTCACACATTATTATACCAAACTAAAGTCCAACGCTATATAGACTCCCAGAATGAGAAGCAAGCACTCTGCTCTATGCACTTAAAAACAGTAAGCCATTGCCCGCGGCTTCGTCCGAAGCCCTTTTTCTTATTCAAACTTTATTGATCATATATTTCTATCACGTGTTTTTTTTATATTACGCTTTATCATTTACCATACCACGCTGCGATCCCTAGGAACCAAGCAAAAAAACTTATTCGACTATAGATTTTCAAGTGAAGAGGTCCCCCTCTTCACACAATGGATGACCGGAGTGGCCATATTTGTGTCAATAAAGAAATCGTAATAGTCGAATAAGTCGTAAACGGTAAGTGATAGAAAAAATTACGGTTACGGAGATATAGACCGAAACGGTTTTTGTCAAAATGGCGGCACTTCCTTATTTGTAAGGATTTTGTGCATTTAAGGTTATTAAAAAAAAATAAGAGTTGTATAAATTACAACTAATTTAGTGCAGAAAAAATTCTCTGTTGCCTGTAGTATGGAGGATAGGATAGCATTAGTTGACTTTGTCTTATAGTCGCCCCTTAGATAGATTTAAAGCTCGAAACAGAGAATTTCCTTATGACGTTGAGCTCAAAGTTTAATGTTGCAAATACAATTGAAAGTGGCATTTCATGGCTTCATGTTGTCGCGATTCGAATACTAATCAGCATGAGAGTGTCGCGGCGGCGTCTGTTCTTTAATATTTTTTTTAAAGAAATAATGGCGCGCCATGGCGACCGTGACCAATGCCGGAGTCGAATGTCACTTTAACAGCCGCCCCACGTTTTTTGCCTCCGCGCTTTTTCAGCGCGCGCAAACTGCCGCGCTCGTAAAACTTGTTATTAATTCAGTAAAATTTCGGATTAGGTAGTATTAAATTCAAACAAAGCAAGGATTTAATTGGTAATTCGTGTCCGAGTGGCGATATTGTTCGCGTTCGCAATATCCGTTTATTGTTTTCGGTTGTAAACTTCGATTCGATGGAGATTGGTATACCTTTATTGAATCTCCTCTGACTCTCTGACGTCTTGGTCTCCTTATTCACTTCTACATACTTACTTAAAAAAGGGGTTAGTCCAAACAGTTCTATTAGTTCTACGATAGAACTGTTTGGACAAAAAAAAATCCAACTAGTTCTACTGCACAGTATGACAGATTGGACTCGAATAGTTTTAATGGAACATGTCAAAACTGTTCGGTACTATTTTTATAATTAAAACAAATATATTAAAAAAAAAAAAACATGCAATGAGTTCCACTGGTGGGTGAGTAGATATGCGATATAAAACACATTTTTATTTTAAATCATACCTATTTATTTTCACATCATCAATTAGGTACAACAAGGTATAAATATTCTGTACATTTTAAAATCTATGAAGGCACATTTTACAATATTAACTGTTAGATTTTTAGAATCTATTCCGTATCTATTCACAAAAATGTAAATGAAGAAAGTAAGAGGTAGGTACTTACATACCTATTTAATTTGAAAACAAAAATATATATAAAGATATAAATAAACAAATAACTTGTTTAAAAGAATTATTACTTTAACCTCTTTGCTTAAGAACCTCTGTAATAAAAACATGATTTTTATTTATAAAAAAAAGAAAGACATAAGATATGAAAATTAAGATTAACAAAATATGTAATACTAGCAATCTGCGTAATTATTTGTTTTATTTTATATCTACATTCATCTATTATCTTACTCTTTTATTACCTATATATGTACACTAGAAGTAGGTATTACTTGTAATAATACTTTTTATTTATACTATACTATAAATAATAATTTTCTCTTAAAAATGTCTTTATAAAATGTTCTATCACTTTAAACTCACTGCCCTTTTTAAAAATAACGGCTATCATATGGCAGTACATCGATGCAAAAGAGGTGGTGGTCTGAGTGCATCACGTGCATCCCTCATCGAGCGGTGAGGCAGTGAAGTAGTGAGCGGTGACGTCACCGATGGTGCATGTGTCAGAGGGCATGCGCATGCGCATGATGCGGCGCCGGCGGCTGCTGATGCGGATGCGGAAGGCCATGCGGGGAACTGGCTGCGTGCTGTCGACCCTGATCACACAAATACACTTATAGTGAGTAAAATAAAAACAACTTTATTTGCTTAATATAGGTATACCTAGCCTTTTGACGACACTTTTGGTCCAGTGGCTAGTAACCCTAGCGGTTAACCAAACGGTCGCGGGTTCAAATCCCGCTAGGGGCAAATGTTTATGCGTTAACATTTTCCTTTGTACCTGAGTCAGGGATGTTTGTATTTATAATAATATGTATTTAGGGTATTTACAAAAAAGTAATCTATGTAGTATATCAACTGGTAAGTATTCATAATACAAGAATTGGTTGCTTTAATGTGGAACTAGATGGTGCTGTGTGGAATGGGTGAATATATTTATTTATTTATTAAGCAAGAACACTTCATTACAATAACATTGAATATTTTGTCTTCGCTACGATATGAAAAGCCACGGATTAGTTATTATTTTTATGTCTTCTCAGTTAAACTAATTTTCTTGTGAACTAACAGCATGTGGGCTTTTGTGTTTCGGTGAGTGAGGCAGGTATACCAGACCCCATTCCCTACCTCTTTCCCAATCCTTTATCTTTAATCCTACTATGGTCGTTAGCATACTTGCCACTCTACCATCAAGTGGAACGTAGCCGAGCTGTAGAATAGATCTTCTACTGTTATGTTTTCTGTACTCTTACTTAGAATGGATATAGGTACGTTATATAAAGCTTTTGAGTTTGTTTGGTTGTACGCGCTAATCTCAGGAACTACTGGTTCGAATTGAAAAATTCTTTTTGTCTTGGATAGTCCATTTATCGAGGAAAGCTATAGGCTATAGAGAACGCGAGCGAAGTCGCAGGCACCAGCTAGTGTAAGTATATAAGTTACCTGTAAATACACGTAATAGTCGTAGGGTTGATGTAGAGGCCAACACCTCTGAGGCGGTACAGGGTAGAGAGGAGGGACCGGGTAGAGAGCTCCCCCGCCCAGCTTATTCCTCAATATCCTGCTGATGCTGGACACGGAAGGTACGTTGTACTTGTCGCACACTCCGTCCGCCAGCAGCCGGTCTCTGATCTCCCACGCGAAAATGCCCGGATCCTTCGCTTTTAACTGTTTTATGTACGACACTACCTGCAACCAAAGCGACATCCATTGAATTTATGCTTCAATTTAGCTTATGACCATGCTCTTGGGTATATGGGATAAACTTAGGCTCGTACCTTAGTAGCTTAGGAATTGGTTTTACCACATAGATCCAATCCAAGCAATGGCGTCATAGGTATAGCCTAAAATCTTTTATTGTATCAAATTTTCAGGCAAACGAAGCCGTTGGGCAAAGTTGGTCAATTTTTGACTCAAATATTTGATGACATAGCTGGTATATTATGAAACATTTAAATTAAAAATTGAAGAAATTTAGTAAAGCAGGTGCCTACTAAGTAGTGACGAAATCAGAACACCATTGTTGCTGGTATGATATTGGGTGTGGCTGTATTTTGAGGCAAGCAGATTTATGGTGTGCGTAAAAGCACGTTGAACTGTATTTGAACTTAAATGAATTGATAACAAAAATGTATTAAATAGAATACTGGACTCAATATAAAAAATAATTAAAAAAATATGGATAATGAACCGGACAATTTAAATGAGGGTCAGTAAATTGTCTAGTATGGAACCAACACTGCAATGAAGTTTCGTACCTTTGGCGTGGTGACCCTCGGCTTAGAGCCGCCGATAGCGCCTGGCAGGATGGAGCCGGTCTCGTGGTAGCGAGCCAGTATCTTCGAGACGCATCCGTGCGATACCCGTAGTTGTCTGCTGATGTCGCAGGGCCTGGATAGACAATTATTTACTTTTATCATCTGGAAAAGGTATTTTTTCTACCTTGGTATCAACTTCCCTCCACACGAAACCCCATGAATTTATTTTTCTGGATAGTATTTTCGGAATAATTATAATATTGCGAGTATATTATAGTTTAAATTTCAATAACAAGAATTGCACACAAAAAGAGTAAGAACATTATATAAAAAAAGAGTCATCTAACCTGATCCCGAGTTGCGCTAGCTCCACAATGCGCAAACGCACCGCGTTTGGTAATGGACGGCCATTGACGAACACTCCGCCCAGCTGGTTAACCTCTCCGTACTGCTGGCTACCGGCACCACCCACTCCAGGGTTCCCCATGCCACCACTCGCCTCTGGAATTACACTTCTTGTTCATTATCTTCAAACACAATCAGAGTAGGAATGTGACCTACACTGCGTTCCGCAGTCAAAGTCCAACTTGTAACATAAAGCATTCCGTGGCGGATGCGGATTTACGGGCAGCAGATTTAAGGGGCCGCAAATTTGGGCCCTTTTTTTTAATATGAATTTAAAAAAAAAAAAAATGATGTAATAGAAATTAATATGAAGGCATTCGATTCCCCGCCTTATAGTAATATAAATAAGCTTTTATTACTTAGCAAGCTTTTATTAAAGATTTATCTTTTATTAGCAAAGAAATATACGCTTTGTATAGCCTACAGGCGGCAAATATGTAAATCCCCCAACCAAAGATATATTTGATTGTCTCGTTGCGCCAATCATTTTTCTATGTCCCCCACTGAATGTCAGTATAAAAATTTACTTATTTTTGACGCCTGGAACTAGGAAAACAGCATTTATGATACGAGTAGATACCTACTATGTGTGTAAAGTACGAGTAGGAATTTATTTCCATTGCTCTAGTCTCATCTTGTCTGCTCAATGTTACATGGATGTCTGTCGACACAAGTAACGAACACAGGGTGAAAGTGTTTGACAATAACTCTAGCCAATATTTTTTCAAGTGAGTACAATTTACTTGAAAATAGCTATCAAAAATAATAAATATAGTACCGTCACATTAAAATAATTTCCAGGAAAGAATGCGGTGTGAAGCTAGGTATTGTATATTAAATATGCAACTAATTAGGTTTTATGTTGGCGGGTGACGTCACCGGCCACCGTTCGGCTTCTGTGACATCGGACACCAACTTTGATGTCCCACACCAGCGCGACGCTCCCTTTCTTAATAAAACAAACTTCGCCACGGCCTCGACACGGACGATAAGTCATCTTGTAAAATATTATTCCGCTCTTTGAAAACAAACAAAAACTGCACCCAGCAAACGGCTGGCAGAAAAGGAGAGAATCACCATATAAGTTGTACCAATCGCAAATATTATGGACATAATTATCTAATCTTATACCGTAATTGAAGAGTACCTAATTAGTATTTTATTAATTATCAAGAAATTTGTGATATAACCTTCAGTTCAGATTCCTTATTGTTAAGCTAGACTTAGACTGCCCTAAACTGCTTAAAAGTCTAGAATATGGCGAAAAGCTACAATATATCTACCTATTTGTAGTCTATTTGGGCGTAACAAAATTAGGCAAGTTCTACATATTGCACTAAGTATTCCTCTACTGATACATTCATTCATTGATAAAGGAATAAATTTGAAAACTGACGAAGGTTTTCGTATCCCGACTGTACTTAATCTTAGATTTGAGGATACAACCGTACAGATGCATGCACAGATCGCGTTGCATCCGTCCAATAAACGTCAAGTGTCGCATCGGAATGACACTTGACATTCCGTCTCTATATGATACTTCCGAGTGCTGACTCCTGTCGCGCAGATTTTATTAATTGATAATTCTAAACGACACACACGTTTATACTCGTACAGCCCGTTGGATGAGTTTGCCTTAACGCTCTGTTCTAGGGTTCCCAGGTTCGATTCCCGGCAGCGTCAACTTTGAAAATGAAGTTGGCTCTGGTCTAGATCTGCAAAGTAGTAGCGGGGCACACTGCATTTCGCAGTCATTTGTGAAGTCCGTCTGGGAGCAGTAACCACCACCTTACAAAAGACCACCGTGAAATAACAGCACGTCTGTTGTTGTGTTTCGGTGAGTGAATAAGGGATGCCAGAGCCAATTCTACTGTAGTCGGTAGCGCAAATGCTGCACCTGTAGCTTTGCTTCTGTTATAGGCGACGGTAGCCACCTACCATCAAGTGGACCGTCAACCTGTCTGCAGAGCTTAATAAAAAAAATTGGGAAAAACAAAATCACCCTGTTTGACGAGTGTCCAATTTTTCCAACATAGGCATATATCATCCTTTTTGTTATCGTGATCGTTTTCTTAAATTTTATTCAGAAGGTGCACTCTTTATTTTAATTTTAATGGAAAAGAAAACAAAAATTACTAACAGTGGGGAGAATCCATCATGTCAAAGATCTTTTTATGAGCCAGTGTTGCCAGGAAATTCACCGTGGCAATAATGTCGCGGGAAAAAAATATATTTTCTTTATTTGAATGTTACATTGTGGCACGGTTTCTTGAAAGCCGACAACCGTTTGAAGTAGAGTGACAAGTTAGTTTGTTCCCTGAATTGGCAAAAATGGGAACCATATTGAAGCGCCACGTGCGTCCTTTGTGTGAGGTCGCCGCTGCCTGGCGCTGCGTTGCCAGCTACTGATGCCGGCTGCACATTTGATGTCTCCAAAATTAAAATTAACACATTTTTTTCTTCTTCTATTTAGGTCAAACATGAGTGGAACTGTTAATAGAATAGAATAAGTTTAAATAATCCTATTAAGTGTTTCAGAATATGAAAGCTGACAGACATATCTAATCTGTATAATAATTAATAATTGTCTTAGTTCGTAACTTAGTACTAGCGACCCGCTCCCGGCTTCGCCCAGGGTGCAAATTTTTTTTTACCTAAGAGCCTTCCCTGATTATCCTTCTATCCATGAGTGAAGACAGAATTAAAATCGGTCCAACCGTTATCGAGTTTTGCGCTTAGCAACACATTTAGGGATTCATTTTTATTTATAAAGATTATTATGACATAATTATTTTTTTTATTTATAAAGATTATCGAAAAAAAAAATCGAAATCGAAGATTTATAAGCTACTAAAGAATATTTCGTTTGCAATTTTAGATGCCTATTAATTTTAGAAAGAACATTCACTTATGGACAATTGTTCATTTATCGAAAGAGGTACCTCCATAACCTCCATAAAGGTTTGTGTATAAAAATGGACCTCGGGCGAAGCCGGGAGCAGGTCACTAGTATTATATAAATTATGCTCTTTGTCGCATTTTGTTTGTTCGTGTTTGTAATTTAGTTTCTATATCTGTATGATTTCTTTTTATACGCGAAAGCCGTTCGCGCTGTCAACGCGGCAAGATAAGTGTGGTGGCATTAGTCAAGTATTTTGTTAAAGTCGACTAATTCTCATCCCTCCGCTCTCCGCTGCTGATGAACGAGCGAGGAGTGTCGGCGATATGTCAACGGTTTTGCTTTATTTGTCAAATTTGTATTTAAATGAACATTTTAAGTCCTACAATGTACTTACCTCTTTTATCAATTTAAGCATAACTAAAATTTTAACTTATTGTATAGGTACTTTTACTGAAAAGTTATAAATTAATAATGATATGATATGGTATAAAGCATGTGATGATGTAAAATAAAAAAATAATAATCAATGCACCGCTAAATAAAATGAATAAAATGGAGTAAATGGCTGAAAGTAAGTCAAAATAAAAAATAATTAATAATGATATGGTATAGTACTGAAGTACTGTATTAATGTAAAATAAAAAATAATAATCAATTCACCGCTAAAAAGGGAGTAAGTAAATGGATGAAAGTAAGTAAAAATATTCGCTAGAATTAACCACGTAAGTTACAATGTATGTGTATGAGGTATTTGGAGCAATAAGTAAAAAATATTTTAATTATTTTTTAATTTTAATAATTTTAATAAGTCATCAATTTTAGGTCGAATGTAGATTCTACTGAAGATCATGAGCTTTTAAAACAAAAATATTTTCTAAGTCAAGTATAATTCTTTGCGCTGATTAAAATAAAATAACACATGAGCTTAGGTATACAAGATACCTTTTGCTTGTAGACTCCTTTTAATAAGGCTTTCACAAAGCTTTCTCCATTAAAGAAGAAAATTTTAGAAAATTGTTTTAAACCTCTCTACAGCTATTATTATAATGCTAGATGTGTAAATATTAAAAATTACAACAAAAAATAAAAGGATTATTAAAATTTTAAAACTTGAAATATACATACTGTAACATTTGGAATATGGGAATAAAAGGACTAGGCTAGGTCAAGGTCTGATACCTACAGCTTTATAAAAAGTTCTACTAGACCGTCACTGATTATGCCGAATATAATATCGATGAAATTCAGACGACACAGTTAAACGACTCGGATGGTTTCTTTGATTCTCGACTAATTGGTCGCAGAGAGAGCTAGCAATACAATAGCCACCGTATGTTGGAGCGAGACAGAAGATCGCATTCGGGATACATCTCTCTTTGCGTGCATAATTTACGGTCTTCCTTTGACGTTTTTCTCCGCTGACAGTTACTAGTGTTTTCAGCGAAATAAATCGAATATAACGCGCCCATTAATTCGAGCGCATCTTCACAAGTTTAGTACCGCTCGAAATACATCGCCTCTCGCGTTCCGCTCGTCTCCGGCTCCGCAAGAACAAAGGAGGCAATGGTTCGTTAAAATTGCTAACGTTTTATATTCGTCGTAAAAACGATAATTTGTGTGAGATATTTTTTTGTTGCGACAAAACATTTGAAAAATTGGTCGCACTGCTGTTTTAATCCACTTTTGTGTTATGAATTATTTTAAAAAGGGAGTTTAAGTACCTATGTATATTAAGTACTTAAGGGATTCAAATAGGCAAATGACATTGACGATTTGACCTTCAACGCTTAGAGCTTAACGCTCTGTATATTTCAAACGTTGAATTTTTTATTAATTTAAACTATAAAAATAAAATTCTCTTTATAGTTGTTTGATATATTAGGTTTAATTGTTTATTTATTTGTTTGTAATTTATTTGTAAAATACTTTGTTATCGATTTAAGTCTTACCAATTTGTTCTTCACGTGTTTAAGTTTAACATATTTTTTAAACCAATTGCGTTGACACTTTTTTGTAACATTTTTATTAAACAATGCAATTTTTTGGGATTTAGCCTTTGTTTTTAACCCTTAAAATAATGGTATACATTTGCGATATTTTTTTTTAAGTATCGAAATCAACAATATTAATTCTAAATACAAAAAGTTTGCTGTGATTGAAAATACTTTTGAGCTTTCGTTTTTGATAAATATAATTTAGATGATTCCCGCGACTTCGTCTCTACGCCCCTTTTTCTTAGATATTAAATAAATAATTTCTTCTTATTGAAAATTGTACTAAGATTTTTTTTTACATTTCATACTGACTCCACTACATTTTATGAATTTTTTCGGGGCATGACTGTTGACGATGGTGGCGCCGCCACAATTTTTGCATATTTTTTAATGATTCCTTGGAAATTTTACCTACTTTTTTTCGTGGCATGGCTCCCGGACAAACTAAACCAAAATATAAGTGAAGGTACATAAATTCACAGCTAAAAATCGCGAAAAACCCATTTTTTTACCTTTCACCTAGAGTAATTTTTTTTCCAAGTACCGGAACGATGAGGAGTTTTAATACGTTATTTTTAATAATGTTTTGAACAACTAGGTATACTCACTTTCAGCTTATTGTGAATTTATGTATCTTTTATGGCCTTTTCTGTGTCTGCGACAACATGTATGCAAAAAATGATGATGAGTTGAGTATAATTCAGGCGTGAAAGCATATCAAACAAACTCACTTTCGCATTTATAATATGTGGATATTAGTTAGGATATAATAATCATCTACTGTTGAAGCAGTGAAAATGTTTTGATTAAATTGAAGTATTTTTCAGACAAAACATAGGTAAGTAAATCAATGTAGGTGAGTGTTGAAAAACCAATCGTCGGGCGGCCGATAGTAAAATTTTCTAATAGTGTTGCTACTTTTATTTACAATATCGACAATGCATTCATTACATTCAAACTCATTGTGCACTTTTATTGGCGAACCTTTAATAGGCTTCCACTGAACTCGATTAAAATTTTTAACTGTATTAAACCCTGATATCTAACTGTGTTTTCAATTTCTATTTTTCGTCAATCAAATTACGAGAACAGCTGGAAATAATCAGAGTGCAGCTCAGCTAACTTATTCAAAACAGAGGTTGTCCATGGTTGATTTTCAAAGGGGCCTTGAATAGTCTACCTATACTAATACGAGTATATAAAATTCTCGTCCCAGAGTTTTTGTAAGAGATCTCAGATAACTATGGACCTCGTAAGAAGTTCAGCGTCGCTCAACGTGCTATGGAAAGGGTCATTCTCGAGGTTAGTCCAAGAGATAGAATCATAAAAGAGGGAACTAGGCGGATCAGTAGGTAAGTTGAAGTGGCAGTGGGCAGGGCACGTAGACGTAAACGAAGGACCGACGGCCGGTACGGCTCTGTTAAGATTCTCGAATGGAGGCCACATAGGACCATCGACCCACAAGGATAACACGATCTAATAAGGGCGGCTGGTCAACGGTGGATCCAGGCTTTTTTTGACTGGCCTTATTGGAAAATTATGGATAGCCTATGTCACTTAGTGGACGTCCTATGGTCGAGATATGCTAATAAAGTTTGCCAGGTCAGCTAGTAGTATTTATATTAATAAAATCGTTTATTCCTAACTATCAACGCAGAGACAAAAGTACTAAGTTTATTTTACAATATAACGTATGTTAAATGTAATTTAAGAAACTAGATGGCGCTAGGTGCATTTTGAAATGTTTATCGAAACGTATCTAGATGTCGCAATTACTATCGCGGACAAGTCAATGAAGTGTTTCCGTCCATAATAATAAGTTCGAAGATATAATAATTAAATATTGTCTCCTACCAGGGCTTGGTGTTTTATTTAAAGAAGTAAACCCGAGTTAATTCATTCATATTATAAAAATATGAGTAGGAGTCCTTTACAACGTAAGAAAAACCGATAATTAAGTAATTAAGTAACGAAAATAATTAAGTATTTTTAATTATCTAAGGCGCTTAGTAAATTCGATTAGCAAAGCTTCGAATAAAAATCAAACTGGATATAATTTAAATGATAGATAAAATAGACAACTTTTGCGAACATTGTTTCAACTTACTTATATGACCTACTTCCTCTTTAAAACACTTCATTAAGATTTTTTTTAAATAACATTAAAAAATATGATGTTCGTAAGTGATGATATACTTAATCAGATATTTATAAAAAAAAATTTTGAAAACTAACGATTAATATAAATAATAGAAAATAGTTAGGAATTTGCTGAACTAAGTAAGTTGGAGTCGACTAAGTACGCAACGAGTAGGTACCTATTTGCTTGAATTTCACCACTTTGGACAAAGTTTGAAATGTAATATTTGCTTATGCAAAAGTTGGGAAAGTCAACGAATGGTTGCCAAACTATTATCATAGACAAATGACTTTTACGCCAGAGAAAAAGTCATTTCTGACAGATTCTCTATCCTTACCACGGTGTATAGTCCGCTCCTGATCAATTTCACATCCCTTTTCTAGGACTAGGTATGTAGAAGATAACAAAAATTATAAGAATCCTTCGGAAAAGTCCACCCTCCTTGGAGTTTTCCAATTATTTTTCCTAAAATTACAAACAATCACGAAAATGGTATAGCAGGATGGCCTTGTAAAAAGTGCCCCCAAAGCCTGGGGTTCGAAACTAAAACCAAATGATACTTTATATTTTAGGGGACTACGACACCCAGTTAAACCAAAAACTGTTTTTTTTTTTCTCCAAATCTATGTAACTGACGGAAATCAAATTTTGCACAATAAAAAACAAGAGGTCTCCAAGTAGGTACTCGCCATATTGGAAAAAATGTAACATCCTGTATAATGATTTCCTTTGGTGGTACCTACAAACACCAAAGCTTTTTTCAAATGTGTACCAACATTTTAATTGAATATTTATTTTAATTAATTATAATTAATTGTTAATGAGAAAGTAAGTGATAAAGGAGCGAGTTCGCTTCGCTGCACTTATGGTGAGTGTAAGTGACACAAGGCCCCAGACGACGATGCCGGTAGCTAGTGTTTGTGTAGCGGGTTCGTTTGTCGGCGACGCGTCGCCCTGTGTGGTCGTTCGAGGGCCCTTCGAGGCCTCACTCACCGGAATGTTTACCGGTAGGCGTTGCCACTATTTTCTCTCCAAATCTTTACCAAAACATTCATTTTATTACCATACCTACTACTACTTAGATTGACGCGCCTCGGTTTCGCCCGGTTGCAATTGTGGAGAATAATACATATTATTATATATACCCTATGTCCATCTGAAATAATGTACCTTCAAATGGTGAAATTTTTCAAATAGTGAAATTTAAAAAATAGGCAAATATTAAAAATTAAAATTTTTCAAATTCAAATTGCAGTGGTTCCGAAGAATACTCTCCACATATAAACAAAAAATACAAAATCCGCTATCGTTCTTTATAATATTTAGTAAATATTTAATGGGATTGAAGTTTTTTTCATGACAAGTTTATAATAATACACTTGCTGTTGCTGGTAGGCGGGCGCTTAAAAATGCAAGCATTGCAAGTGAGCTATCGACCTACACTTTTATTCATTATATTGATTTTAACTTTAGACTAGACGTTTGTACCTATCTACCATCAAAGTTAGGTCTTTAAGAGCTATAAAAATTTAACAGTGATCGTGCTATGGCCAAGTTAGTTTAGCTCTCTGCAGACACCACATGCCCTCAAATGTTTTCGCCCTCTGTGAGGGATCAGCTGCCCGTATTAACCTCTGTTAACAGTGTCAAACTATGTCGGACCATAACTCATGTCTCCTTAATTATCGACAAGCCATCGGGCACGGGCACGTGGCCCTTGCTCATGTCAGCTCTGCAATATGCGTCACTTATCCGAGGACGTCTACAAATTACCTAAGTAGAAGGAAACTAAGAAATATTTCGAGGAAGCACTAGAATTTCAAGTACCTACTCGTAATGGAAAACGAAGTTGTGAGGAAAAAAATTACTTTTTAAAATTGGTTTTTTACTTTTTACCTAAAAACGTTTTACTTAAGTAATAGAAAACATTATAACAATCGCAGGACAAACTGACTAAAACTTTATTAGTTACTATATCTACTAAATTAGTTAGAACAAACTTTTGAGTAGATACAAACTTTCTTCTATTTTCTACGTTCTAAGAAACCAATTTAAAAATAAAAATATTTTTGTATAATTTATGTAAATATGCGAATTATGTGAATATATAATCCCTATAATTGTCTATCACAGAACATAAATCTTCGAGTTAAAAGTTATAAGTGGAGGCAGTCGATCGGTGGTCGATACGGTAATTTGTTACTCTGTGGCAGCTTTATGGGGAGAGAAGGGATTTTGATTTGTTGCTGACTTGAGACTATATTTGGATATCCGCGCACCAAGTCAATTTTAGTGACAGATGATGGTTACATGTTCCATGTCATTATAGAGAGCCTCTTTTTTTATTAAGTTTATAAGGCTTCAATAAAAACTATATTTAGTTATGGCTCTCAAAAGTTATGGCTCATGTGTTAATCTCAAAAGTTCATTACCAAAATTAGTTATTTTTTTTATTAAATCAAGCTAGTAGTTTCGGAACTTTACTTCATTGTACAAGTAATACCTAATTAGTACAGAAATATATCAGACATAAAATCACTAGAAAATAAATTCCTAATATTGGGCTGGACAAAGGCATACAAAAGCAAAGCAACTAAGTAAGTACTCAAGTTATATTAAAGAAATATTTTTTTTAAATACATATCTTTAAAAAATAGGTAATATACCAATAGAATGGCAGTTCGCACACTGCGATCAATAATTAGGTTAAAATAGGCAGCCTCCTCTCGGAATAAGTGATTTCAGGATACGATTCCCTTAGTCTAACCTTATCCTATTTTCTTCCTACTCCTTTTTCAAGAATACATGTATACAAATTTTCAATAAACAATATGAAAAATGTTTATCACTCAATTATTATTTCTAATTTGATTCAAGAATTTCAGTGCTTAAGTATGAGATGAGGAAAAGGTAAAGTACCAAAGAATCTACTTTCTTCGTCCTAAAATTTGGAAAAGAGTTCCAATAAGTAAGTAATTAGGTACAACAAGTAGATTTACTTACAGTGAAAATTTAATTATCTCATACTAGACCGGCTCCCGGCTTAGCACGAGTGCAATTTTTTTCTGCAAATTATATACTTATAAAAACTCTTTTCGTTTAACGCTCTTTCCATAGGTGAAAACAGCATGAAAATCGGTGCAGTAGTTTTTGAGTTAGACAGACGCGGCGGAGGATTTCGTTTTATAATGTGTAAGGATGTGACGATTATTTAATCATTACTATAATCATCATTAAGGATTATTTACAAAACTTTTTAAATAGTGTTTTACCTAAGCGTTTAAAATTTAAGCGGAGACCGACTGACTGCAACCACTTTAGTAATAAAGAGATCCCAAATAGTACTTTTAATCACGGGGATTCCTTGAACTAGTATTGTTTTAACCTAAAATTAGGTCTTACATTCCATAATCTTTGGTTATTAACAGTCAAAAACTTTTGCAATTTGAAATTTCCACATGTAGGTATTCTTCTGTACGAAGTTCTATTCAAGAGGCCCACCCTCTGGCCAATTTTTTTATAGGTTGTTTGCACCTACAAGAATATAGTCCTAAGTTTTCGGACATTTCCGTGGTATATTTTAGCAATTAAAAATTAAGTATTGAAAATTAAAAAATTGATATTTTTGAGATAATTTTTTTTGGAACGGGTCCTATCGAAAAAAGTTTCAAATAAAATTTGTTCAACGTAACGTCCTCTGTAAAAAAGGCCCTGAAAAAAAAGTGCTATCATTGTTAATTAAATAAATGGGAGTTTGGTGCGCGGGAGCAATGTGCATCGATGAAGACGGTAGCCGAAGAGTGAAGTGGGTGAAGTGGGGTGAAGTGGGATGAAGTGGGGGGTCGAATGTTTACTGCCATTACTTTGTTGACAAAGCGGCCGCGGCTAATGCGTGAGCAAACACAGCCCACTCGTACAGTACTCTCTTCGTCGGTGCCACTACCGACGTTCAATGTGTCCGTGTGTCGGTACCAATTCAAATTATACCTTTCTTATTACAAATCTTATTAAATCTAATAACAATGTAATAAATGCCTATATCTGCCATGAGTCGAAGCAATTCTTTTCTAATCCTGATATACCTACAAGCAGTATACAAGCAGTATACAAGCGAAAATTGTAGGTACCTAATTTAAAGGTACTCTTACCTAGATACGAGTATTTTATTTAAAACTAGCTGGTGCCCGCGACTTCGTCCGCGTTGAAAAAGAAAAAGTAGCCTATCTTGTGTCCCGTACGTCTAAATGTTTATCTACCAAGTCTCATGAAAATCAGTTAATTCGTTTAAGAGTTATGGATGAACATACATACATACATACAGATTTTTTTTAAAAAAATGGTCAATTTAGTTTTAGTATCATGTATAGAGCCTATAAACACGATATCTCTGAAAACAAAGTAACTTACTCCATGACCAACCCTTACAGATTTATTATTGGTATTGATGTTAAAACGAATAGGTATTGAATTTTTTATTCTATTAATAAATAAATTATTAAATTACTTAAATTAATTTATTCTTTAACAAATGAATTTTCATTATTTTCAATATAGAAAAGTCAGAAAAGATTCGTTGCCCGTGGTCCTACTGCGTAGTCCTATCTGCAAACAAATTATGACGTGTGATTTATACTTTGAAACTATAATGAATTGTATAAATTATCTAAAATGAGGTTCTGAAGTTGTAGGTATTTGCAGGTCTTAGTAATAATGAGACAACATCGGTTCACTATTGGCTGATACTTGATGACATGACAGGGTTTAAAACATGTTCTGTTAAAGTTAAATTACTATGGAAAAATTGCCCACGGTGTACTATGATGAATCATGCATTATTTTAAAGGTTTAAATTTCAAATTATTTTAACTTAAAGGGCTTTATTGTGGCGCTTGGGAATACTGAGATATTTGAGTCATAGTCTATCTATAACAATAATATCGACCAAATAGACAATCAGCATTAGATTTACGTGTTCGTGTCTTGCCCAGGAAAGATATTAGATTATGCTTGCGACATGTGCAGAACACCCAGCAGTACGGCGGCCATGAATACAGAAGCAGTAGTAACCCTTTATGCTTAAGGTTTTAATAAAAGTTCTTCATGTGATAGTCTGGGAAAATCCGCGAGGTCAGGGTTATTTAATACCAATCTTACGAAAACCGCCCGTTGTCGATTTATGTTATTACTAGCTGGCGCCCGCGACTTTGTCCGCGTTGAAAAAGTAGCCTATCTTGTGTCCCGTACGTCTAAATGTTTATCTACCAAGTCTCATGAAAATCAGTTAATTCGTTTAAGAGTTATGGATGAACATACATACTTACATACATACATACAGAAAAAAAATCTAAAAATGGTCAATTTAGTTTCAGTATCATGTATAGAGCCTATAAACACGATATCTCTGAAAACAAAGTAACTTACTCCATGACCAACCCTTACAGATTTATTATTAGTATTGATTTAACACATAATCTGCAAGGGTATTTTCTGTATTTAATTTTTCATTTTCAACCAAACAAACCAAACCGATTGGACGAACAAAGGCCGCTACCACCAGGTTACCACCAAACCACCAGCCAGACACCTCAGATTGTCGAGGGAAAGCCTCCCCACCACGACAAAGTCATGGGGGTGCCTCTCCGCCAACTTACCGCACTGTCGCTAGCATCCATTTCATGTAATCATAGCTTTTCTTGGGCGTAAAAAAACCTATCTGTCGATGTTGTTGTACAGTAAAAACCTTAATATCTCAGCAAGTCCATAATATTAAGAAAAAATAAATGCAAAAAGATAAAGTAGGCAACAGTATCTAACAATTTTAATAGGTTTTATTTGTATACGCTACTTTTCGCTAAGCGGGCCAAAAATTTCCCAATGTCATTTAGGTACAAAAATCCTTACTCTACATAAAAAATATATGCAATCAATACAAAGGTACCTACAGTTACCTATGTCATGCGTTTTGAAATGAACAAATAGTGTTGGGCGACCGCGTTACGATATTTGTCGATAAATCACATCGAAGTTTGAACAGTTCAATTCAAACAAAAGTGATGTGCCGAATCGCTGGCGCCACAGAATCACAAAAGTATATGCCTTCCTTAAAATGTTTGCGTTAACCTCTTCTTTTACTAATATTTAAATATGTTGCTATGTCTCTCTTCTCCTATAGACTGAAACCCGAACGAGGTTGGATACGACTTGTAGGAGTATCTCACTTAATGACAAAGTTTATGACAATATTTAATTGTGTTGATTGGGACTGTCTAGGAGAGTGCCTATATACTTGTCTTATTTAAGTAGTAGTTAGTATATGAGAAAGTTAAATCTAACCCGACAAAAAAAACCAATAAAAATATTTACTTAATAAAAGATGTTACATTTACCAAATGTTAAATGCAGTAAGAAAAGACAATACCTTAAATACAAAAAGCGATTAGCAGACAAGCTACTAACAAACAGGCGACGCAAATATTTGACAACCGCTTGAACTGACTACAAGTAAATAAAAAAATGTAATCCTATTTTGACACTAAGAAACTTTATTTTATAGCAACAAAGTCCAAATTGGTTTGCGTCGTTGCTGTCCCAAAATCAAAGTAGCTCTTTGTCCAAACATGGTTCGTCAAATAAGTCTAATTGACAGGAAATTGTAACATTATTCGTTGTTTGTATTTATATTTAGACCTTGGAGGGTGTCGAATTGCATGGCTTCAATTTTTTTCAAAATTATGCCCTATACACAACCTATACATGATTAAAGTGATCTCAATAAGTCAAATCATAAATTCAATTGAATTTAATTAAAAAAATAATTTAATGCACATTCAATTTATTTGCCAATTAAGTATTAAATATTTTTTTATTATATTCCCACTTTTGGGCAGAATCCCACTTCCCGAAATGTGTTTTTTCCCAATTGTTGCGTGAGTGTTTTTCTTGACTGCTACAAAACTAATAGTATGATATATATACATAAAATACTATAGGAGTGTAAGACTAACTAAGATGTATGGCTTTACATGTACTATCTATTATGTGGTTTTACATGGGTTAAAAAAATTTTAGGTCTTTTGGTTTTTATTTTTAGTCTATTGTAATACAGCATTTATTAGCTATTGAATTAGGTTGTCGTGTGTTGTTTGTTGCGGTAGCTGCGTTGCTCTGTTTGCTCTGCGCGGGCGCATCGCTCGTCGCTCGTCGCCCTCGGTCAACAACAAACCCAATGGAATACAAACAGCCCTTTATTTGATTTCTTAAATCGATGTCACATACATATAAAAATATTATACTCGTATATTCTTCAGACATGAATTGCAGGTGACTTCAATGATACATCTTTTAATACAATATTTTTATTTGATTTATGCCTTGTTCGTCTCGATATTTTGTCCGACATTCCAAAAACTTCCTCGATCTTTTTGTGTAGTCTGGGAACGTCTGACTGTTTTTCAACCTCTCTGACGGTAGTAATCTTTACAGAAGACCATCTTGAAATAACAGCATGTGTGCTTGTTAATTTTCAATGTTTGAGTGAGGGATGCTAGAGCCTATTTACCTGTCTCTACTTCGGCTACATTAATTAAACCACTTTATATTGAGTCCTAATACTTTTATTGACCGACCGATAAGGTGCTCGGACATACAAAATCAACCTTTCTTCGCGAACGCGTTCGTTCATCTGACTGATACTCTTTTAAGATCATACCACCGAATGAATCTGAACGAATGAACACCTCTTTTGTGAACGTCACAGAGCACTTTTCAATCAATTTCAGTCGACATAAATAGCAGACTTTAACAATAAAAAATACATAGTTATAGGTATTTGTGTGATTTCATTTGTTGTTAATTATTTATATGAATGTAAATGAAGCATTTGGCTCGTGCGGTGACGCGCGCGGATAACCCACGATAACCGTCGATTACATCGACGACCCCCACCTCGATACTCCACATCGATATCGATAACAAGAGAAACGCCAACTTGTTTTTATTTCTAATCTCTTAATTAGTCATTATTTTTCATTTTGGAACTGTTTTTATGGTGTGATAAAAGAATATTTATAGATTTACTAAATTATAACTTGTTCGATACATTTAATTTAAATTTGTGTACCATGATTCGCATGGTTCCGTATCTGCCGGAATTTGTCTAGATAATACCCATTCTAAATTACTTACTTCAGTCAATTTACTTTTTAAATTAAAATTTAAAATTATTAATTAAAAAAAATACTTTGTATTTTTATTATTATTTATCAAAGAAAGAACAACAAAGATCAAACAAAGCTTACAATCTAACATATAGGTAGTCAAATAAGATCTTACAGTTTATCTGTTTGATAAAGCTAAGCTTATTTAAAACTTGCATGTCATCTAAAAATCTAATTAATCTAAGTAATCTTAGTTGTTCTTTTATAGTAGTTAGTAAATATATTTGGTTTTAAATAGCTAAAACGTTACTTACAAAAAACGAACTGTTCAAATAACGTATTGTTCAGTAAAAAAAAAAACTACTAGAATTTGTTGCCGTTTCAAGACAAGTTTCAAGTAATTGACCGTTGAAACTACTTTATAAACTTAGCTAGGTTATATACTTGGTATATTATGTATGTATTAAATATAGAATTAAATGCAGTTATGAAAAATAGTTCCCTTGAGTTCTTTCTGGTTGTATATTTCTACACAATTTTCATTCAATAGTCAACAATAAGATACTTTTATTTTCCAACATTGTCCTAAAACTATGCGAATTCAGAAATGAGTTTGTTCATTGTATTGTTTCTAAATCGTTCTAGGGTGACGGTAGCCATATGTTAGATTGGTCGTCGGGCTGTCCGCAGTCCGTTGCCATAAAAAAAAATTCTGAGGAGCATGCTTAGTTATTAATATAAATCAATTGACTTTATTTCTGATCATACAAAAGAAACGAAGAATGTAATAGCTAGGTGTACGGCAGTACCAAGTTAGTGACGCGCGCGCACTATCGTCAATATCGATAACCCGTGACGGCCTTTAGCCTATCGATAAACTGTTCAACGTATTTAGTATTTGTGCTCTCGCGCCGCATTTCGTAGCGCCCTCAGCCACCTCAGCCACCTCAGCCACCTCAGCCACGTCAGCTACCTCAGCCACCTCAGCCGTCACAACGACCATTAGAGAGAAAACAGTTTCAATCTTAATATATAAAAGGCGATGTGTGGTATGTCCCCTATAGACTCCAAAACCGCTGAATCGATTTTGATGAAACTTTCAAACAATATTATGATTAGTCCAGCGGGTGTTCCTATGATGTTTGGTAGCGATCGAACGCGGATGAAGTCACGGGCATATACTTATTAGTTTAATATGATTTCTGAGTATTTTTTTTTGATTTTCTGGTAAATTTGCAACTGTGGTCATTTAGGAAAGTACATATCGATACCTTAATTCGCAAAACGAATAACTCACTTTTGGTTGAAAATGACTTTTTGATACGGGTGAAAGTCTATCGGTTAATACGAGCCTTACATAAAAAAATTGTTTAGCAATGAGTTTAAATACTATGATACTGATAAAAATGTGATAAAGATGTGGAGTTGATTGCTATACCTATTAATGCTAATACCTAGTAAAAAATGTCGCGAACCTAGTTAATAAATGCGACAATATACTTATTTGTAATTTAATTACCATTTCAGATTAGTTTAACTTAACTGAGGCAACTAAAATCTAAATTAATTTCTGCCATTGTATCACAAAACGAGTCCTTCAAATTTTATTTTATCATCAATAAATATAAAAAATATTTATAAAAAAATATATTTTACACTACTTTTTTCTTTTAAAATATAATATACCAACTTTTTGACTAATAATATCAAGCATAATAAGGTAAGGTGTATTGTAATCATAATTGTTTATCAAATAAGTACCTACCTATACTATGAGTATTTTATTTGAACGTTGACTTCTTAGTGATCCTAGATGCAACAGGTAAAACGCAGTAGGCAATTGCACGTATGCTTATATTATAATGCAAGTACATAGCCTTATCGGACACGACCTTGCGTATCGTTTGTTTAAATCACAGACTGAATACTGTATAAGCGACATTTTCAAATGTAATTTTGCAAAACATTCCTAAAATCACTTATCTGAAGCACAGGAGTCAGGACTGAAATTGTAAATATGGCCATTTTAAGGCATCACATGAGTGTTTAAAGACTCTAAAATATCCGTCCTATAGGACTAAGTAGAAGTATACAAGTTCATCCTCAATAAGGATAAGGATAACATGATCTTCCATGATACTTTGAGCATATCTTTCCTCACATTCTACTCGTAATACCTTCAGAAAAAAAAAATGGAATTTTATTGCTGTTGTTCAATTAACTTGCATAGCCTACAGTAGCTTGTCTATTTTTTGAGCTACAAAATATTTTGGACTGTTTTGTTTGCTTGTCTAAAATAGGTCTACCATAATGTTCTTTAGGCATTAATTTATGTTTCGTGAATTTTTAGTTATGCCACAAGTTATTTTAGCAAGTGTTTCACAATAAACTTATTAAACACGCATTCTTCCTATAGGCTTTTAGAGCTATTATACAATATGGACTTCTTCAAGCGAGCTGTAAATAATTTTCTACAGGGTAGGCAGCGCACTTGTAATAGTGTTGCTTGTCTTAGGCGACGGTAACCACCTACCATCAAGTGGACCGTCAGCCTGATGCTACCCTTTAAAATATAGAAGAAAAAAAACTCATTTGAAAGAAGAAATCGCATAATCTTCCTGTACTTATACCTACCTACTTGAGCCTTAAAACTTGTTCAATTTTGTAAAGCGGTAAATTGTTGATGTAAGACTGATGCCCAAGGGAGATTATATTAATGATAATTAAATTTGAAATGATAAAGAATTGAATAAAAAAAAATTAAAACATCAACAACATTATCATAGATACTGCATTTTTTTTTTGTTTGAGACTGAATCTTATTTATTTTGTAACCATTGCTTTTTAATGTTTTTAAGACTAGAAATTAATTTTAGTGTAAAAAAAAAAATTAAAACTAGAGTTAAATTGTTGCAAATTTTTAGGTACTTTTATGCAGTTTACGAGCTGTTAATTTTTAGTCAGGTGAATTGAAAATTATTTTGCTTAATCATCAATTCTGGTTCCTCGATTCTGTACACCCTTTCCATCAAGATTCCTACATTACTATGTTCTAGTATCTTCGTTTGTATGTTGTATATTGTATATTATGACGTCTATATATTAAGCGCCTGGAATCCGTATTTCCCTGTGTATTTAGTTTTATGTAAACTTTTAGGGGTTGGCTCAGATCCATTTGAGCTTTTGTCACACTAAACTTCACATAACTATGACCCTAGGTAAAGTGATTTTAATGAAAATATCTTTTTGGTTAATTTTACACGAGGTTGCTTTCATCTTTAGGTACAGTCTTATAAGAGTAAAAAGCTTCTTGGCGGCACAATTTATTCTAAAACAATTCTGAAAGACATTCTCAATTTTGATTTGAAAATATAAAGAAAAAAAAACTAAGACTGAGTTGTTAATTTGTTTTTTTTTAGTTTTTTAATTACTTTTTTTTGTATTGCTTTGATAGTTTTCTTTTAATCTCTACACATAAATTTGTATATTTTCAACTTGGTAACGCATCCTATTTAATAGCAGCGCCAAACCTCCATTGAATCTATTTTTTTAAGAATCTTATTCCTGTGTTGTGTCAGGTAATAACAATTAATAACCGAATCTAACCTAATCCAACCTTATTAAATTTGCAATAAAATCCAAAACTAATGTAATTTAATAAAAATAATTTTAAAAATCTTTACTTTTTTGTTTTGGGACTTGTCGAAGATGTTGATGACTTTTAGGTAGTGTATTTGTTTAAATGTACAATTAATTAAAAAAATTGTCAATATTTGTTTTCTAACTGTAGCTCATGCTCACGCGTGTTCTAGTAGATGACTTTCCGCCGTCTCCTGAACCTAAGCTATTATTATTATGATATAGATACCGTGGGAGCTGTGGCAGCCGCTATTCGTTTTCTTTAATAGTTAAGGAGGTAGGTAAATAATGGGAATTCTCACCCGGCTCCATGGTGTATCCGGCGGCGGCCGCTGCCGCGTGCAGCGCCCCGTATTCCTTGCCGTCCATACCACCGAGCATCATAGCTGATGCACTCACTACACCATAACACGACGAACCAATAGATAACAACTGTTCCGGTAGCACATTGAATTCGAATCGCGATCAATTCGCGCCGCGAGCGTTCGCCGCTAATCAGAGAAGCGTGACATGTGGTAGTTTGCGCTGTGCCCGCGCGGCCACTGCAGCCAGCCGACGCTGCGCCCGCGCAGGTCGCCCGCTCCGCCCTCTGGACGCCATTGGCGCGCATCCGCCAATCACCGCGCTCCATTTCGAACGCTTTCCTTTTTCCCTGTTGCGTTCTATTTGAAGCGAACCGATGCATCTCTGTTCGCCGTCAAGCGATTCTGTGCTTTATCGCAACGCGCGAGGGTGTGTAATGGCGTTGCGTTTCGGTCGCGGTGTATCTGTTTTCTCGTTCGGTCGGTTGCGCTCGGCCAGCAGCGAGACGAGAGGGAAATGTGCGCCCACGCATCGCTGGCGCTGAGAGGCAGAGGGCAGTGCCTCCTCGTGTGAGCGCAATCTTGTACTCGCGTTGTAATTGATAAATTTATGCTTGTTAATTTGCTTTAATTCTTACTAGGGTACCACCACACATTTTGAACTCCATTTTAAAGCTGGAATATACTTAAAAAAAACATAAACTAAACATCGCTGAGACGGACAAAATACAGACGTCTGTAAGCCAAAATAAAGTGTGTATAGGTACTGAGGACAGCAGGACACCCCGAAGCATGCCATATTTTAGTTCCCATCATTCAGCGGAAGCTAGAAGCAAAGCAAAAGTCGACGTATCACGCCCCGACGGCCTCATCGATGCAATGATTGCGACAAGGGAAGTATGGGACAGCGGAGCGTCCATGCTTCGCGAAATAATGGCCAAGCGAATCAAGGATGGGATAGAACGTCAAAGGTCTCAGACTTAGTGACTTATATTGAAATGACAGCGCCCATTCGAAGAAAATGCCTCGAAGCCTACCGAAAGGGTTCCCAGCGGATAGGGGGAGGTTTTAGTCCGTAGGTCACTGGACAGACACATTTTCCAGTGGATTCGGGCATACTGATGCAAAATAAAGGCCAAAATAAAGCTAAAACACAACATCCAAAAACCTTAATCCTTATTGTATTAGGTAATATCCAAACTAACCAAAATATAGGGGTATATACTGCTATTGGTAAAAACAAAATTGTTAAATTTTTTGGATCAAAGATCAAAGATCAAAGCCTAGAGGGTAATAAGCGGGCGCGGACCACCTAGCTAGGGAGGCGCCGCTGAAGTAAAAGACCAAGCCCAAGTACGACCTGTGTCCGGTCTCATTCATCAGGCGAAGCTTACGCATGCGTTCGCTTGAGGAATGGGACCGCAGGTACGTGCTGGGTGACACAGCAGCAGTCACCAAACTGTTTTTCCCCACTGCTGCCGGGGCCTTACGCACAATCAGAAAGATAATATTCTAACACAGGTGTTCACGGGGCACGGTGGATTCTCTGAGTATTTGAATCGTTTCAAGTGCAAGGAGAGTCCATCGTGCGTTTGTGACCCTAGTGTTGTGGAAACCGTCCCTCACCTGCTGGCCGATTGCCCACGGCAAATGAAAAGGACAGAATGAATGTAGAATACGAAATGGACATAGAAATCACAAAGGAAAACTTAAGTGAAATTATTAATAGTGATAAGAGAGATAAATTTCTAAAATATTGTGTAAATATTTTAAATTGTAAATTTTATATAACAATGCTTTCTAAATGTTAATATTTTAAATTATAATGTATTCTTGTTTTAAATTGTATAATTATTTTAAAATTTTTATTGTAGGTATAATTGTAATTTATTGTATAATTGTAATTTATTATATTACTAGCTGGCGCCCGCGACTTCGTCCGTGTTGAAAAAGAAAAAAGTAGCCTATCCTGTGTCCTGTACGTCTAAATGTTTATCTACCAAGTTTTATGAAAATTAGTTTATTTGTTTAAGAGTTATGGAGGAACATACATAGGTACATAAAATACCTACACTTACAGATTTATTATTAGTATTGATTATTGTCATTGAATTATTGTGTCAAAAGTTTTATTAAATGAAAGTATTGTGTACTAAATTATTACCCTCAACCGCAATCAAAGGAAGTAAAAGACAGATACATAAGATCGATAGGTAAATAATCTTAAAATAATAATATCTATCTATCTAGATAGATAGAATAGGGAATGACAGACGGGCATCCCACCCGTAATGGAATAAAAGAAAAGATGGATGAAAGAAAGATAAAGTATGCGGAAGTATGGGAACTGGTATGGAAGGAATATAGTAAAAATAGGCTTCAGCGCATGATGTTGGAGGGTTTCCTATAAAAAAAAATGAGTACTTAATCTTATAAGTAGGTATTTGTTCGTCAGCTATTGTTAGTTTTCTAAAAGACTTGAAAATGATCGCTATTTTGAATAGGTTTCGCCAAGGAATAAGTCGGTAGGTACCTAATTATGTATAGCACCTACCCAACATAAGCAGTAAGCATATATGTACTAATTTAGTTTGTGTATTTTTTTACGGATAGGTACAGGACATATGACACCAATAAAATGCTAGCATGGTAATTATAACCAGCAAAAAACAACTGAAGGAGCCGCCAGTCTGTTAATTACCACAAATATGTATGTCATCTATTAGATATGGCTATAAAAACTTAACTAAACCCGATCCGGTGAGGAAGTTTCTGAATTGTGTATGCATTGGCAACAGAAGATCAACTTAATTAACTCAAATTACACATGTTATAATATATGGAATACTTATGTTTAAAATTGTAATATTATAAAAAAAGATAACAAAATATATAGCCTATAAATTATTAAAAGAGGTACTTTTAATAATTTATGGGCTATATATGTTATATATGGAATACTTATGTATAAAATTGTAATATTATAAAAAAAGGTAACAAAATATATAGCCTATAAATTATTAAAAGAGGTACTTTTAATAATTTATGGGCTATATATGTTATATATGGAATACTTATGTATAAAATCGTAATATTATAAAAAAAGATAACAAAATATATAGCCCATAAATTATTAAAAGTACCTATAGGTATCTAATATTTTATACAAATTGGTAATAAGAACTATAGGTAAGATTGTGATCCTACATGTAAGTAATGTGGTACCCACACAAATATCAAATATTTGAAAGTACTTAGGCATCAATATTTTGGAGCAATTTAAGTCTATTTTTATAGGAGCGTTAAGTATACAAATATTTCTTTTTGATATTTATTTATATATCTATTAAACATGTATCTAAAAGTAAATTTATATTAAAATAATCTAGTGGAAGCTTTTAAAAGGTCTTATTTTATAGAGCCTGGAACCAGGCACTAAGTATACCTACAAGTTTATCTTTTCAATATCCTTGTGAATCTGTAAGTAATGAAAACATTAAGTTTTCATATACCAACTTATACCTAGTTATTATAGTTATGGACAGAGTTCTTGCAATCATTATACAATTCCAAAACTTAGTTTCAAGTTGAAACTTGAAATAGTTTTGAGAGGAACTGTTGTCATATTATATGTGATTGATGTTTGTTTAAGTATAAGTAGGTAGATAATATACTTTTATTATGCCTTGATATTAAGGCCGATGAAGCTCCTGAATGATTTAATAGTAAAAATATAATAAATGTGATATATGGCTAGCCGGGACGAGCGGCATGCCACAAAGAGTAACAAATGGCGGTGTTTGCAATGATGCAAATCAAGCGGAGTAGACTCAAACGAAGCCGACTCATTGGCTCACTCCTCACTTGTGTTGACTCGTGTGTTTCGCTCATTATTAATGTACCTTATAACCTAGATCGGTGGTTCTTTCATCAGAATACACCCTTTATATTAATAATATTTTCCAGAGACTTAAGTAAATAGAGAAATATCATGTTTATCTAGCTTAAGTAATGATAGAAGATACTAAAAGATGCTCTTACAGAAGTCTACAGCGAAATAGCAAAACTTATTATAATGTTCTTCGGTAGGTAGGTATAATTACCTATAATATGGCAGTTAAGGCATCATATATTTACGGATTTTAATGAAACTTTACAGGAAAATAGGTAGTTTGTACCTTCAGCAGAATAATAGGTTCCATCCGGAGGGATCGACTAAAATACAAAATTTGGGCGCCACTGTCGCCGTGGCGGTGCCACCGTCGTCACTATTATGTCAAAAGATATATTCTGTCTATGTAGATATAGTCTGTGGTCAGAGAGTGACACGAACCATGTAATAGTAATTTACCATGTAAAACCATCTCGATTAAAATATAGTTATAATATAAATTACCTTTAATTTTAAAAAGATATTCATTAAGCACATATAACAGTCACAGCGATAAATATGTCGGGGGTTATGTAATACTCATATATTTTCTCAGGTGTCATAATATATTTTTCATTTTCCAACGCAGACGAAGTCGCGGCCAACAGCTCAATTCTATAGTAGGTACCTAATATGTTGCTAAGCGCAAAACTCGAGAACGGCTGGACCCTTTACGAGTATATAGAGGTGGTCTGTGGCTAGAACAAAATATTCGTCTATTTTTATTTTATTTTATTCGTTATAGTCCTAAAGAGGTTCTTATCTTAATATGAAGAGAAAAACTTCCCGCAAAATTGCATCCTTGTAAACCCGGGGGCGGTCGCTAAGTTTTACATAGGTAGGTATATTATATTTTTTAAATTGATGCTGCTTCATTTTTTACCTTTTATACATTACGACCAACATAATTATATCGAGTGCGCTTACGCAATTTTACAAAAAAGTATAATTAATATAAAAAAAATCGTTTGTCGCCGATTAAACAATAAAAGCGGTCGGTAGCAGAGAGGGGGCGGTAGCACATGCGAGTGCACTTGTGCTAATAAAATGCGGCATAAGCGCATTGTTCGCGCTCAGGTTGCGTGGTTTATGCGCGATTGTCTCACTGCCTCCGCAACCTTATCAATTCTTACAATCGCATACCTATTGGCCTTTTCAATATCGAATATCATGTTAACATAACCAACTCCTCTCTTGGTTGCCGGCTACGACTGCAACTTAGGTAATCCAAATACTTAGTTATTACTGTCTTCATTTTCAGGAAATATATATGTCACCGTCCTGGAGAGACAACTCGGGCATATTATTTCCGGTTGTGCTCATCTTTCTAATGGCGAGTATTTGCACAGACATAACCAAGTAGCCAGGATCATTCATCAGCAACTTGCCCTTCGACACTTACGAGTTTGAGGTGCCGTACTACAAGTAACGTGCCTACACCCTTTCTCGAAAATATTCGTGCTACGCTCTAATACTGGGATCGCTCTATAATCACGGACAGGACTATTGTCGCCAATAAGCCTGACATCGTGATTATCGATCAATCTCGGTACCGGATCGGATGGTGCTTGTTGACATCGCTTTCCCACATGACGAAAACCTCATAAAAGCCTCGTGAAGAAGAAAAAATAAACTTAGTAAGTATGTACTTATATATACTTTGGCTCACGAGGTGACCACCATGTGGTATGTCGATTCGACCATCATCGTCCCGATAGATGTATATAGATGTAGGAATCTCTTTATATAAACAGTTTCATTTAGCTAAAGTTGCTGTTGCGATTCCATCACAAACATGCGTTTGCACTAAAGCGCATTTTCCTGGCCTCCTGGCGCAAAAAGAGACGAAAGCGTAGGCGGTCCGACCGTTTGTACTTTTACATAAACCTTAAGAAGTTAACAATAAATTATTCATCTCGAAAAAGTTTTATTGTGACACGCCACGGCCGCAAAGACAGCCATAACATCCGCATCACTGAACATGTGAGTTCCCCGGGTACTTTTGTACGACTAAAAATACTTGAAGGGCTCCAGAAGAGGTTCGAGGCGCCTCAGATCTCAGCGGCGGGCGTCACGCGCCGTCGCCGCCAGTAATCGCAACGCCTACCTCACACTCGCTACTCTAAACACAACCTTATTTCGTTCACAGTACAATGCCTTATACAAAGAATCATCATTCACTTTAGCCACACACGGAACTGCAGTTTTAAACTGTATCCCTCGCTGATAAATTTCAATTTTAAATGAGCGGAAAACAAAGGGCGTAGAGACAACGGAAGCGGTTGAACGGATAGTATCTCGGTTCGTCTTTAATTAGACCATTTTAATTAAGTAATGCAAGTTATCCGAAGCGATAATTAGATCATTAATTTACTTACATTCCTTATTCTTTATACCAGTCCAAGTAGGACTAAGAAATCCTGGTCACTAAGTCTCTCTGGGGCAGCGAAGTCGTAAGATCTTCCCATAGTTAGGTGAGCGATCTTGGGTGAGTTTTCACAAGACTAATCTTAGGAGTTAGGAAGCTCTGAATCTTCACGTCTCTGAACTCTGAAGTCCTAAATATTTCGTTTCGTAATAATAACAGGAAATTTTTATATTGACTTAATTCCTAAATATACCTACCAACTAGGTAACCTAAATTCCTAAATATATAACGGCAATTAGTTACTGGGAAAATATAGAACTAAAAAGTGTTGCATTGTAATTTTAATTTTATGTTATGGTATTAATAAATGGCGTAGGTAAATAAATATCACTATGTAAATTAATGCATAGATAGGAGACTGGTGCAGTCTTAATAAAATGTCAAATTCTGGTCTCGAATATCAGCCACGTCATAAGAGTATTCGAGAGACACAAAATGACAGGAGAGCGGTGTCGATATCAAAGCAAGCCGCACTTCCCACACCGCGCCACTGCTGCACACAGCACAGTAGCACAACCACGCTAAAACAGTAATCAAACTTTCAAATTAATTTCTATTTATGAAAGTACTAGTCTACCACCTCCAAAGGATTTAAAATTTTTACTCTGAGACTAAATATTTACGTACAAGATAACAGGATAAAAAGTAGTAAGTATCAGAATATACCTACCACTAAAATTCCCGTTAAAAGAAATTTAGCTGTTTCACGAACCTCTTCTGGAGATGTAATACAGAGACTAAGTATATCAAAGAGAAATCCTTACATATTATAAAACAAAAACTAAAAAACTAATGCACCGATAAACTAGATAACTAGATAAACTCAAAAACTAGTGCACAGATTTTCACGCTGTTTTCACCAATGGATAGAGTGGTTCTCGAGGAAGGTTTTAGTATATAATTTACAGTGACGCGGGCGAAGTCGCGGGCAGCAGCTAGTTATTGATAAAATGTTTGAAGAACTTCATCAATTAAAGTCTGTTTTTTAATCTCAGAGACAAAAATGACACATGCAAATGTCAAGTTTGCATATAATGATACTATAAAATGACATGTAATGTAAGTAATGCATGTCAAATGTAATGTCATTTTTGTCTCTGAGATTAAAAAACAAACCGTAATTTAATAATATAATATATGATCTAAGAAAAAAACATGATTTCCTTCAAAAATATTTAATTATTAAAAACATTAAATAGCTATTTTGAATCTATTTTTATTTTCATGACCACCGTGAAGCTTTTTGATTAGGTACAAGATACCTACCATATTT
This sequence comes from Synanthedon formicaeformis, assembly GCA_945859745.1. Lineage (NCBI taxonomy): Eukaryota > Metazoa > Arthropoda > Insecta > Lepidoptera > Sesiidae > Synanthedon > Synanthedon formicaeformis. The sequence goes on from OX243970.1 coordinate 10,425,781, forward strand.
AAAAAATACTTTGTACTTGTATTCCAGATTCTTTGTACGAGTATGTCACCTTGTAACTTGTTTATCTCTGGTTGTAACTTTGTTGTGCCAGCCAGTGTAAGTACAACACATGTGACAAACTGTTCTGAACATGACGCGTAGATACAACACGCGACATCGCGCGATAACTTACAAACGATTTTAAATTCTACCGAATACGTAACAGGGACGGCTTTCGCACGCGCGTGGAGTTTGAAATGTTTAGGGGACAAATGAATAAGTGCGTTTGCTTTATTTTTTCATCGTTAGTACATAATATTATATAAATATAGGTATACCTATATTCGATTAAATGTATTGGTAATAAGACATCAAAATTTAGTGCACATTCGGTATCTATCATAAATGCAGTCCCCAGAAGAAATATCTAATTATCTACATTTTAATAATTTTAGGGATGGTTTTAAATTTTTAATAAATATCTAAACGAGATGTTTGCGTGTTTCTTTATCAATCACGCATAAACAATTACATAAATTTTGATGAAATTTAACAAACAGACAGTTGAAGTTCTGGCTGGATTACCTACATGATTTTAACCATAGATAAGTTCCAATTCAATATTTCACACTTTAGTTTCTGAGCTAGATAGAGTCTTGTCTATATCCAAAAATTAATTCTTCATCCAAAGCTGGGAATAAATCCTAAGCTTACGCTTTTATATAAATTGTATAATTGTATAGAAATTTTATCATTTTATAAAATAAATTTAAAAAAATCATTTTATATCCTACTTAAATGTTATATAAATTTTATAATGAGTAGATATACCTACTAACGGTATTTGATATACAGACATACGATGCAACAGCACATGTCATGTAAAATAGACACGTTTTCAGAATGTCATTCTTTACGACATCTAAGAGACCGAATCCAAAAAAACATGGAAAAGAATGCGTTCCTCCTTTTTCATGAACTTCCAGCTAATAAACAGAGCGCGTATCCTTTACAGAATTATTTTAGTCACAATAAGCGGCTTCTTGTCTGTTATGAAAAAAGCAATTAGCTAAAATGCGGTGAGTTCTATCCCGAGTCCCGACAGGAGATGGGTCGGCCGCCGCTAAATTCGTTCGTGCTCGGCCGAGCGTTCAGGCGTGCCATGAAAAATGGCTGACGTGCGCCGAGAGGACAGTCGCCGACGCAAACATATACTAAACAAAGGGACACTTAATTGGAAACAAACTTAACCGCCTGTCTACTGTCATCTCAACTCACTTCTCCGTCACTCTGACTGACACTGAAAACAGATATATGATGTGTTCTAATCTCAGCCAATTACTTGTTGTATAGGTACACTCTTTGATTTTATTATCGTGTGTTACGTGTGTGTCTTAATTTTTAGTACCTAAATTACTTTTTTTTTTCGGCAGATAGGATGACGGTCCATAGTCATAAGTTATGCAAGTGGTCTGCCAATATTAAAAGACAATTATAATTAATTAGGAGTAAATAAGGGAATAGGGAATCACTTAGTCACCAAAACATAACATCATACCTACATGTATATTCTACTTTCAGATGGGCTGCCTAACTTATTACTGCAAAGTCGGGCATATTGATACTACATTTCACTACATGTAATTGCAATCAACATCTTTACTTGCCTACTCTTACAGCATCTTTACTTACTTTGTGCCAAAGACAATCCTTTAGAGATTTTACCTCGTAAAAATTTCCAAGCATATAAGTCGTAGTGATAATTTCAGCACACAAACGTCTAGGTATACTGTTAGGTATTAGAGTTCTTTTAAATTAGGCACCATCTTACCAGGTCTTCAGCTCTCCGCATCCATTCACTACCAGATGCTTCCTTCAGGTCTTCACTACAAGACTGTCTACCTTCGCCTCTCGTCTTATCACAGGTAAGAAAGTTCCTCAGTCGACTCGTAACGCATCCGACGTTGCATAGTGCCAGAAATCAATTAAAACAATCTGTCATCAATCAGTCGGATGGGTCCCGGCACCGGCCCGAGCCCTGGCACGCCACGCCACTCTCATTTGCAATCATTTCCCTCCGAAACGCGTCGGTCATCGGGTTGGTTTGTTTGCTCAAATGTCAGGAGGCACGACGTATTTGCCGGAACCGCGCCTGCGCCCGCGCACACGGCAATAAAACGCTTTCGCTGATTAATTGCGACGCCCATTACGAATAGCTCTGGCTTCATCTTTAGAACCGACGATGAAAATGTACCGACGCGCGACGCGCGACGCTCGACTCGACGAAGGGAAAAAGCGCGGAACTAAACGATATTGCCATACGAAATGTAGCTATTCGGTAGATATTTCTACCGATTCTTACCCAATATAAATAGTCATTTTATAGAGCATGATAAAAATGTTTTAGTGTTCACTTATTTTATTTTATTTAATCGAAATACCAACAGAACATCAAAATTAGCTAAGTCACATATATAAATTATACTTACAATACAAGCACGTTTACATTTTGTACCAATTAAAATTACTGGTATCTACAGCTACATGTTAACATGTCTGTTAAAAATTTAGAAAAAAATAATAATTAAGACCTACTACATACGAGTATATTATCGAAACTTAAGCATTTACGATAAAAAATTCTAGCCACTCCTATCCACTTTAGTAAAATTAGTAGATAGTCTATGATCGATTTCAAATCGTAACGCCTTAGATACAGCTCTATGTTTTTGAAATAGAATAATTTAAGTAAGTAAATAGGTATTTGCATTACTGAAACCTTAACCATACCTGTGACCATACTTTAACTATATTTAAATAAAATGGAAATGTATAATTTAAAGTCGCAATTAGAGCCTTGGATAAGTTTTCACTGAAATATGAAAACAAGTGTAGGTATGCATCCACATATTATCATCTAAAATATTAAATATTGTGACGGCGCCCTGTGTCTGTTTAACTTCTTCTAAATTCAACATAGTTTAAATACCTACGGTTTTCACTGACGGAAAAAACAATAAACGAGAAAGGTTTGTGTGGGTATAACGACACGTAATTTGCATTAAAAACCGCATTCGGGCAAAGCCGGCGGCTTCAGGTAAGTTTCAGTTGAGGATCTCTGGGATACCACATCAAAATACACAACTTAGATTATGCTGACTTTAAAATCTTCTCTTCGTAGGTTATTAGGTACTGCGCAATTACCGTTAAATTTTTAAGTGCAAACTGTCAGAACAAATAAGTAGAAATTTTTATTCTTGACACGCAAACTATGTACGTAGGTACTTACATAGAAACCTTAAAGGAACTGCATGTTACCCCTTTTCCCCTGAAACTACATAATTGAAGAGACCCTAATTTTCATCACGTCACTTTTCCTACACTTACCACTAAAATGAAGTAATCTATATCTACTATTAAAAAGACATTTTCAAAACGAAAGTTTTTTTTATAAGAAATAAGTTCTGTTATATTTGAATAGACAAGACAAGGACAGTAGTTGCGACATAAATAATTAATACTGTAGTGAGATAATAATTGGGTAAGATTGGAAGTGGTCCATGGCTCATGTGGCGGTAACAAGGTGGGCAACTGGGCACGCGCTCTCAATGACCTGCGGTGGACCGCAGCGACTCGAGCCACCGCGCACCGCTAAGCGTGCGCACCGCACCCTCGCCGCTTTGCCAACTCATTGCCACCCAACCGACTCTCATCTCTAATACGAGTATTATAATAAGAAAACAGATGTATTTTCTTATTTTGTTTGTAATGAACAAACTCAAAAACTACTGGGCCAATTTTAAAAATTCATTCACCCACACAAAGCGCGTAATTAAATTATAGGCTATTTTTATACAGTTACGCGGACGAAGTCGCGTACAACTAGTACAATATAAACATTATTAATATGTACTTATTTTTACCTACTTGTATTAAACTGTAAAAGGTACATGTTATTCATGTTATGTCACATATCATAAAACTAAGTCCTCCACCGCGTCTGTCTGTTTGTCGCGATAAACTCAAAAACTACTGCACCGATTTTCATGTTGTTTTCACAAATGGATAGAGTGGTTCTCGAGGAAGGTTTTAGTATATAATTTACAAAGTTACGCGGGCGAAGTCGCGGACAGCAGCTAGTAATAGATAATGGTAAGTTATAATGTGCACAGTTAACATAAGACGCAGTCAATGTGAGGATCTGTGATCTGAAAAGCTGTGTTATTTATTATAAATGAAAAAAAAACTACGTAATTAGTTACCACATATTTTATTTATTAACTATTTTTTTTTTATATATTAATCTATTTATTGATAACAAAGGAAGTAATAATATTAATAACTATATTTACAAAACTAAACTAAAATTTAACTATTTTTTTCTTGCTTACATATACTTAGATATATGTAAGGCTTTTATGAAGTGAATTACTGTAGTTTCGTAATGAAAATAGTACCTATAAATGGGTACCTAAATAAAACAAAACTTTGTTTAGGTACAGAGCAACACAAAATATTATCCAACCGAAATAATATTCTCATTAAGTATAAATAAGCTCAGATATTATAAGTAATGTAAAGTACCTAGTAGGTGGTACAAGGAACGATTGAAAACAAGTGAAAACAAAAAGACTGAGTGCAGACAGCGAGATGAAAGGTCGCGTTTCCGAGAATGGACGTATGAATGCTTATCAAGTCGCGCGCAACAAAATATAGCTTACTGCATAGCATTAAAAATTATCTATGTTCATGGTATGCTAGTACTTATATTCCTAGTAACAGACCAAGAGCTCGTAACGACCAGACGTAACCCTAAATGTGTAAGTAAGTCAGACTTTTTAAAGCAAATAGATATGTGGATACAATTCAATAGGTACTATTCTAGATTTTACATTGATAGAGTACTTTTTTATTTTATTTAAGTATTTTATTAAAATACCAACAGCTTAGGTGCAAAGTAGGTACTTGTAGTACTTTGCAAAATGTATATTTTGCAGTACCACAAACATAATATTTTCGAGGAATCCCTCCTAATATAGGAAAGAGCTCGTACCTACTTATTTTTTTGCTATCAAGATGGGCTCATCTAGCTTTGTACAAACAAGGTGTATGATGGCACTAGCTGGTGCCCGTGACTTCGCCCATGTTGAAAAATGAAACATATAACACATGAGAAAAAATATTATTCTTCTCTTTTAACGTTTTGGCTCCATCAGATCTTCTCCGATGATTTTGCCAGTGTCATTAGTAAAAATAGCAATTTTAAAATAGCCTTTTTTAAAATAAAAAGGCAAAATTGAAATTAAAATCAAAAGTAGCAAATCCCGAGACTAGTCAGTCAAGACAAGTCTATAATTTTTCTTAGTTTTCCAAAACAGGTCCGTCAAGTCCAAAGCAGTCAGGTCAAGTCCAGAAAAAATATTATTTGGCATCTTTATCTCTGTGATGACGGTGGCGCTCAATTTTTCCATGATAAAGAGTAGGAATCATATATGACTATATGTTAATCCAGATAACAAACTATTTAGTTTTTACGTGAAAGAGTAACAAACTTACATCCATCTTCACAATCTATAATTTATAATTACTATAGACAAGTAGGAAAAAGTAATATGAAGTACAACTAGCGCCATCTGTTAAGGAGTAGATTAACGTGGGAAATATAAGATACTGCCATCTATATGTATTACAATGGTTAGTACATAATGGGGAAATTGATTGCTTTTATTATATTTAGTTACAAGTAAAATACTATATAGTTTAATAATGTAGTAAGGTAATTTTAATATTGAAACTATATTTGCAAAAATTAGATGTCTATATTTACTTATAAATGTCACTACTTAGATTCCAAGCCCAAAAATATTTTAATAAATTAACAAATAAATCAATGGCAGATGGCGTTTTGTCAACATCCGCCAAGTGTCAGTCAAAGAAGATAATGCTGTCATTCATTCTTCCAAAAAAAAATTATATATGCAGGTGCCTGGTGCTGGTGTACACTGTACATACACATTTTGTATATGTGTATAATATATCATAGTTATAAACTTTTGGTAAAATTGACGATATGGGGACAGAAGTCGCAATTTCATTTAATAACTTACGCGCTCAATTAGAAAGTGAAAGAAGTAGCTTGTTTAAAATTGATGCTAACATAAAGAAAATTGTTCAAACAAACAATCGCTTCACAAACGATAGGTTAGTTCGCTATCGGTGGATTTTTTTCCTTTTTTCGATGTATTTTTTAACGTGAATCTACTTCTAGATTTAACAACTCTTCCGGAGATTACACAAGAGCCGGTCAACGTTTGGGCGGGCGAAATTCTTTCTTGGAAACCGGCAACTCTAAAAGTGACGAGACTAGTAAAAGAAAACACGAAACAAAAACTGTTTTTAGCAGGTAAGTAATTTATTGTTTTGACAATGTATGCCTTGAAAGTGAACGAAGCTAAGTGTCTAACATACTATTGCAGATTATCGGCTAGAGCTCATGACAGTGACGGTGAAGACGATGGCCCCAGCGGGAAGCGAATTCGCGTCCCTTCGGCCGTTAGCCGTGAGTTGCCGTCCCGCGCAGCCGTGCTTCGAGCTCAGGGAGACGACGAACAGGCCAGAACTCGCAACCGACGCATCTTTGGTTCACTACTCGGGACATTGCAGAAATTCAAACAAGAAGAAATTGGATTACAAACAAAAGTAATCAATCTGGTTTTGCATCCTACGAATTGGTCAAAGCGAACACAGCACATGGCCTATAATATTTTGTATGAAATGCTCGAGATAAGCTGTCTGGCTAGGAACTATACTAACACATTACATTCTATCTTTTCTCTTTCATACTTCTCAAAGAAACATTACAACAAACCTGAATAACATGTGGTCACTACTTGGCATACCTGTTTACCAATTGCTGTGCCCAGATCGCTTTGACCTTTAGTTTTTCGTTGTTTGTTAAAACAATTAAGAGCATAGGGGAACCATTCCCATTGAGGTTTAAAGTATACTGCAATTGATTGCAGCCCCATACCTATTGATTGCTATTTGTGCTCTGGAATGTATACTCGCGAGCAAAAGTATGGAATCACTTAATTTAAAATGGTGCCACTTTTATTATTATTAACAAATTATTCAGTACTCAAGAATGCGTGGAACCAACTCAAGAACCAATTTCAAGTAAGTGATTCCATACTTTTGCTCGCGAGTATAGTTATAATGGTAGAAACTTAAGAATATTTATTTAAATTAAATTATGCTCTTATAAAAATGCTCCCAGACTTGTGAAGAAATAGGACAGGGTTATACATCATATGTTAATCACATCTTATCTCTATTTATTTACAAATTGTTTAAATATGGCATGCTTTTTTTGAACATAGTGTGACTTGCAGGGATTTTAATTTCTGGTCTTGCTTGTTTTTTATAATGAGGGCAGCTAGCGATCATGAAATGACTGTTAACCTGCCCACTAGCCTTAATCTATAAAAAAATCTGTTAGTGTTAGATTGAGAGGACATTTTAATCTCAATTAACTGCCTAAGATATTAATGGTTTGGCCGGTGTGTCAAGCAAGTTGATTATCTTGAAAATATCTTTAAATTGAACCTTCCAAAAGAATATAGTTGTACACAATTTCATGTGATTTAAATTTGAATATTTCCAGGAAGAGAAGAAAGCTCAAGTGGAAAGAAAAATAGAGGAGCAAGCTCGACAAGAGAAGGAGAGAGAACAGCGCGAGCGCAAGACATTGTTTGCAGAGAGAGATCACAAGAAAGCCACCATTAAGGCTCTGGAGGCGAAAATGGGTCGAGTACAGGAGTTTGAGAGGTGGGAGGTGGCGCAGCAGCAGCTCAGCCACTTCATACTGACAAAAGCGTCTCCGCACATTTATTGGGCTCCAAAGAAGATGACGGACAAGGCACAGGAACTGTTGAATTCTAGTAGAAAGTATCACGAGAGTGAGTATTGGGTTTATTAGTCAATAGAATTATTAATATTGTGTTTATGAATATTGTGACACAGCTTTTGTACCGATTCACAGCTGAATATGGCACCTTGTTCCGCAGTAAGTGATTCGCTTTAATATTGGGTTTTTAATTTTATTTTGAATAATATTTCAAAGGTAATTGGGCAACTTCTAATAGGCTACAAGTCTGTTTTTAAAATTTATCTTTCACATTGCTGTTATAACCTAATATCTAAACTAAAAGCAGACCAAAAACAATATTTGGTTTTTTGGCTTTTGCAGGAAAGTGGATAAAGGATCAGTTCACTGACATTGACTTTGATTTTACTGGCGATTCTTTATGAGATCTAGGCTAGGTTTTGACCAACTGAAAGCTTGACATACTGAAGGTGTAATGTTATGGGTCCAAACCTTTTGAATCACAAAAAGAAAATGTCAATTTTTTATTGATATCTGGATGAAGTGTTGAATGATGGTATTGTGCTAGGATGCTTGGCGAAGAAGCGACAAGAGCTTCAGGAGGAGTTGCAGCGAATAGAGCAGCGCTGTCTGCGGCTTAAGCTTCCTGCCACCAAAGAGAACAACCCAAAGTCTGAAGCGGAAGCGGGAGCGGGAGCGGAAGCCGCCTCCAGGGACAAGTTCGACAGGGACCGGGAGGACAGCGACGCTGACGACGACCACACTCAACAACCTCTCGTCAAAGGTATACCATACTAGCAAACTAACTCTGTCTGTCTGGACATAGGATACCTTTCATCTAGAAAATAGAAATACTATTCCCAAGGGATCATATAAAAGTAAACGCCTTGAAAAACTGTGTAAAATTAATAAAGATTGAATAAATTTCCTATTTATTTTGTCAGGTGTTGTATTTTTTAAAAGAAACGCGGAATATGTCGCTGGAATCGGCTAGTTTATAATAAAAAATATTTATTTATCTGCGTTTAGAAAAAAAAAATAGTTTAGAATATTGTTGTTCTAATATTATAAGTAAGTTTTTGGTTTTAATTTTCAGAGGAAACTAAAAGAGAGATAGAAATCAAAGAAGAGGATTCCAAAATGGAGACAGAAGAGACTAAAGAAGCAGTGGAGTCGACACCTACACTCGACACTAATGAAAATAAAGAACCTGACAACACAGAAAACTCGGAACATTCCTAACGATATCCCAACATTAATTAAATTAGGGCCTGGAATTTTTTCTTCTTGTTGTTTTCTTTGTTGTACAAAGGGACAAGATTAGAATCATCATTTTCATTGACTTAAGCAAATTGAAAATCAGAAAAAAAAATCAACCGAATTTCTATTTACACTCAATCAAGATATCTTAGTTTTTATTATATTATGTGGTATTTCTATATCACCTACATATACAAAATTGTAAACGAGTGAATTCGTTACTCGTTAATATAGTAAATCGCGATACATTACATTCTTATTTAATAAAAAATCAGACTTTATAGAGATTCTACAAAAAATAATTCAAAATACGCCTAAGCTTGAGGACAATGTGTTTTAGATGAAAACTATGAATTTTAAAAGATTTTTGTGAATGGGGCCGGGTTTGTATATACATATAAATATAGTATATCGCCGTAGCTTGTACGTCTGTGTGTACTTCAATAAACAAACATAGTTTAAGTTCGTATGTAAGCTGTGGAAATAAAAGAGAAATTGAAAAATATTGTTTTAATAAATTAATAGATCACAGTTTTAAATTTGCAAAGGAATTGGATATTTTTCATCCAAAATTAGAAGCACTTTCCCACATTATCTTCCCATCATTTGGAGTCAAATATTATGTTACATGAATTAAATTAAAAAAATATGGATGGGACCAATAGACATCGTTTATAAATCCCAATAGACAACGTTTATAAATCCCAATAGATATCGTTAATAAATCACAATAGACATCGTTTATAAATCCCAATAGACAATGTTTATAAATCCCAATAGACATCGTTTATAAATCAGTAACATTAGTCAGTTGATGATTTAGTCAATTTAAAGCGCTATAACTTAAATAAGCAATACATTATCTGAAAGTAGGCACTTCTTAAGAAAGGATGATAGATTTCTTTTTCTCACATAGGGCCTTAAATTAACCTTACAATTATCATGTTAGTTTTATAAGCATTTTTATATAAGGTTTAAAATGGTATGTTTGATGGAGAATGAGTCAGTCCAGAGTGAATATTCTGGAAGCAATGTCGTTGAGCATCCAGTCCATTCCTTCCAGCAAGTTGTCTCCGGTGACTGCGGAGCATCGCATTATTTGCCAGTGGTGACTCTTTATGCTGTCCAGATTCAGGGCCTTCAAACAGATATGTTACATACTTATTGAGGTGACACTAAAAAACAAACTATTGATGTATTTGTACTTTAAAAAAAATAAGTATTCTAAATTAAAAATATTTTTGTATATCAGAAGCAAACTGACCTAAGTGACATTTAGCAAATTATTTATTACACATGATATAATATTACACTCAGATAATATGAGTATTATCTGAGTGTAATATTATAACATATAAAAAAGCGATTCTTTCCTTTTATTTCTTTATATGTATATTTTTATGTTAAGGTCGACAGACAGGCCGATGGTCTACTTGATGGTAGGTAGCTACCGTCGCCTATAACACAAGCAACGCCATAAGTGCTACAAGTGCACTTTTGACCATAGAAGGATTAAGGAAGGGATGGGATAATGGGCTCTGGCATCCCGTTACTCAATCACCGAAACACAAGAGCACATAATATGCTGTTATTTCACTGTGGTATTCTGTAAGGGGGTGATTACCGCCGCCAGACGGGCTGCCCAAATGACTGCAAAACGCAGTGAGCCTTACTACTACTAAAGTAAATAAAGCATGAAATGCTTATTTTTTTAGTGATTTAAAAAAAAACTTAGGATAATAGTATACCTCTGGTATAGGCATATTGTTATCTTATAATACTCTTTTACAGAAGACTACCGTGAAATAACATGTGTTGAATGATGAGTGTGTTCTCACAATCCCTTATAAACTAATAAACGCTACGAACAGACCTCCTTGATTTGCTGCGACGTCAGCGCACCAGGCAGATCAGCCTTGTTGGCCAGCACGAGCAGAGTGGCCCCCGTCAGCCTCTCCTCTCGGAGCAAGGCGTGCAGTTCCCGGGCACAGTCCGACAGACGCCTCGTGTCTGCGCTATCTACCACCCACACCACCCCGTCCGTACTTTCAAAATAGTTCTTCCAGTACGATCTGCAATACACAAATATCACTTTATTGCGATTCTGGCTTTTGAACAGTACTTCCTTTTACCTTTTCACTGGCCCCTAGTCAATGTGTATGCATTTATAATTGCAGTTGGGATGGCTTAATGGAATAAAAAAGTTTTCTTGTAATTATTAAAATAAGGAAACACTGCAGTAAATTAGTTTTTGATGAAAAAACTGTATTAATGATTCTCGAGTGTTGAACCTAGCAACACATTTAGGTTTAGTATGGTTTTAGTGATTAATTTTTATTTATAAAGGCATGTTACAAATAGTTATTAAACCAACAAATAAAAAGGAGTAATTTAAAACATTACCTTAAAGATTTCTGTCCGCCTACATCCCAGATGTTCAGTTTGTAACCTCGATGTTCAAGAGTTTTTATGTTAAATCCTAATGTTGGAGATATTGTATCAATTGGTTCTCCGTTAAAACGCTTTAATATCGTTGTTTTTCCAGCATTATCCAAGCCTCTGATTAAATATGTTAAAGAAATCATGCAGATTAAAATAGAATATGTAAATAGTATGTAGCTAACCAATAAATTATAAATATGTTTTGAAAAGGATACAACATGAGAATTCGCATTTCTTTCTCCTTCTGTCGCAATTTCTTTAGAATTGTGAGAAACCCCATTTTTACGAAGATATAATACTTTTTGAGATAATATTTTTTAGTATAATTACTTCGTTGAATGAAATGACCACATAATAAATACAAAATAAATGGAGCTATAAAATAAAAACAAATTACATACACCACAAAATACCCATTACCAATTACTTAAGATAGTATTCTGTGTACGAAATACTGAAGGCACCAATGGCTCATCAATCAACCAAGTTCAATACTAAGACCAAGTATAAAATAGACAGAGTGATAAGATGTTGCCGCTCTTCTGTAGCTGTATAAACTAAAGACCTTGTATCTCTGTCTACGTTACTGAGGTGTGCCACGAGTAAAAGAGACAGTTATTGTAAGTTTGGCAACAATGCACTGTCGGTGTGAGACGTGTCATGTTATGACCGCCTAGCCTGTGTAAACATTGCGGTATTGTGCAGTATTTTATTAATTTATTAAGAAACCTCAGTGTATTAACTAAAATTTAATTGAAAAATTGATATAATGTCTTGTTCAGCTGTGTATTGTTAGTCATGAACAACAAAAGGAGGAGTGAAAGACTCGGAATTATCATTTCATACGTAAGTCATTGAATAGATTATTTAAACTTTACGATGAGTTTTATAATAATAAAAACGGATTACCATTAAATTTCAGCAATTGTAAGTCTCATTCAATATTCAATATTGATGAGAATCAAGTTTTAAACCTTAAATTAATGAAAATAAAATTCTTTGTTTTGGACATAATTTTAGTGATGTACCCTGTATGTAATGTAAGCTTTATCGATAAAAATTGTATACATTTTCGATAGTTAAGTATTGAGATTTTTACTATTTTTAAAATAAATGTTTAAGGTACCAAAGAAGAGAAAACCACCTCAGCGCCAAGATGAAATTCAAGTTATAACTCCTAGGAAAAGAAAAAAAAATGCAAGAAAGCGGTCTCAATATAGAAGATATTCCTACTACGCCCAGGAGAACGGTGAAACTTTTAACACCACTAACGAAAACTCGAATGGTGGTTGCAAGACGACTTGGTGTGATTAAAAAAATCTTAAATTCTTCTGTCTCCTGTGTGTGATTTCTAAATATATTTTTAGTTTGTTTACCATTAAAATGTTTTTATTTATGTCAGCATATATCAATAATTACAATTATGTATAGTCAAGCTTCACCATAGTTCAAGTTTGAATCCTGTGTGGGTGAGTTAAAAATGGTACAAAGTGTAGAGCTCTATTTGCTCTTGACTGTGCACAAATAAAATAGATTCTAATTATTAATGTACTCTGTAACTTCTCGATATTCAATTTGATATGACTAGGTTATCGATATCAATCGATACACTAGTCACATAATTAAATAAATTAGATTCTAATTATTAAAATAAATTACAGTTCTCGATATTTAATTTGATGTGAATCGGTTATCGATACCGATCGATACACTAGTCACATCCCTATTCACGCACACTAATATATATTGACAGCTGCACACTAACATAAAAGTTACACGCATAAAATCCATATCCTTTGTCCATTTTATACTTGATCCTAGGTTCAATAGGTACACAGAACCACAGAAGAAACATTAATATTTGGATAAGATTTGATTTCTTATTATGAATATTCATATGAAATATACGAATTCTCGTATCAATGGCAAATATCAACGAAAATACTTAAAAATATTCTTGTTTTGTCAGCTACTAGCAGGTAGACCTTCTTCAATTATCCGACTGATAGTCTGCCTCACAGCATAGGATATACCTCGTTATTGTCGATGGCTATACCTACGACTTGAAACTTTCTTCTTAAATCGAATCGGAGGGAGGTTGAACCTTGGGCCTTGGACGAGAACGTAGTCTTTAAACTTTTTTGAATCCCAAGACTTTTTGTTGAAGTTGAATTATCTTCTGAAATATTCGAAACAAATAAGGGGAATGTAAACCTACACTACAGAAGCATTTAGTTTTTTATATCATATTCAAATTATCTCATATATTTAGCTGACTGACATAGCTGAAAAATAAAAAAAAATTCTATATGGAAATATTTAAAGAAAGAAAACAGACTAAATACAACAGTAACATATTTTGTCAATGGAAATCTACATAAAAAGAAAAAAGAATCCATTATGAACCATAGAGTCCATAGAGGATAAGTAAATCCATCCATGGCCGATCTCGTCGCTGTCAAGATTTTTATTTAATTTGTGTTCCAAAATGAGGCACTTTCAATGATTTTGCTCGGGTTTATAGTGTGGAAGTGATCGTGAGGTGGCCAGACCTCGGTGATACAGTTGGTTGGTTGGTGGCGCCATGTTCAGCGGAACGGTGCGCGTGAAGGTGTGCGAGGCGACGGGCCTCAGACCGACCGACTTTCAGAAACGGCACAACATGGCCTTCGGGAAACCAGGCGAGTCCTATTTATGCGCCAAATTGCTTCACACGTCCCTGACTCACACTAAATATTGCCTTTGAGTGTTCGCTCATGCTCATGTACTGTTTACTGAAATGGGTGTTGGTAGATAATGTATGTAAATATGTGGTGTTCTTGTAGATGATCAGCCTATAGACCCGTACGTGTCGATCGACGCAGACGAACACCATCTAGACCGTTCCAGCACTAAACCTAAAACATTTGACCCTGTTTGGAATGAAACATTTATACATGAGGTTCACAATGTAGACAAGTGAGTCAGATTTTGTACTATTTTATATATGTTTGTAAATAATTTATTAAATTCAATGGCAGACAGGCTCACCCTTCCCAATCCCCTATCTTTATTCATAGTCGGCAGTGAGCTTGTCGCACTTATGGTATTGCTTGATGGTAAGCGACGGTAGCCACTTACCATCAAGTGGACTATCAGCTTGTATATCAACCATAATATTTTTTATTATTTTTATAAATAGAGGTGGCAGACAGGCTGGCGGCTCACTTGATGGTAGGTGGTTACCGCTGCCTAAGGACACAAGCAAACACCAAGGGGAGTTCTAGTGCGCTGCCTATCCTGCAGGAGTTTATTTACAGCTCGCTTGAAGTAGCCCATATTGTAGCTAGGTGGAAACACCTCAGCATAAACATAACATAAAACCCTAGCTGTTATTTTATGAAATATGAATATTACAGTTTAATACCAAATATAGGAATAAAATAGACTTTATAAAATACAATTATGTACATTTTTTAAAATTATAGTATGTAACCTTTCAGAAAAGCATTTCTTTTATGAACTCTTGAGTAATTTTTTTATCTTTTGAAGGATTCATTTACCCAAATTGATCAGTGGTCGGTATTCGGTGCCGTTGCGTTAATGATGAATTTTGGTTTTCACAAGCTATTATTACGGACTATATTAATGACATAAGCAAATTATAAGATTGGAATAAGGGATAAATTACAACAAATACGTTAGATTATTTATAAAATTTTGTTATACGAAAAAACATTGCTCATAATGGAATGTAACTGACACTGGCGTAATTGTCAAAAGTAAAGTTTGATTTGTTAATTTAATATTCATATTTTTATAAATTTCATAATTCATAGTGTTTCGTTTTTAAGCATTTCATCGATATTATCGAATCGTATTAGTAAATTATCAAAAATCAAAACAAATCTTTAATATTACGCAAAACGATTTCAAATTTGACAGAAGACATCAAAGTCCAAGGAAGGAAGCCGCTAACTAGATAAACACTCATTAAACTAGCATCTGGCGGTGTTTAAATTTAAATAATGCTTAAGCATTGTCTAACTCTAAATAATGCCTAAACACTCTTTTGTAGTAAAGTTTTATTTAAACACGTGTTCAAAGCCTGTTTAAAGTGTGTTTAATGTTTTTGTAGTAAGACCAATTATGTTTAATAAATTTTTAGTTTGGGTATCACCGTGTTTCATGATGCTGCAATACCTCCCGATGATTTTGTTGCGAATTGCACTATTCCCTTCGATGGCTTACTGCATCGAGACAAAGAGGCCTCCGATTTTTGGGTGAGTATCACACAGTGCATCTCACGACACTCACTAGAAGACTGAGACAATTATTATCTTTTCAACACAATTATTACCTATCTTTTATATCCCCCTTAATCTTGTGATAAGATTATTTATCTTATCCCAAGGTATTCTAGCAATGTTTACTTTGCTGATGTTTGATTTGTTATTATGGAGATTTACTTGCGGTTTTAATTTAATTATTATTAAACTAGCTGCTGCCTGCGACTTCGCCCGCGTAACTTTGTAAATTATATATACTAAAACCTTCCTCGAGAACCACTCTATCCATTGGTGAAAATAGCATGAAAATCGGTGCAGTATTTTTTGAGTTTACTGCAAACAGACAGAAATACAGACAGACGCGGCGGAGGACTTTGGTTCATAATATGTAGTGATGGAACATTATTAAATATTGTAATTAATATTCTCTTCTCTATTAATACAAAAGAAATCTTTGTTAAATTAATTTTTTTTTTTAAATTAGAAACAAAATAGGCTCATCACATATTATGTAAATTTTTATATTACTTGTCTATAATTTAAGAACTCCTCTATCATCTAAATCATTACTTATTTGTTTTATTAATGGAATATTGAAATTATTTAATTGGTGTAACTGTTTAGGTGGATCTGGAACCTCAAGGAAAACTGCATCTCAAAGTAGATCTGAAATGGAACTCTCAAGGTAATTTAAACTTAAAAGTTGGTAGTTTAATTTTTTGTTACTAGATAAACATTGCATGCTTAGAATTAGAATCTCCAAAGTATCCAAATTTACTTATTTCATAATTCTTTTGATTTTCACTGAGAGGTCTAAGAATTGCGCCTTGTGTAGCTGGTGACCAGACCAGTCCATTAAATTGAACTTGTCTGTATTTCCGAGCTTATATAACCCAAATCTTTTCAAAGTTGCAGTGAATAGGCATCTTCTGGGTGAGCTCGCTCCATCATAGGCCTCATCTTCGCTACACAGTTGGTTGTTGGCCAAGAGCAAACCCATCTTTAATATAAATAAACCTAAGTAAGATACAAAAAGATCATCGCGAACAGACAGCGAACAGACAATTAGACAAAAAAAATCTAAGTAAGATACAAGTAAGATACAAAAAGGTCTAAAAGTGACACTTTTAGACCAACAGTGGTGTGAGTCCACTATTAATATTTCAGATGTGAAGCAATCAAAAGCCATGGTTAAGTCCAACAATATGTGATTGCAGGTGGTGGGGAGTCGTGCCGGGCGAGCGGCGGGGGCGGGGGCGGTGGCGGTGGCGGGGGTGCGCGGGCGGGGGGCCGCGAGTTCAAGGAGGGCGCGGGGTTCGCGCGGCGCAGGGGAGCGATGCGCCGCCGCGTGCACCAGGTGAACGGGCACAAGTTCATGGCAACGTTCCTGCGCCAGCCCACCTTCTGCAGCCACTGCCGGGAGTTCATCTGGGGCCTGGGCAAGCAGGGCTACCAGTGCCAGGTGTGCACGTGCGTGGTGCACAAGCGCTGCCACTCCTCCGTGGTGACCAAGTGCCCCGGCATGAAGGAGGAGCAGCAGGGCGGCGTCGGCGTCTCCGGCGGCCAGCGCTTCAACGTGAACGTGCCCCACCGCTTCGTGGTGCACTCGTATAAGCGCTTCACCTTCTGCGACCACTGCGGCTCCTTGCTCTATGGCCTCATCAAGCAGGGTCTCCAGTGCGAGGTCTGCTCCATGAACGTGCACAAGCGCTGCCAGAAGAACGTCGCCAACAACTGCGGCATCAACACCAAGATGATGGCCGAGATCCTCAACGAGATGGGCATCTCCCCCGACAAGAACCCCCGCCTCAAGCTGCCCAAGGTCACCTCCATGTACTCCTCCGCCAGCACCATCCTCGAGTCCGACTTCTCCTCCTCCGACCTCTCCTCCTCCGACGACCACAAGGACTTCGCCGACAAACACCACGACAAAGGTATCTATTTCACACTCTTTCTTTCTCATCATGTCATAACTTGTCACCATTCAAGTCGGTTATTAGTCCACTTCCTAAAGAGTCCATTCCTAATATGGGACAACTTTGAAAACAGACAAGTTAGGAAATGGCCTGTCAAATTTACTTTGTTACAGCAATTAGGAAATCTTTCAAAATAACGAAAAACATACACGGGCCGAGAATAGAGTCCTACTCTCGCCTATTTATCAGTACCTATATGTAGATCCCAGAGTTCTTTTTCTAACATTTACATCTTTGGAATTTAAGGCTCATATAAGATAATTCCATTGTGGTGCAATTCTTTTAAATGTGTTGTACTGCACATTGTCAAAGCTTGTGTTTTCTTTTTCAAGGATTTTGTTAAAGATTGGAAATAATTATATTATTAGAAAGAGGTTCCAACATTATTCGAATTAAAGATTTGAGGAAATTTGAAATGTGTTATAAAAGAAAATGAGATGTAAAAATGATGTTTTGTGTGGAACAGCGGGCGAATGGCGCAGCTCCCATTGGGACGAACTAGAGCAGATATTTGCCTGCGTCGACTTTTCCACAGGTCTTGTCTTTTCTATTTTATGGTGGCGGGAAAAATGCCATTAACCCAATGCTTTTTCATTACTCACTACCGCCGATATCTCTTGTTTTAAAGGAGACGGTGGCCACCTCCAACCAGTGGAATTAGCTGGCCCTAAAAATTAATAAAGATTTGTATTTCATCACCAAAAGAGCCGACAAAAGTAAACATTCTCAGTTTTTCAATTTAAGATTAATTTTTTGAATATTTAGTATTTATTTAAAAAATAATAATAATTGGTTTAAAACCTTTTCTTTATTTTAAGTGAATATGGAAGGAAAGAGAGTTGATTTAATTAATGTTACAATTCTACACCTTGATCATAATATCAGGACTTTCACAGCTTTGGTTTTTAGGACAGAACTATGTTTAAAAATCGTTATTTGAGCATCTAATACAATGTCAGACACAACATTATAAACACTATGACACAAGTGAGACATTTATAATATTATATACATAATTATATAACCTTATTGTGCTTTTTAACTGGGTCACTCAATCCTAATTAAACAAATGGTCTAACTTTCCCATAAACGTAGAAAAAAGTATACCTTGCTTATATGACAGGTTGTGGGTCACTATATGGTACGAGGAGTGATATGGTATAATGTCAACACTAAACTGAAAGAGTTGGTGCCAAGGTTTATACTAGAGTTTATTGCAAAAGTTAACTGACGTAGCTTTTCACGTAAAGCAAACTGTAGTTATCACATTAAATACAAGTTTTCTGGTTGCACTAGTCATGTTTTCATTTTCATTGACTGTAAGAACTTAATTTAATGAAATACATAATTGATTTTAATAACTTCAAAAAGCAATTTTTTTTCCATTGTAAAAAGTCGTTTCATGCTTAAGTTGCTCAGTTGACTTTTGCGACAGACTTTATTGGCCTATATAATTAGGGAAGAGAATATTGGCTGCATGGTTGCTTTCTCTCTTTCTAAAGAATGTTTAATTACGCGGGTATTGTTTATTCCCATCAATGTTCTACAACTATGGATTTCGCACACTACTACGACTACGTCAAGATTCCGCTTTAGGCGTACTTTTTATGTGCCGCTTTGGCATTTGTGACGCGAAATCCATACTTGTAGTACTTCGTTGTTCATCCCATTCTTTCTCTATATGTTAACCGTTGTTTGTAACGTTTGCAGGTGGCGATTCCGGCGCGTGCGCAAGGGACAAGGTGTCTCTTGACCAGTTCCACTTCATCAAGGTGCTGGGCAAAGGCTCGTTCGGCAAGGTGATGCTGGCCGAGAAGAAGGGCACGGACGAGGTGTATGCCGTCAAGGTGCTCAAGAAGGACGCCATCATCCAGGACGACGACGTCGAGTGCACTCTCACCGAGCGACGGGTCCTCGCGTTGGCCGCGCGTCATCCCTTCCTCACCGCGTTGCACTCCGCCTTCCAAACTGCTGACCGTCTCTTCTTCGTCATGGAGTACGTGGACGGAGGGGATCTCATGTTCCAGATCCAAAGGGCTCGCAAGTTCGACGAGCCCCGTGCGAGGTTCTACGCCGCCGAAGTGACTCTAGCTTTGCGCTTCCTGCACGACAACGGAGTCATCTATCGCGATCTGAAGTTGGACAATATCCTGCTGGATGCGGACGGCCATTGCAAGTTGGCCGACTTCGGCATGTGCAAGGAGGGAATCCGCGACGGAGCCACGACGACAACGTTCTGCGGCACCCCGGACTATATAGCGCCGGAGATTTTGCAAGAGTTGGAGTACGGTCCGTCGGTGGACTGGTGGGCGTTGGGAGTGCTCTTATACGAGATGCTGGCGGGACAGCCGCCCTTCGAGGCGGACAATGAGGATGATCTATTCGAGAGTATTCTACACGACGACGTGCTGTATCCGGTGTGGCTGAGTCGAGACGCGGTGGCCATTTTGAAGGGCTTCATGACGAAGAGTCCAGCGAGGCGTTTGGGCGTGTGCGGAGGAGAGGCGGCGATCGGCTCGCACGCTTTCTTCCGTGACATGGATTGGGAGGCTTTGGCTCTCCGCAAGTTGAAGCCGCCGTTCAGACCGAGGCGTGGCAAGCGCGACGCGGCCAACTTCGATGCGGAGTTCACGAAGGAGGAGCCGGTGCTGACTCCGGTTCCGGCGGACGTGGTCCGCACAATAAACCAGGAGGAGTTCCGCGGATTCTCGTTCGTGAATGCGGAGTTCGCCAATCCGACTGCGAACCCGACCGACGCCACTTCGGTGGCTTAGAAAAACCACAATACTATCTTTCTTCACAAAAGTCATTTGGAAGCGTCCCGTCGGTGCTCCGCTCGTCTTGTGACAAACGAAATCTCCGTTTCTGACTTATGATACATAGACTCCGTCCGCGACTTTTATACGCGTGATATTCGATATTATTTCAATTAATTTTTTTTTGGAATGCAATGAGATTAAAGCTTGAGCTTACTACAAAACATCTGAAAGTTTCTGAGATTGACAAACATACAAATTTTGCACTTCTATAACATAAAAACAGTTGCAATATCTTTTTAGTGTTAAGGTCGAGAGTCAGAATGACGGTCCACTTTTTTTTTGTTGGCTACCGTCGCCTATAACACGAGCAACGCAATTGGTGCTGCAAGTGCGCTGCCGACCGTGGAATGATTAAGGATGAGATGGGGTAATGGGCTCGCCATCCCATCCTAAAAAAATCGACATTTGCTTGCACCAGAGCAGAATCAAAAATTTGATAAAGCAATTAATTTGAATATATTTAATGTACGGACACGGCTCGTTTGCGATTCTGTTATATATGCATTGATATTGCATACATATTAAATGAGAGATATAGTATAGGGACGAGCGGAGTGCGGAGGGTTGGAGCAATGACGGTCGTTTGTAAATAGTTGAGTCTGTGTCGGTATGTGATTAAGGGCAGGAAAGTAAACCCCATTCGCGTTAGTGGCATGTTTTGGCACTTTGTGGCATGTGGTGGCATGTTGCGGCATGTGGTGGCATGTTGCGGCATGCGGTGGCATGTTGCGGCATGTGGTGGCATGTTGCGGCATGTGGTGGCATGTTACGGCATGTGGTGGCATGTAGCGGCATGCGGTGGCATGTGTGTGCAAGGGACTGTTCCTACGTCCCCCGCTTCTAGTCCTCTCGGAGGGGTTTTTCCTTTCGGACAGATCTTCCTCGGAATCTCACTTAGGCGATGTCTCCCACACCCCAGTACGCAAGTTTTTTCTAGTCAAACAAACAAACAAATCGACGATTAGTCCAATTTTATTATTATTCGATCGTTGGACGCCACAGTCCGCCATTTTGTTTACAATTGCTTTTTTTACAACGTATTACACATTTTTTATTTTTTATATTTATATATTATATTTTTTTATTAAAATGTTAACTAGAGTACTCAAAGTACAAAAAGCGAGTTGATAATTTTATATTTTGCATAGAGATGGTTTTTTTTTAAAAAAAAAAACAAAAATACTTATATTAATATTTTTCTTGTTGTGTTTTTCTTTTAGTTTTTTAAAATATTTAAATGTATTTTTAGTACGGTGCAGTATTTGATGTGTTTTAATATTTTTAACAATTAATTTTGTTGTTAAGTAGTACGCCGGCCAATCTCTTCGTTTTGTTTCGTTCGATTTTTTTTTAGTAAGTAAATAAATCAACAATTTTATTTTTTTATTATTAATTTTCAAAATTGAAGTCAAATTTTGCCCGGTGTACGTAGACGATACCAAAGGTGTTAAGGTTCTTAAGTATTTTTTTTTTGTTTTAGCGAATAGGTTTTTAATTAAGTTTAAGTATTAATTGAATTGAATGTTTTTTACGTCCGTTTTGACGAGAAGTGGGTCGGATCGAACGCGAGATCAATGCACAAATGTAATGCTTTATGTAGTTGTTAGTGTATAATAATAATTATTATAATAATAATATTAAATAAACAAATAAATGAATATGAAAATTATAAATATCTGTACGTGTTCCCATTATATAATATTATTATTGACATGTTGTAAAAGATTTTTATCTTAAATTATTACCTATTGTAAGTGTACGTTGTGAATGTCGTTCGTTTTGAATGTAGCGGTACAGTCGGCGCCACATTAGATAGGTTATCTCCAATGAAAATGGAGCCTCATAAAAACTGTACTTAATTGGTTAACTAATTGGGTAGGTACTATTAGGTAAAAAAAAAAGTGTTTATTTTGACCGGAGGTGACCATTAAATTGCGGGTCTGACTGTACGTCTAATTTATTATGATGTTCCGACGAGTCTTTATGGGCCTTCACTAGAAACAAAAAAAAAAAACGGATAGAAATAATATATTCATTTATTACCTCTAGACGTACTTTCCGTAAGACAAGGGCGTAACTTAACAAAAATTTGTAAAATGAGTTACAAAAATTGCAGAAGTGTCTTAAATACCTACATTAATAAATATTCACAAGAGTATGGGGCTCAAATGATGAAAAAAAAAAAAGAATTGTTTCATAGCAATAATTATAAGCAGAAGAATGCGATATTGAATGCAAAATAATAAACTTTATATGGCTCCTGTAAAATTACAAAAAGTGCAGTTACGCCCTTGTCTTGCCAAAAGGTGCGTAGAGAAGATTGTCATATTTTTCAATCGAAATTTGAAATTGTCAAATAAAACCTCCAATGGGGAACACAAAGGGTTATATACATAAAATCAAAGTGTAGTTTCTTTTTACTTCACGTGAATACTTTTAGTATTACCGGAGTTATCACCGCGAGAAATTACGTCACAGATTTATTTATTTAAAATAAATAAATACTTCTAGTATTACCGGAGTTATCACCGCGAGAAGTTACGTCACATATTCATTTATTAAATTCGTGACGTAATTCTCGCATTTTTTCTAGATCGTCTGGAATCAGCGTTTGAAAATAATGTCACATTTTGGTTTTTATTTTTTCAGCCATTTTGCCTATAACAAACACAGTTCTCGTAATTTTGTCTACAGTTTTCATCTCCATTGATAAATTACTTCATTCGAATAGTCATTAAGTAACCGTCATTCTTTCACTGATGCAATAGTCAACTATTTATTGAATCGGTAGGAGGATGACTATTACTTTATCTTATCACTATTGCATAGTCAGTTATTTGCATCAGTAAAAAAAATAACAGTTACTTAACGGAATCGCATAGTCAACAATTTCATAAGTTATGAATGAATGAATGAATGATACTATATACAAACTTTCATTATGTTATGTGTTGAAGAATTTTGACAAGTTCAAATTTGGCCATTTCCATGAATTCGCAACGGTTTTAGTTTTTATAATTATTACCATGTGTAGATTAATTACAAAGTCTAACAGCCCGTAGGTGCTCGTCATAGATGTATTGTGTGATTATGTTGTTTGTGAGAGAGAGACGCGCTTTGCATGTCCATTCGTTATTATTGTAATGTAAACGCATTCATTCTGTTCACAATTAAATTGTTTTTCATGTAAATTGAATAATAAAATGGTTCGCGTACCGATTTGAAGGAATGCAGCAGCTCGATGTCTACTTGCTCATAGCCTATGTATCGATTTGACACTTGATATACTTACTCAAAACGACCCCTCATATTATATTCTGTCCATCAAAATTTTAATTTTTTAAACTGATATCATATAGCTGACTATATTTGTATAACGGTTATTTACTGCGTAATGCTGTGCTAAACAACTGAAAATAACTGACTTCGCTCATGTTACCATTTCCCTTGTCATTGTTTATACGAAAGAGGTGTTGAACTCTTATTGTTTGATGGACTAAATTATCTTTTTTTTGGCAGAAATGACAAGTATCCTTTCGAGAGATATTGTAAGTAGACACTGAGCTGCTCAATCCCGAGCGAAAATTTTGAAAGCACACGTCACCTAAGTACTTTATTTTTTCGTTTTGAAATCAGTTGAAAGAATATTATGGCCTACATCGGGACAGTATGGAAATATTAATTGTAGTTTTATTTGAGCCATTTTAGGTGTCGTGTGCGATAGTCGATTGCCCTCTTAGTCAACATTTGTTAATACTAAACAGCTTGTTCGGAAAGTAATTTCACAAAAAAAAAAATCAGTTTTCAAATAGTCTAAAAAAAAGTTACAAAAGTTGTAGGTTTTTATGTAATGAAAAAGAAGATGAGATTAGATTTTTTTTTTCTATTAAAAAATAAACGAAATGTCTTTCCGTACAAATCAACATACACCTACCTCTGCCAGATGAGTATTGTTTTTTTTTTTTATTTATTTCAAACGTAAGTTTTAATAGTTGAAATTAGTTTCTAACGAAAAAAACACCCACAAGCACATTTAGCTAAAGCTAAAATAGTATTATTCGAATTAAGAATAGCCTGTGTATAAAAATTTAGTCGTCTTTAATATCTTCAAATTTTAACAAGAGTTTAATAGAAAATCGATGGAATATAGTTTAGATACAACACACAGAGATAGAGAGAGACGATAAAAGGGAAAAAAAAAATACATGTCGACTGTATTGTAACAAAGATTGTTTTTAATTTTCATAGTTTACCCGAGCACAAAAAAATATATATAAAATATATACTATACATATTTATAAATAGAAGTTATTTACACAATGTTACAAGTACTATATACATAAAAATTATATATCTATATGTAAATGTAGAAGGTGTGGTGAATTTAACATGACTTCGTTGTTAAACAAAAACGTGTTATGTGCAGAAATAATATATATAATACTTTTGAGATATTGAAAAAAAAAAAGTTTTCCTGAAAAATCGTGAAAAGTAAAAAAAAAAAATTTCAAACATTGGACATAGTCATACCTAAATTTATTAATGTCGTTTAAACACGAAAATTTAATAATTATTTCGATATCAGAGTAAATTTATCGCATAAAAGATTGTAGCTGCTGCACATAGTATATTTTATCAAGAGGTCGCAGTTCGACAAATAGTGCTTATAATATAAGCAAGCACTTGGCAGTTTTTTTATACTTCCTTAGATTGTGCAGAGAACTATTCACCAAGGTGAAAATGTTGGAATCTCAAAATCAAAATAAGTGCACATAGCAGATTTCGGTTTGACGACGAATATGATGAATTATGTTGACCGACTGTGCCAAATGTATCGTCCCTCTGATTACCCATACAAACAATATGTACTATCGCTTCTGAAAACGGATAAAGCGTTGTGTTGTGACCTTTTAATTCTAGCATCGTTTCGATTCGAAGTCAAAATGGATGGAATGTTATATTATGCTGGAATTACATATATCACCGCACAACCTCCGACCAACTCTTAGTTTGGCCCAATTGTGACGTACATACATGAAAATATAATAGATATGAAGTACTTTAAATGTGTCCACAGTTTACAATATACATATACGCTTAAGTTAGTCGTAAGTGATCGCTTTAAGTACACGTCGCGTCGCGTGCCAGTCATTTTAGCGCGTTAAGTTAAAAAGGGTGGTTTCGTTTTAGGTTTAACTTGTAAGGTTTGGCCGAAACCGCTGTGCCGCTCCTTAGGAATGCGGCGTGAATGATATTAACATCTTACGATATCGATTTACAATATTTTAAAACAAGGTTATAAGATAGAGCTTTCTCTATTATTAGTAAATAGGTTTACATATATGACACGAGAGATCCCACAACCCATATCTGCATTGCTTGTTGCTTTATTTAAAAAAATTATACCCTAAAAAATAATTACAATTAAAATTTAGCATTTATTTTTATTAACTTACAAGGTTTTACAAGGTAAAACAAAAAGCCCTCTAGGTATTTATTTTATTTCTTGTGCATTTGATAGGCTAGTATAGCTAAGAAGCGGCACAGCGGTTCCGGTCAAACTATAACAGAAGTGGTTTCAGTTGCCATACATAGTTATTAGATGTGTTTGTTCGCTGTTGCACAGAAACAATTTATTGAAAGATTTTAATGTATGTTACGCGGTTCAAAGTATATAAGATATACACACAGTGTTGGAAGGAAGGAGACGCCGCGCTTGTCCAATATATAATATACGCTAATAGAAAAGTGACATATCACGCATATACTATATGTTTGTTCACAAATTATTACAAATTTTATATAATTGATACGATATCGCAGATAATCGCAGTTGATTCTCATATGTGTATGTAATATATATATATATGTAAGAAATTTTGTTAATTTTTTTTTTAAATTGTCTATTACGTTTCGTTCGGTCTGTGGAGTACGTTGAGTGTTGTGAGCGTGAAATATATAATATATAATATTGTGAAAATGCGATTAACCGCGGCTCTATTTGTTTTCCTCGTAATTGAAGCTTAGCGTAGGTGATAGTGATCTGATAGAGACCGCTTCCCGGTGTTGTGTTATAGCCTATAGCCAAAGAGAAGAGATTTTTATTGTACAAAACCATGCGTTACCATATGTATGATGTTTCTTGCCGTCGTCGCGTGGTGTATGTGGGGTACGGGACACCGATGCGGGATATACTCTGTTGATCGGCTAATGGGGATTCCCCCGTCACGGGTATTCCCCTTAGTTAAACAACATTTAGAAAATAAACTAATGAACTATGTAGTAATTGTAAACTTTTAGCTTCTATTCTAACCACTATAACTTTGTGAGTGTTTCGGATGCCTCTTCAAGAGTAGTTATACTCGTATAATATCTCGCATCTATGGACCGTACGTGCGAAGTTTGAGCATTGCCTCCATACAAAGTTGGTCGGACTTGCGGGTATCTATGGTTTCTTATGGTAATTGTGACCTGTCCCTAGTCTCGAGGGCACATTTAAGAGACCAAGTCCAACAAAGTTTGTAATGTGAAGGTGGCCTTAAGTGGGCGGGTGCTCGTTTGTTGTTCGTTCACTGGTCACTACTAGTAGTACACAATATGACTATAGCCGAATAAATTAATATGCATATAATATAGTTTTATGATGAGATAAACATATGTATATGTAATCCTACATGTCTATTAAATCGATGAAAATAGATTATAGCGTAGTTTTATTTGAAGAAGTGAGGTGAGAGGTCGAGATGTTGCGTTGCTAAACAAAGCAGCCCCATACAAGGACTGCACCGCGTTTGGCGCGACTTATTTGCAATGCAATTTGTACACATTATTTACTGCTTCATTGGCAACCAAAGTTCGCTTAAAAGGAGCTCCCACAATTGAGATGCAATTGTTAACGGTTTCTATTTATATATGTTACGCGCTACGGTAAACATAGGCTGTGAAAAAGGTCGATTACTAGCAGGAATTGCTGTTTTGCTTTTGAGGACTTGTGCGGGTTGTTTGTTCCTTTGTAGGTGACGCAGCATTGAAACAATATCATATAGGTAATGAAAGTCAGAAAAACATTACATCGCGATCATCAGTACAAATTGACAAGAGCGGGGGTTGTTTTACTAAATTAACGGTAGCCAGTCACTTTTAACGTTTGCTGATTTATCGCATTGCATTTAATCGCGAAAAAGATGATTGAAGTGATTGAAATGATTTGCAACTGAAATAAACCTAGTTTAATTGTAAAGATACCCTTTTATAAACTCTTTACCATATGTACAAATTAACATTTTATTATTAAAAAACACTAGTGACCGGTAGATGAGGTCAATAATTGAGGTAAAGTTTAATATAAAATATACGTAGGAGTGTTTAGTTTAAAAAAGTACTGAAAATTAGAGCTTAGCGTCTAAATGGTAACACATGTGTACACAATTTATAATAACACAATCAACCCACTTGTTGTAATTGTAAGCTCACTTCAAACAGGGGGGTCATATTCGCAAGATTCTCATTTCGCGAGGGTCCCATTAATAACAATATGGCGTCCCCCGGGCAGGTTTTTTATATCGTGTCAGCTGCACAAGTGGAGGGCCCATTGTTTGTGGTTAACAAAAATGGGATTAAAGCACAGTTTGAACTCGATTTAATGTATTCCCACCCCATAGAGTCCTCTTTGGCGCGTTGTCCAACGTCCCTACATAATCGCGAATTATCTTTTTTATTCATTAAAGCGATTATTGTGTTTAACCGTGCTTCGTGGCGTGAAATCGGATCGATGATTATCGCCCCATTCTCATTGAATAAATCGATGTGTTGTAAACTATTTATATTGCCTTTATAATTTATCGTCAAACCGATCCAGCGGTGTGACGAATCGAGCGATTTGAATGATCACTTCTGTAAAACTAATGGCCGCTTTTTATTGCCTACGTACTGTTTTTATTAATAACGGTTAAATTCTACGCACGAAAGTGCTGTTATGTAAATTACAGTTTTAGTAAGTGCATTGTGGTTATAAGTAGGTGATAAAATTAATATCTTTTAGTCCATTTGCATAATTTTGTGTAAGTAAAAAGTGTTTACTACAACAAGCAAATATCTATACCTACCTATTCTTACGCCCTTAAAATATTAAACAGAAGTGAAAGATGTTTATTAATTACTATAATGCCTACGCCAATTGTCATATCAATGCAAAATAGCCCATTGATAGACCCATTTTATAGTTTTAATAAGACGGTATGTTATTATTAACCTAACTATCGCCTGTGACTTCGTTCGCTGTACTAGATACTTATTCAGTTTTAAGGCAGACCGCCTACTTGTTAATAAAGCCCTCGACAGTCGGACAGTCCCGTCCAAATAGATTTTTGACAAGCGCATTGGACGAGTGCTCTACCCCGGGGATCTCGGGTTCGATTCCCGGCAGAGCCAACCTTAGAAACAATGACTTCTATATTACTTCGTAAGGACAAGGCTAACGTTCCTAGTACGTGGCACCGACGCGCCGGTGTCAAAATCGGAAATTGACACCAATGATGGGTGTTCAGTCTGTGCGTAGAAAGATACTTACCAGTGATATGTCCAACCAACCAATGAGAACACTTTACAATAACAGAATACGCCAATAAGAAATAAAAATGCTTACGTATTTAGATGGCAATGAAAACAAATTATTTTTAGTAACTAGATGTGCAAATTGGAGGACCATTTTTTTGTCACTAGTAGTATGGTAAGGGCGCATCCTGTCTTGTTTAACATATCACTGCTTAGAAATAAACTTTTTATAGTTTGCTCTGCTCTGCACCTTGCAAAAGTTGGAGATTAGCCGGAATAGAGACAAAAATATTTTTATTTTTTTTCTGTTTATCGTAAGTATATGTACTTATATTTTGATATATTTAGTAATAGGCATTACAAACAGACACTTCGATTTTATTTATTAGTAGGTACTTAAATAAAACTAATGTATTTAATGTCTTGCCATTAAAATAGAAGAAGGAAGTTTAATCTGTTGGTTTAATCAAAACCATCACATCTTCTCCGATGATTTTGCGTCATTCGAAAAATAACAATTTAAAATAGCAAGTTAAAATCAAAAGTAAAATCCACAGCGGTCAGTCAAGTCCAAAGCAGACAGTTCAAATGAAATTATGAATATAAAAAAATATCAAGTCGTTACACAACAAACGCTCACTGAGCACATTCTATTAGAAGTATTTCTATTAGAATATAGCACCGTGTTTGGCTGTTCTGTGGTCGCGTGTAATTTGCAATAAGGATGCAGGTCGTGTTGTCGCGCTGTTCATTATTTCACACCTCCGCCTCGGACGAGAGGCGGCCGCTATCATCGGAAAGTCAAATGCGTGCATCTACCCAGGACTCGCCTCTAACGAGGATCGTGACCTACCTATGCACTCCCTCATTGTGGAGCGATCAATTACCTGCGACCTGCAATTTGCCTCTATCTCACACCTACCTATAATATCTACTAATTATGAAGAGATCGCGCTTAGTCAGAGTAAGGAATCGACCCTTTTTATGGAAATACTTAAAGGTTAACACTCACTCATACATAGGATTATTCTTGTTCTATTCTATAGGTACTTACTGGTACTAGTCTAGCTAATAAAAGTAAGCATCAACAACTATTCAAACCAACTATTTAAGTTTTGACAAAACTTGAGTAAGTGTGTAGGTAATTTGATCAAACCGTTAGTATCTATAAAATCATTAGTGCCGTAAGTTTTTGTTAATAAATAAGAAATAAAATAAACAATTTTCCTGGCCTACTTATTTTCATTATGTATCTATAAAAAAATGTGGATTGTCTGGCTGCCTGTCGCTCTATATAGACCCGGAATCAATATAGGTACCTATCAGTAATAGAAATAGATTAGACGAAAACCTCATTAAATATTATTTGTAAATTAGGAATTAACGGACGGGTTACCTATAAGTATCGGGGTAATTATAACCACAGACTACACAATATCAGACGTAATTCACTTTTATAAGTACAATGTATAACTAGGTATAAACTTATCTTACTTTTGCAACTTCGTGCACAAGTGTCTTGAATGTGAAGCGTGGCAAATCATTTGTAATTATTATTGTGGCTACATTTTAGTACTTTTTATATTTTGTTGAATATGGTCGGCTTCGGCTCATTCTATGTATACCCATTCATCGTACTAATATGCGAATAAAAATCTAACATTCTTCTATTACAGGTCACGATAATTATTACTGCATGTTTTTGTTATGTAATAATTAAATACATAGTATAAATATTTTATGTGATTAGGCAATAAAAACAAACAACAACGGAGGAAGGAATGAAAGACGAAAAAATAATAGAAGTAAAATAGAACACATTAACCTACTATAGTTGATATATTCTTTACCCATTATCAGTCAAAAATGTAATTCTATGCATGAAAAGTCGCGGGAAAAGCACAATGTTCAAGTGTACGTTGGTCTGTGGATACTTAACATACCCAATGTAAAGGAAACATGTTTGTGGCGCCTCGCCTGCTCGCCTGCACGCACTGTGGCGCTCGGGCCAGGGTTAGGGCACCTATCTCGAGTCTAGACCACTTGTTAGCCCTCGTTCATCACTTCCGGATTCATCGCAGGGTTAATTAGTCCCGGTGCGGTGGCGTGGGGTTAAATGCGTTCGTGTATCGCTTTGCTATCCGCGGATATTAAATTCCGATGTTTATCTTTAACGGTGCGTTGGTGCTCGCTGCTTGTTCGATAATGGAACCACCTACTTTCCTCTACATTACTCTAATATTAAAGTATTGGAGGTAAAATTAAATCTACTCACGCGCGATGACTTCCTTAATGCCTAAAAGCCTAAGTGCAGCGTGGTCATTTTCTTCATTTCATTTATTTGTAGATACCTATATTGATTTGTAAAAGAATAAAAATAAAATACCGCAAATAACTTCTGTTCATAGCGTAAGCAAGATAAGCAAGCTTTTTTATATATTACTAGCTGGCGCCCGCGACTTCGTCCGCGTTGAAAAAAAAAAAAGGTAGTCTATCCTGTATCCTGTACGTCTAAATGTTTATCTACAAAGTTTCATGAAAATCAGTTAATTCGTTTAAGAGTTATGGAGGAACATACATACATACAGAAAAAAAATTTAAAAATGGTCAATTTTAGTTTTAGTATCATGTATAGAGCCTAAAACACGATATCTCTGAAAACAAATTAACTTACTCCATGACCAACCCTTACAGATTTATTATTAGTAAGTATTGATTAGTATTGATTGATTGATGATGATAAAGGGTAGCAGACGGGCTGACGGTCCACTTGATGGTAGATAGTTACCGTCGAGGAGGTTGGTTGAGGAGTGTATACGAGTATGTGGCAGGAACCATTTAAAAGAACAATATTACTATACTTTTTCGATCGAAGACGCTTGTCAACAAATATTAGCTTTTAAATATTTTTCTCTACTATAAATCCTTCTACTTATGTTCCCTTTATAGTCATACTTAATTCTTGATCTAGTCTAGTCCACAAAGCTGTCTAGCTGCGGTCAGACCGTATTCATTCTTTGCATATGTGTTTGATGTTTTTAATTAAATTTTGCAAAATTAAATTAAATAAATCACGTTTTCTTTCAAGAATTGACTTTTTAAAGGCGTCCGTCGAACACTTACTCGTAATGCTCACAGCTTGATGTAGCTACGTCTTCACCGGTGGTATGAAACATTATTCATAATCAAGTTTCGGTGGAGCGATGTTGACTGCGATTTACACACATATCTTACTGTCAAATTAGACATGTCATTAATTACGATGGATTTAACGACTGCTACAGTTATAATAATATGAAGTTGCTCATATTATGTTTCGACAACGGTTCAATACTTAATATAAATAAAGTATACTTTGTGAGATCCTCTCTCGTTTGCATTCGACTTAAATGGGCCGTTTTGTGACTCCGAACTTTCAATTTAACCACCCGTAACGAAGCAATCGACGGATGACGCGACCATCATCACCGCTTTACAGGCAGAGCGCTTCAAACTTTATATTGACAGCTGCTGCCCGCGACTTTGTAAATTATATACTTAAACCTTCCTCGAGAACCACTCTATCCATTGGTGAAAACAGCATGAAAATCGGTGCAGTAGTTTTTGAGTCTATCGCGAACAGACAGACGCGGCGGAGTACTGTTTTATAATATGTAAGCATCAGTTCATATGAAAAATTCACATGAACGACGAACGAACGTTTTTAATGTGCGTTGCCAGTGATGACACAAGATGGCGCTCAACTTTGCGAATTTAAATTTGAGTCAGAAAGGACTGGATTCATAAACAAACAAAAGACAAGCAAATAATTGAAAAAGCCGACGAATCAGTCAGTTGAAGTGACTAAAGACCTAATAAGCGATGTGAGTCGATGCTGGATCTAGGCTGTTTCTGACTTGTCCTAATGGAAAACCTATAATGGTACTAACTCTATGTGAGAAGATTATGCTGTTGTCCACCACACGTCTTAGTTAGTCTTTAGGCTATTCCTAAATACCCCATAGTCTTGAACTTAGAAATCCAAAATACTTAGAGGTGTATGCCTTTGTTTTACCTTGGTGTTCTCTATGATGAGTTTGAGAAACACTGCGTCTCAGGCTAATTAAGAAAACTGGCCAGTGTAATTGAAACTTTTAGTAAAGAGATACGAGGCATAACATTTGCATAAAGCGGATTAGTGGCGTCTGGTTCCATGTGTACGTATTAATATGTTAATATACACCACTTGAGACTATTTATTGGGTAAAGGTAATAATTGTGAAAGCGCCCACGCGACCGAGTAAGCCGTTTTCGTGCCATTACTATTTTTATTAAAGGCCCCTCAGTTAAGACGCCGCTCACGAGCGAGCTTGTCACAATATTTAGTGTTATTGAGCTGTAACCAGCTGAATCGGTCACATCTCTCCTAATATTCCCACATTAGCTATCACACAATGGACGCCTTCCACTTGTGACACTTGTGACGGTAAACATGTCATATTTACTTACTGATATTTTTATAAGGACAGTTACTGTGCCCGCAACTTGTGAACAGTTTTTTTAAATGTTATCTATCTATATGAATTAATAGTGGATTATCTTCAAAAATTAAGGTATAGGTACTTACGTGGGATCTATTTTCTAAAAAAAAAATATACATACAATGGTTATTTATCTCTTTTAAAAACTCATATACCAAATTTAAATTTTTATCTTCTGTAGGTTAGGTGTTAAAACGTAACAGACAGACAGACAGTTAAAATATAATCTCGCATTTATAATAATAGTTCGGAGGTGGGTTCTAATCCGGCATACACCTGTGGTTTTCTTCGACTTCGTTTGTGGTTTTGAAGCCTGCCGTGTGCATAAGGAAACATTAACATTTTAAAATTATACTGCTCACATGGAATACAGATTCAATCAGGAAGAGTCCCACAGAAGTATCTTTTAAGTATAAGTAAGTATATCATGATTGTTTCAATTTATGTAAATTATGTAAAACGAATATGTCTATTATAGAAGCGTAGGAATTGATTATGTAAAACATTTACTGATTTGTTAATAAAATCATTTGATTGCCCCACTTCTTTCTTAGATCTTGTGTTATCTAGATATGTATACCTAATAGTTAATAATCCTATCTTTCAAGCTATCAATATCTGCTGATGTACTGAACTGACGTGATGATAAGCCTTCCTCCTTGGAGAGAGGAAAGGCCATTAGGAAATAATAAATGTAGGTAACTATATTCATCTAAATATTATAGTTAACCTGGACCGACCCTTTGAAGGCATAATGGATATAATACAGGCGTACAAGTGGGTAGTGCGCACGATTTCTGCTTTACTTACTTGCTCATTGGTATTTTAAATATAAGTTATTAAGTCCAAGTCCAATTTGTTTAGTCCGCTTGTTTTATTTGTGGAAAGGTACGCAAGGAACCGGTCGGGACGAGACCAGTTCGTAATGCGCCGCGGCTGCAACTATGAACGTGACTGAATATATCCATGACAGATAGATTGCTGTGCAGCGAAGACGCGGTGACCACATATTTGACCGTTCGTTGTACATGATCCGATATAAGTCATGACGTATGGGATACGGAATTATGCGTGATTTTCCAGGTCGTCACATATGCCCCCGCTTGCGACTAGGCACACAGCGACTTAGCTCATATATCCTCCTCCCATTAAGGCTGTAACGTAGTCTCGGATGGAGCGCACAATATCGTCACACGAAAGCAGTATAGTAGACGGGGCGGGCCGGCATTGCAGGCAGGGAGCGGGATGAAAAAGTGCGGGCTCTCATAAATTATCGGCGAGATGTCGGAGCGGGGCCGCGTGACATGTAATTGCGCCGCAGTCACGAAACTAGCGCAGCCGGGTCGTGCGCCCGCGCACTGCCTCACTCGCTCTAGTCTGGGAGACAGATACCAATATTTTACCACTGCGACTTATTTGAATATTTGGGTGTAGGTACAAGGATGTTAATTCTTACATTGTTCTGTCAATGTGTCCTATAGAGAAGTTTTGGTTAAAAGATCGACAGGATAAAATAGATTGCTATGCTTGTCAGCACACTATGGAGATTTTATTAGCAAATGATATACCTATTAATTTTTAAATTATAAATTATTTCATTGAATGACATGACGTGCATATTTATTGCATACTTTGTTGCATATTCATATTGAAATTTTGATTCAAACCTTGGCTTTGTAAAAATGTAGGTATAATAATTTTTGTTTTTTATACCTAAATAAATAAATAAATATGCAAAAGTATTAGTTAATTTTCTTTCTCCTTCTTTTTTTCATATGCTACACGACGAACTGCATCGTGGTTAGAATATGAGGACGTCAGCTCTCGGAGTAGAGGCCGCTCCCGAGATTCCTTAGTGGCGGTGCTGTGCAGTGCGGTGTGGGGCGGTGCGGTGCGGTGCGGTGCAGATGTAGTGGCGTGCCCCGGCGTCGTTTGTCTGCCGCGATTTATTGGCAGCGATGCGGCGATAGCACCAACAACACTCCCTCACTACAACTAAATCTGATCGACGCCCTGGAAGCCTCCAACACCCCACCTCGCCTGACTGATGGGGGTCAACTAGGATAATGTTACATTTGATTGTATCGACGACGCGTGACGCCATCACCGCCTCCCGCCTTCCGTTTCTAGGGCTGCCTTTTTGACTTTTTTCTAGGCTTACTCGTTTATTTGCACTAATTCTCGCATATGTGCACACCATATACCTACCTACACACATTTTTTTTATATTAAACACCGTCGCCTATAACGCAAGTGCGTTGCTCACTACAATATGGACTAGGGTTAAGGATAAGGGATTTAGAAGAAATAAGGAAATGGGCTCTGGCTTCCCTTACTCACTTATTGAAACACAACAGCACACATGCTGTTATTTCACGGAGGTCTTCTGTAAGGGGGTGGTTACTTCCGCTAGACGGGCTGCCCAAGTGACAAACATACCTACACGAAAAATACTGCAATATCTAAAAGTTGTTCCATCAAGTGAACCGTCAGCCTGTAAAAGATAAGACAATAAAGGAGCGAAATCCTGACTGACTAATGCAGCTGTTTTAAACTTAGGTTATACAACATTTCAAGACTATTTTTATGTATTTTTATAAGACTTTTGAACCAATAAACATTTTTAGAATACTTGATTTTGTAGGGTCTAATTTCTTTTCCTTAAATTCAAGTGATTGACGAAGCATTTAAACCAAAATGAAAGCAAGCTTCGGTAAACGCGTATTGACTAACATTGCAAAAAACAAAAAGAACCACAGGTAATTTTTAAGTCACGTAGGTAGGTATATCTTTTACAACTTTATTTAATCCCAATTTGCGTTAGTTTCTATTACGTTTTTGTGACAGATACCTATTCCATGTCAGAGGTCCATGTCAGAGGTTGTTTGTAGACAATTCATTCTCTTTCATTATTTTGCAAATATGAAGGTATAAGTAGATTTAATTTGTCTAATCAGTTGATTAGTAAATGGTCCGGTGTCAGCCCTGTCGCGGTGGGAGGGAGGCGTGGTCTGGCCGTCGCGACGCCTTCCAATGGATCACGACCCGCGGTGGTAATGCGCAAGCGCAGCTCGCATTTCTTACGACTTTCAGCTTGACGGTCAGCCACTCGAAATAATGGTCGCGGATGTAAACAATTGGCGAAACGTGACTCCGCCTTAATGCTTTTTGCTCGCGTTGCACAACGCGCTGTTTCTGTTTCGCAACGTCATCGGCCGATCGATTGGCGGCTCCTCGTGATTCCGATCGGACTCTTTATTGCCTGCGATATGTTAACTAACTGTACCTATCTAGACTCGTTCCCGATGCTAATAAACTACTGCCGGCTCTTACTCGCAACGTTCTGCAATCAACCTATTTCTACCACTAGAGTTATTGCTCCGATCTTGTATATCATTGCCATTATGCGACAGACATAAAGACGATGCATTTGATCACCCAAAAAGAGATAAACGCTTAGGGGCGAGATAAAAATTGTGATAGCAGCTAAGGGCTCTCGCATCCTTTCTCTCGCCGGGAAAACAGTTACCTACTCATTTTCTTGCGATACAAAACTTAAGCTTATTTTATAAAGCATGGCATGGCATGGCTTAGCATGGCGGCATTTATCTTGTATTAGTCCCAGATTTATGAGTTGAGAAACTTTCATAGTTTTGAATTTTATTTAACTTTTAACAGTGCCTTGAAACCCAAGATATGCCTTCTGGTGTTTTCTGTATGTTAGAAAGATTGTGTATTTGGAAGCAGACATTGAGAATTTTGAGCGTCATTTCAGATAGAAAGATACGGTTAGAGGGCGATAGCTTGAGCTACGATTGCGAACATTTTAAAAGTGGAAAGTACGGTTGAGCAGCGGAGTCGAGCGGAGTACAATTAAGTACGTGAGATGAGTACTCGAGTGCGCAGTCGCTGAGTGATGTGCCGATCGCAGCCACCGCCCGCATACTAACTGCGACTAATGCACTGCGACCTGCCCGAGGCGCATCACTACTCAAATAATGGACGGCTACACAAACACTGCCCAACTATTTTTGACACTATACTTACTTTATAGAGTGGAGTGCCTCATGTTATGGGACTCATAAGTCATAACAAAAAAGGGGATGGCAGATCCAGAGCCCTTCCTTTTCCATTTTCTTATCCTTAATCCTACTATACTATAGAAAACTTGCAACATATGTGCCGTTGCTTGTGTTATAGGGGACACTAGCCACCTACCATCAAGTGTACCGTCAGCCTGTCTATCGATCTTAGCATAAAAAATAGGCACCAAATATATAACACCAAATGGGCACCGTTTTCTTGATTTCTTTGAGAGCTATTAATTAACTCTCACTGTACTCGTAGGTGGCTGAAAACGTAACAGCGAGGCATGAGGATGTGGTGAAGCATGTCCATTAATTCTATATTGCTTTGACGATGAAATAAGCGAGTTTCGACAAATTTGTAACGTCTCTAGTTGTAATCTCGCTGAGTCAAGATTTACGCAGCATCGTAGATGGCTCAATGAGTCGAGCGTCCAGGACTATAACTCATTCTACGACCTAACAGCAGAGGTTGAATAGCAGTAAGACCGAACAGATTCCATAAGGATTCTATTAGCATTTATTTATACTTTTACAATATTATCTATCAACCAATAAAATAAAATAAATCTACCAACGGTTCGCAAAACTGTCTACGTTGAAGAAACGGCATTAAATATTTCAAGTTGCTTTTAATCAATTAAAATTCAATTTTAAAATAATAATTAGTAAATTATCTATCGAATGTGATTCCGTATTTTTGGCAGCAAAATAGTGTGCTATGCCATGCTAGACCTTATAGTACCTGCACAATTTTCACTGTTTAAGTTACAGAAGTTGCTGGAGATAGTTTGATGTGTCTATTGCAGTAGGTAGGTACGTGTATTTATATTTAAGTATAACGTGCAATATAAATAATATTATATGATTCGATTAGTATTTATATTTTTAGAGCGTAGAACTAGTAACAAGTTTTTCTTAAATTTGCTGCCAATATACTTCCTGTTAAAATATTCTGACTTCCTTGGATTAATTTTAAAGATGTGGAGCTTGTGGAGCTTAAATATGGAATCGATGTGACCGTTGTCGATGGGGCCTATCTTAACGAACATTATCTTAAGATAATGTTAATTGGCGCAGTATCGGACGCGTGACGCGCCGGGTCAACCGCGATAGCGATGCGTCGATACATTCCACTTAATTGCGACGGATCGAGATTCGATGCACGACTCTTTTATTTATGCCACGGGCATACACAGCTACGCCTGTACCAACTAACCGCTCTCAAAACAATCTTCACTGTCGATGACACGTTTGCTCTAGTGGCTACTAACCTTAGCTGTTAACCAAACGGTCGCGGGTTCGAATCCCGCTGTGTTAACACTTTACCTTTGTACCTGAGTCATGGATGTTTGTATTTATAATATGTATTTACAAAAAAATAATAAATCTATGTAGTATATCAACAGTGGTTTCCAAACATTAGTTGCTTAGTGTGGAACTAGATGGTGCTGTTTGGTATGGTATGGTAAAACAGTTAAATACTAACATATTCAATTTTTTGATGTTAAGGTAGGCGGACAGACTGACGGTCCACTTGATGATAGGTGGCTACCGTTGCCAATAACCCAAGCAAAGCCACAAGTGCGCTGCCGACAGTAGAATTAATGATATGGAATGGGGAAATGAGCTCAAATATATTATTAATGAAGTCGAAATAATGCGAATGTCCGGCACTAATTAGGTATCCGGCGTTAGGGGACTTCCCTCTATATAGGTATCTGTCTTTTGTATTTGGACAGTTGAATGAATGAACGGCAATCAGGTCAGATGGTTAACTATAGTTAATAATACCATTTACAGTCGCCGAGGATCTATACGTTTAGTAGTTACAAGTGTAATCGCGTCCATATTCAGGGAGAAATATAGTTTTCACTCGATGTGAACAACTTGCGTCGCTGGCATCGCTTACACCACTCTGACAAGCGGAAACCGTCAGGGTTGAACTTCAACATTAGAACATCTCAACATTAGATCCTCAACTGCTAGACCCAGGACTCTTTCTCTCAATAGAAATAAAACAATCTCTCTATCTTCTTGCAAAGACACATGCAAAGAGAGAATATTACTTATGCATCTAATAATGCCCCCAAAGAGATTCATCCCTGTAAGCTATAACAGACATTGTTTTTACCATCCCACTGTTTCGTTATTATGTAATCAAGGCTTTAAGAAAAGGCTTAATTTTTTTTTTGTCGGAAAAGGTAAGAATCCAGGGCTAAATTTCAGAATGTTTAGTGTCAGAATGTCCATTGTTCCAAAATGACCAGTCTATCAAAATATTTAGTCTCAGATTGTCCAGTGTCTCAAAATGTTTAGTCTCTCAGATTGTTTATTGTTCCAAAATGTCTAGTCTCAAAACCCAGTCTGTGACAGCCCTACGCGAAGCAATATAAAATTATTTGCACTATTAATAAGAAGTGGTTCAGTCCATTTAATTGGTCAGTCGTGGTCACGACTCGCGGTTACGCGAGCGGACCCGATGGACGAGAGCTGCGATTGATGCGTTTCCTCATTGCGCAACATAAACCCTATAGCACTTGTGCTGCCTTGTTTTCGTGCTCATCTACACAAATCGCGAATCATTTTCTCTTCCACCACGGGAACATCATTTAAAGTTTGTCTTTTTTATAGTAATCTAAGTACGGCTTACATATAAACAGTTACGTAATTTATGTTAATTGAATAACTTACACGAAATAAAAAAATTGACAAGTCAAAGAAATATGAAAAATAAATTAAAATTTATTATTCTAAGTTTCTGGGCACAATTTCATTACTTAAACCTTTGATGGAAATTTTGTTTGACTTTGTTAAGATTTTCCATTGGAGTCCGCCGCAGTAGGTTCTATTTCTAGCACACAGGTTATATTAATACTAATTATATTATCTTAAATTGTTAATTATTAATATAAGATATTTTTTTAAAGTATAAAATTCGGTGATTCAACCTTGTCTGTTAGGAAAAAGTCTGAACTTGTTAACTACTATGTTAGAGAGGCGATAAATACCTAGTGTATCCCGTGCAAAGCCGTGGCGAGCTGTTAGTATTAAAGGCCGGACGTACTGAAACTATTTACCGATAGAAATCTGGTATCCGATAGACTGCCGGGTATCCAAAAGGATTTCCCAACGTTATAAAAAATGGGCACACTGCATTTCGTAGGTAGTAGGTAGTAGGTACTGGCCGCAGAAAAGTACGCGAAATAACAGCATATATGCTGTTGTGTTTCTGTGAGTATCCCTTCCAAATCTCTTATAATCCTACTATAGTCGGCAGCACACTTGCAACATCCGTGGCGTTGATTGGACTGTCAGCCTGTTTGTTGATATTAACATTTAAAAAAAATATACCTACCTATATTTTTAAATAATCCGCTAGAAGAAATTATGTTTATCTGCGTAGCAAGTTTAGTGAAAGACGCCACCCACTGTTCTGTGTAATGGCCGATAGCCTTTAGTTTACCAACACTCGGTGCTTTTGCTTTGTGAGCATTTTGAAACAACGTCGCTTTAACAAAGCCTTTTTAATTCTTATCGCGTCTGCATCGAACTCCGAATTACAAAATGGAGCCACAACACATTACACACCAACAACAGTGGTTATTCTTTTTAAATTCTAAATACATTAAAAAGACACAGTTAAATAATAGTTCGCGTGCTTTTTTAGTGGTAATGTGAGAGGACTAGCATCAAACTTTTGCTCCTCAGAGGTGTTTGTATTTGAGACATCATTGAGTGGTAAAAACGCAGTTTGGTCACTGCACGGTCCATTACCCTTTTGGGAATACCGGCGAGCGGTATTCAGAAACAGGTAATTACAGGTACACGCCAGTATTGACAACAATGGTCAATCATACAGAGGCCTCGACCTGCGAACTCGACTTCTCCCCGGAATTTTATTTAAGGCAGCTTTACAAAAATCGGAAAATAATAGCACCTTTTTTAGAAATATGTAGCACAATATGTTGAGCTTTTAGAAATGGCAGGATGAGATGATTGAGCAAACCAATTTACTTGAAAGGCTTTTCTGTTTTGCTTTTATATCTTACATAGTTAAGTATGTATTACATAGGTATACTGTAAATAATATACTATATTTAATACTTAGTCGTACATCTATCTCTATCTTCTCTATGTTTATAAATGAATGAACTAAACCTAAACCGATTTTGTTTATTTTGA
This sequence comes from Synanthedon formicaeformis, assembly GCA_945859745.1. Classification (NCBI taxonomy): domain Eukaryota; kingdom Metazoa; phylum Arthropoda; class Insecta; order Lepidoptera; family Sesiidae; genus Synanthedon; species Synanthedon formicaeformis. Next base: position 10,467,753 of record OX243970.1, read on the forward strand.
ACCCGGGCGAAGCCGGGAGCGTGTAGCTAGTTATATAATAAGTTAATAATAATAACTCCTTTGAGGGCACAGTGTGCCCCACGTGCCCCCACAAAAAAGCCCTGTGTATACATATATGTGTGGGTTGTGTGTTAACAATTTTCGGTAATACTGTTATATTAACCACTTAACCATAATAGTGATTATTACCACTGATGGTTCACAAAATACATGACTTTAGTTTTGATTTAGTCAGGATTTCTAAAGTGACGTGTATTTTACGCTATATAGGTACATACTTACTAATTCTCGAAAAATAAAATAAAAAATACACTATAAGAATGTCGCTTATCTTCGACACGAGTTTCCAATCAAATGTATTTATGTTTAATCAGCATTCATTAGTAAGGTACGCTCTGAGCCTACGACTGCGGCCAACTATAATTGAGCCAATCATATCCTGGACTCCGGTGGTCCTCTCGAACAAAGAGCTGCTAAAAATATCAATAGCAAGTAAGCTAAATATGCAAATACTTACTATACTTTTGTTATTTAATTAAACCGTTAACTTGTACACAATTCGGTATTTAAGTTGAACTTTTTTTTTCTCAGCAAAACTTTACAAGGTGAAGCCTCTTTAGTTGCCATAAAGTTAACATGATCGTTTTAATATGTTAATGTTATAGTCCTTTAAGTAAGATCGTGCAACTTAACATTATAAACGAGACCACACATGATACTTTTATCCATTCATTAATAAGAACCTTTTAGTTAAAAGTTAGTGTTAGGTCGCAGATAGAACCTAATCGTAAAAGTTTCACAATGAGCGATTCAATCACACGGTCGGTACAAGAGTCGTACGAGATATTTGTTGTCGATAAACAGTGTGTTACAGAACAACGTTCACGGACAGACGGACAAACAAAGCGAATTAAAGTTCCGTTACGTAACCCCGCCGCGTTGCTCACAACGACCGACTCACGGGAGGCCGTTGCGCCCGGCACAGCCTTAATTCAAGTCACATTTCAATTGATTAGTAAATCTGCAGTAAAAAAAAAAAAAATATCAAGTTTTAATTATCTCTTTTAATTTTAAATGTATATAGTTGGAATGTTTACTGTTATTTAATTTCGGCATGTATATATGTAGTTAATTAATTCTTAATACAATTTATTTCAACATCAAGCTTGCCATGAATATGAAACAAGATATCAATACTAGTAATAAATCTGTAAGTGTAGGTATTGTATGTATGTATGTTCCTCCATAACTCTTAAACGAATTAACTGATTTTCATGAAACTTTGTAGATAAACTTTTAGACGTACAGGACACAGGATATACAACTTTTTGCTTTTTCAACGCGGACGAAGTCGCGGGCGCCAGCTAGTAATTATTAATAAGTTACAATTTAATATTTTGTTTCGTCAATTTTATAGAATCTGTATGGTAAATGCAATATGATTGATTATTGTAATCTATTGAAAGTTAGACCGAATAAGAATAAAACATATTTTTGTTATACTCGTATGTGCTTCATTCGCCAACCATAAACTGCAGACGTCTGCTACTTTTTTGTATGAAACGTCATTCCAAATATTATTATAGATTATATTGCACAACTAACTTGTTCATATTTTTTTTAAATTCAGAAATAGTTTTTAAAAATGTGATTGAAACAGATCTTAATTAACCTATTAATCATACTAATAATAACATTGTACGCAGTTAAAAAAACTATACAAGTGTTAAACATATACCTACATACATACTTAATTTTGTTTTAAAATATTTTGTCATAAATGTAACATTATGCAAACGCTTCGGAGACGTTTGCTATAGTCCCCCGTATGTTTTGTTTTCGGACGAGCGTGCTATTGCCGTCGAGGTAGTAAACCGATGTACCAACAGTAAGTGGACGATTCCACCTGATTTATGGTAATTTTTATCATGAAATGCCGACGCGACCACTGTTAACGTGTCAAAATTGAATATTTCATATAATATAGTGTGGTGTCAGATGACCTCGGGCTGCGTCAACGCCATTATGCGCCCTCTCCATTACCTCTTCGCTATTAATGAGAAAATTTTATATCGTAAACGTATATGTGGGCAATTATTATCGAAACTATCGCTTCAACCCACGATATACGAAGCCATCATTATCACCAGTCAACCAGCGTTTAGCACTAAACCTATAAATGTTTTATTGACTAAGATTTTTATTGAGTGATTTATGGTACATATCTGGTAATGTTTAATATAATTGCGTGTATTGTAATATATGTTGAAGGCTTCACTCATGTGTTGAAAAATTCACAATTCACTCATTATTTAATAAATAAATCATAGTTTATGTGATTTTATTTACCACAAAAGTCTTACTTATTGAAATCGAAACGGACTGAATACAATAAATGTCTACCAAATAAGAGTAATATCCTCAAAGAATTGAAATTAACTTAAGAACAGCATGAGATCAAATTAACTATGAAATCAATGAGATTTTACTATAAATATCATTAATAAAGTTTGATACGATTTGCTGACTCCTGAACTTTTACATTTATTTCTATTATAATTATCTACAGAAGTTAAAACCAGTACCTATCATTCAATTTGTGTATGTTTTGTTCGTCGTCATAAATTGATTGAGATTCACTCTCGAGTATTGAGATAAGTCTGGTTCGCGTCGGGTCGTACAGCAAACTGTTATATTAATAAGCGAATTGACGCCCAATAGGTGTGTCCACTTGTCCATGTCCAATTATATGATACAATCTAGTAATTAAACGAACAGGCTGCAACAGAACCGCCGGAACCTTCTATAGCTTATTAACAGAAAGCTCTCTCTGCGCAGAAACCTTCGTGTTCTTAGAAATCAATTTATTACACCCAATAAGAGTACTAACCGTTGCTTGTGGATACTCTCAAGAGTATTACAATACTCTGAGTCAACTCACGAGTAAAAACCTTTAATTTTTAGTGGATATGGCCTCAAAGACATTAGGAGTGCTTTCTTCTGATTTCACTCACCACCCAGGTAAGTAATTTCAATACCAGGTTTCTATTCACGTGGTTACTTTATCAACATACACATTAAAATAACTTAGTTATTTTATTTTTTAATATGTATAGATAAATACAGTATCTACAGAGTAGATATATTGAAGAGCACTACTATATAGTTTTTGCTGATTTCTTCCCCAAATCTTGCTAGCTTTCCGAACCGGTCGTAGATTAATCTGACTTTATTGTCTTTAATGACATAAAAGTTTTATGAATAAATATGTAATATCTAAAAATAAAATACAATATCAAATATCTTATTAATATTCTTTTTTTTACATAACATAGCTACGATAATTAAAATTAAAATTTAAAACAATAGGTTTAGAGCTTGCAAAGTGACGAAGAAGCTTCGGCCTGTATCGGCCTGAATTTCGAGGCAATTCTGCAAAGAAGTGAGTTGCATTTTATTTCAAACATCCAATAGAGCCAAACTCCTCCACGATAGGAGGCATCGGATGCAGTTATCTACTGTTTGAAAAGAAAATGTTGTCAATAAATTTTGGTTGGAAGCCGTTCGATAACATTATTATCGTCTCTTATTCACCCATCGCGTATATGTCGGCCATAAAGTAGTCTTTTAGAATTTATTAGAATCGATGCATTAGAAAAGATAATGTTATTTCGTTTATCTTTATGTTTCTATAATTTGTAATAAGTGAGTAATGGGCCATAACTCGCGGCGACAATTAGTCGGCCGATCGGTCGTCTGATGCGTCCAAACAAATAGTCGCCCCGCCGATAACACGACCGTATATTACAATGTCTTCCAATCGCCACCTATCTCCGTTCCATGTTCTTTATTAATTTAACGGCTTACCATAATGGGATACATGCACGACACGGCTGATTCATTACTTACATAAAATATTACAATATTATGACACGGGAACTTATCTACTGCGAGGCATGTGAACAACAAAAAATTGCAATCAATTAGTCGCTGAATTATGATAGTCTAGCTAGCGGGACGAATGCTAGTGGACGCAGGTTCTAATTCCGGTAGGGCCCGCGGGCGAAATCCAAGTCATAACTCTGACATGATAAAGGAACTTAGGTGTTCTAGCAAGCACCTTCTATGAGTTGGATGAGTGGTTAGGGTGATTGCCTTACGCTCTGTTCGAGTAGTCCCAGGTTTGATTCTCGGCAGGATCAATTTTGAAAGTGAACTTTTTGAGTTGACTTTTTTGTGACAAATTGTACTTTTCTAACTAAAATTTTATAAAATACAAATTAAAAAAAAATCAATAAAACAACAAAATGAATTAGAAATCCATTTATTCTTTCACTAAAACATTAAAAAGAAATTCTTATAATTTTGTTGCTGTGTTAATATCTTTATCACATTACGTAGGAAACTGATAAATATTTTTATTTAGTGGTATTTAAAGTTGATAAGGACCCCTCTCGGGTTCTCCCAGTGCCTGCCGTTTTTCTCTGCTCCGCAAATTTGTGCCATTTTTAGAAACATTTGAAATGTTATCGGAGCAGCGCACTTTAGGCCTGCCTGTTCTCCTTTTGCCGCCTGGGCCATCCATTTTATTTGATTTTTATCTCATGTTCTAGTTAAATTAATCACAAAGATATCGTAGGAATACGGAAGTATTGGATACGGAAATGAATTGGTAGAGGAGAGGTGTGCAACATAGGCAACATGGGGGACTGGTGGTATATATCAGCGGGACCATGCGGCCACAGGATAAGAGAGAGACGGCGCGGCGTGTACTGATCGCGATCTCACGCGATATCGCGATGCACTCGCCTTTCTGAAGATATCGCCTGTCGGTGGTCGCTGTCTGCACATCGATGTATCGCCGCCATTCTACTTCTGCTACGTGTGATACTCCGATCGAAGAAACACCATGTTTCTTGACAATGTCATGGAAAAATGGAACTATAATAAGATTGATAAAATACTAAAAAGCTTCTCTTTTAGTAAAAGCTCAGTCGGTCTTGCTGTAATAATTAGATTTTACGGTTTTAGAATTTTGGAGGAGGATACATAATGGTATCTGTAATTATTAATACGTTGGAATCAACGAAGAAATCAATTGTTACGACAGTCAAAAGTCAGAATTTTTTTAAAGGAGATGGTCATCGTCTATTCCAGGTAGGTGACCGAGAATCATGAAGTTGACAGCTTCTTCGTCCAGAGGCTTAGCTTAATTTTAATGGGTAGCAGTAGCTTAATTTAAAGCCCTATAGCCTTATTTACATTTTATATCTGTGTCCGCTTCTGTTTTTTCGCTAACTTCTTCTGTACCACCCAACAGATCTTGATACAGTTTTTATTAATGGAAAGAGTGATAAACGAGGCAGGTTTGTGTAAATAATTTTCTGAAATATATTGCATATATGCGAACCTGGGAGCGGTTCACTAATGCATTTTTTATAAGACAAGCAACATTATAGATATTTTTTTGTAAACAAAATATGTTTATATCTAAGTAGTTCTTAAGAATGTAACACAGATGGTCACCCTAAATGAGCTCTTTGGTGTGGGTGATGTGATCAACAGGTTTGAATCGGTCTATGTGAACTACATGTTGTGCATCCCCGTAAGTGCGCGCCATTACCCGACACCGTGACCAGCTTAGCCTGCAATCTCATCAGCTCGATTCCCAAACTTGATTTGCCAAGAGGCATGCATGAGCTCATACCGCCTTCTCCTTTCTTCCATCGGACATACAGACGTACGGCTGTTTACCATCCTTATATAAACGCTTTAAAACATCCTTTATAAAGCGCACTGCCAACGTTTGGAACTCCCTGCGGCGTCTGTATTTCCGAGCTCATATAACCCAAATCTTTTCAAAGTTCGAGTGAATAGGCATTTTCTGGGTGAGCTCACTTCATCATAGGCCTCATCCTTGCTACACAGCTGATTTTTGGCCAAGAGCAAACCCATCTTTAATATTTCTGTATACCTTTGTAAACGAGGCCATAAGTCATTTTCCTACACTCTGACTAAGGAGTCAGAGTCCTTTTATTGGCCTCATAAGCCAATACTAAACTGCTTGTACCTAGTTCGTAATTCATTTTACATCTAGATTTCAAGATATTGTATCAAAATGAGCTGGTAATTCTGATGATGACGGCGACTTCCACTTATTCAATTTACACTTGAATTTACACACCTTCTCCTTAATATTTTTTAAAGACTTATGTCGATCGTTTGAAAACGGACCCTAAACTATAACACTGTCGCACATCGCACATAGCTAGTCGCTCAGTAATTCGCAAACATCTCGCTGTAGCTGGAGCGTCGACACCTCGTAAATATTAAGACGTATGCAACACACTAGGGCTGTCTATTAACTATTCACTCAACAAACACTTATTCCCCTATTCGTTAAATACTAAAAATGTACAATTTTCTAGTTATTTTGTTTTTGGTAAACAACAACCCTTGTTTGAATTTTACATCAAATCAGTCAAAAATAAAAAAAAAATTTTTGGTAAGAGAAAACTCTTCAGGTTGATATTAGAGTTTAATTATATGGTATATTTTAACATGTACATCGCTTGTTATACACCGATAAAAATCATTGGAATAACTAAGAACTTTTCGGAGGTTTATAATCTTGTTGAAATTCTTACCATATAAGTAAGCTGATGACATATAAGCAGGCCTTTAAGCCGCTTTAGAGAACCGGCGGAAGAATATGTTTGCATTCGGTATAAATCGGTAATGTTAAATTATTTATTAGAACACATAGATCGCGGTGCGACAGCGCAGTACGGGCGGACATCAATACGGAGATATGTCGGGCATTAACATAGAGTGCGAGCGTCTCTGATGGTATCGGGCCAACATAAAACACATGTACTGTCGCGTCTCATCGAATCCCTTCCCCGGCCAATTCCGCCACAGATACGCTTAAGTCTTGTCATGTGCCCACGTCCACCGTCTTTGGTAAGCTAAAGTTCACTCACAAAAGGCGATCATCATCTTAATACAGTGCCTAATTGTGACGCGCATTCAAATGACGCATTCACGTGGACAAGCAGATTAATCTTCAGAGATTACCGCTTTCACAAGTGTCGTGACACAATACAAATAAATATAATCTTATTAACATTGCACGCCGAGTAAACATGCGACCATAACATAGACAGAATATTATAATCTGCCTCGCACAAGTCTTAGCTTCATAGCCCTGTGAGTTTCGATTCCTTTTCGGGTCTAATATAGAAAATACACAAGTTTTTATAGCTTAATTTTCTCGAATTTTAAAACGTGAACGTGGCTTTTAAAAACACAGATTTCTACACTTAATTATGGTTAATTTTATCATTTGATAAAATTTTATTTACATTGAAATTTCAGTGTTCAAGACTGTGTCCTCACTCGATAACAACGTCTTCAGTTATCTATTCTTTCTCCTCTAACTTTCTCTTGTAAATATATTCTAATTTAATAATGTTTTTAAGACATTTTTAAAACATCTGCATATATTTTAAGTTTAAATAATTTAAAAAAAATTGTAAGTTATGCCCTTGTCTTTACGAAAGTGCGATGTGTGTAATAATTATATTAGTAATATAATATGTAATCAATACTTATAATAAATCTGTAAGGGTTGGTCATGGAGTAAGTTACTTTGTTTTCAGAGATATCGTGTTTATAGGCTCTTTACATGATACTGAATCTAAATTGGCGATTTTTAGAATTTTTTTCTGTATGTATGTATGTATGTATGTTCCACCATAACTCTTAAACGAATTAACTGATTTTCATGAAACTTGGTAGATAAACATTTAGCCGTACGGGACACAGGATAGGCTACTTTTCCTTTTTCAACGCGGACGAAGTCGCGGGCGCCAGCTAGTAATGTAATGAAAAATTAAAAAATAGATAAAAAAGTTTGGCCTGAGTGCAGTCCGTGATGAATGTAACGTGTAGTGGACACCAATTAATGTAATGTACACTTAAGGTAGGGGACAGGTGGTTGCGATTTAACGGAGTAGGTGGTTGAATGGGGCTGTAAGTAACTTTGAATCAGTGTAATGGTGTGACACGTCGTGTTGGCTGAACAAACAGCCACTAAACATTCGTCGCGTTCGGCTTCGTGACCATTTGTCACCCGACGGCGACCAAACTTCCACAGAGGGACGTCTTTCTCTGCTCTATACTAAAAAGCTTTAAAAAAACCTAAAAATAGAAACCCTAAACAATGTTGATTAATTTAAATCTATACTATTATAGAAAGCTATTTTGTTGTACGCGTTAATCTCAGGAACTACTGGTTCGAATTGAAAAATTCTCTTTGTGTTGGATAGTCTATTTATCGAGGAAGGCTATAGGTTATAGAGAACGCGGACGAAATCGCGGGCACCAGCTAGTCATCTAGATATGTTTCTTTGAAATTTTGAGACAAGTTTTGAAAAAAAAACAAAAATTAAGGAATCCCCGACTTACTATATGGCCCAAACAGGCTATAAATGCTGTAAGTTGCTTATTCTGCGGACTAGGTGATCACTAGGTCAAGTTTACCATGTCATGGAAATACCAACGAAGTAGCAGTTTACCAAATTTCACATCAACAGAACGTTATGTAAGTTAGTGAAATCCCTTCATAACTAAGAAATAGGTAAGAAATGATGGTCTTCAGAAGCCGGAACAGATCTATATACGTAAATTATAGCTAAAAACGACCCCAATCACATCAGCTTTCATACAAAAAATAACCGGATAAATTCGGTTTATCCGTTTAAGAGCTACGATGCCACAGACAGATACGCAAAACTTATAACAATCCATTTTTGCATCGGGCGTCGGGATCAAAAACTGGCTCTGTGGCCACTACTTGTTTGCCTGCTGAACTTCAATTGTATGGCCCCTCACGAGGGACAATTCAATAAGATTTGGCTTCCCGCTCTCTTCAACATTACTACATTATAAAACAGTCCTCCGTCGCGTATGTCTGTCTGTCTGTTCGTGATAAACTCATAAACTACGGCATAGATTTTGATGCTGTTTTCACCAAAGGATATAGTGGTTCCCGAGGAAGGTTTAAGTATATAATTTACAAAGTTACGCAGGCGAAGTCGCGGGCAACAGCTAGTATTACATATTATATAGTATTGCTTACATCGAGGTACACCGATGCCAACATGCTCGCTGTTAAAGGAACCCAATTTGTAGTTTTTTTTATAAACATACAATAATTTAAATAAGTGTGCAACATGTTGATTGCACTTGATAGTATTATAAATTAAAGAAGTGGTAAAAAATATGAATCGCCTTTTTGATAGTCATCAAGTCGTGAATTTATTGCTTCAATTACTGCAAGTAAAATTCTTGTTCGAAAAGTGCATAACGACACGTCCGGCGGCACAATTCCTCTTTCGAATGACTGCATCAATATTATTCCTTTCGGATGACAATTGATCGGGTAATGAGCACAATTAGGCGGCGACAAAACTTTTGCTATCCAAGGGAGTAGGCTAGGGAGACATTCCTCCGCACTCAATGGAATTCCATTTTCTCAATCGCCTGGCTGGTAATTTTACTTTTATCAACCGCACATCCAAATTTACTAAGTCACATACATAAGTTATACAAAAACATTTATACCTATTTGCGTACCAATTACTGGCATTTACCTACAGCTACATGTTACATTGTTATCTCTGTTAAAAATAAAAAAAAATAATTAATAATTAATACTACAATATTAAAGCTACTCGAAACTTAAGCATTTAATATACTTAATAAAAAAAATAAACGTTTTGAGTACAATAACATAAATAAAGATAAGAAGCAGAGCGTTCACTTAAAATTTTAATAAATTTGATGATTATGAGTATTATTATTTATTGCCAATATAGTGATTTTAAAATTAAGATTTCTTTTTTTTTCACTCACTCGATACTCGTACCTACATTTAGGTATCTACAAGGTTTCAAATAGATATAAAAGCTCATTTTATTAAGGATCTAAAATATGTATTTGATCTGGAATCTGATAAGGAAAAATGTATCTGATATGTTTACAAAAGAAATGTATCTGATATGCTTCCATGTAGAAGCACTACATAAGATGCTACGATGTTTGTGGAGTTCTTCCCACTCAAAGTCAGTAAACAGTTATTTTTGGTGGTAGCTAACAACTAGAGTTAGCCGGGTATTGTTGTAGGTCCAAATTCGACCACAATAATTTCGTAGATGAATTAAAAGAATTGTTTCTAACTTCTTTTTAAAATTGATAATGCTAGAGCTCATCAGCAGCTGCTAAGGATCAATTCAAAAATAAACGAGAAAAATATACTGAACTGTTTTGTATTTACCTGTAGAATTCTCTGCTGCTGAAGATACAGTAATCTACTCGGTTACCATCGTTTCTTAAAACCATAAATTTTATTGTTTATTAATTAAACGTATACGAGTATGTTGTCCATTTTCCCGTTTTCGACTCAAATGGCGAAACGTGTGTTTGTCGCTCATTGCTATGCCTAATTAAATACATAAACAGGGCCAGTCGGTAGATACTTTAGGCCAAAGACAGTTCGTATTAAGTAAATAATGTTAATTAGTGGCCCCTAATGGGAGCCAGTTAAAGGCGAACGTTAGCAAGGAGGGAAGTATCATAAAGATGCAAACACGAGGCGACCGATCACGCGCGCAATTAAACAATCGATTTGTACGCAACTATCACAAATTATCATAGATACACGCACTCCATGTTACTGCCGACATTTTATGCTCTTGCTACAAATAATCTATTATACGTGTAATACACAATTTACATTCTAAATAAAATTTTGAAAAAATCTAAAAGAAGCTTTTAAATATTTCTTTCGTATTATCTAGGTATAACTGAATAACCCCTAAGAACTTTTCGTAGGAAAACCTGAAAGCAAAACAAATTAGGAAATATTTTCCAACTACCACCTATTTACTTTAAATGTAAGAGGTAAATATTTGTTTAACTCTATTGCCAATCGAATTCAGATATTATATGGCTATTTACATTGTAACCTGTTCGAGAGCAAATTATTAGCAAACATTATGTATTCGACAAAAGCATGTTTTCGTTCACGGTAGCCAATAGCCATGCTGTCAGTTGCCACGTTCTCCGACTTAACAGCCACACCCAAACGAGACCACGAACGTATCGACGAACGGACTATTGGCATATCCATTTGCATTTTCAAACGCTTGTTAACGTATGGCTTACATCTCTTTTAACACTAGCCTACCAGCCCGACTCCGCACGCCTGCAATTTCCCCTACAATCGACTCTATTATAGACAACTAAAAATGTTATACCGATAATAAGTTGTTAAACACAATCCTATTCGTCATAAAATGTCTAACGTAATTAATTTTCAATTTAATATTTTTTGTAATTAAACTTAAACCTTAAACTTAACCTAACCTTAAACTTTTCCGAAGAAATTCTCTAGACAATAAAGAGCGCATTTAACCCGTCGAACACTTTTAATGAAATACGTGACTACCTCGAGTAGGGACAGGATTTATATACTATTTAGAGATAACAAGGAAAACATAATTTTAATCTATAAATAAAATTATAACTTTAAAAATTACAGTCTGTTATAATATTGGCTACGATTTGCAACAGTAACAATAGGCTGTTATGTAAATGTATTGTGTTAGACGATTTTACTCGTATTTAAACGAATTGCAAGAATCCGGATCTAAAGTAACCTGACATAGTAAATTCATCGTCAAACAATGGAGTTCCTATAGATAGCAAACAGTTCTCAGGTTTTTGGTAACAAGCCCTCGCAGTTCCGAGATTCCGGATCAGGTTCCATTCCGACATGGTCAATCTGTGTGTCAATTTTCAACCATTCTAATGACATATGTTGTAAATGATTGTGACTGAAATTTCGAAACAATGACGAAGTAGGAAATCTTACTTAACTGCGTATTTATTAATGAAAAGGGAGCGGACAGCAGACAATAAAGCAAAGTGTCCACAGATCGCAGTATATAGACAATAGATTCCAATTGGCGCGTTCCCCGACAGCTGATTGCGTACACGCACCGTTTCCCGCGATTTACGACCGACTCCGTCTATTCTGTTCTATCATAGGGTTAACAAGTGAATAGTAATCAATGAAACACGAAGTGACTCCTCCAAGGCTAGTGGTTTTAAAGCAAAAGTCTGACCTGCGACCGAAGAGATCGCGAAAGGCGAAACGGAGTGCGTCAAAAGCCAGTGTAGGCCGGGACATATTTAACAAGATTAGGAGACAACCCTAAACACAAGTAACCGGCCGCACCATATTAGGAGAGGACAACCGCTACCCGACTGGCCACCGGCACTTGTGCGCGCAACCAAGATCGATGGTGAGACTCAGATGTATTTCAGCTTCCTAGCAGCCGCGGTGGCTACCAGCTGAGATTTAGTTCAATGAGGTGTGAGGTGGAGTTATGAGCGTCGCGCTGCCACGCTATTTGAATCGTGATGAGTTCTGGTGTACACATAATCTTTTTTAGTGCTGAAAACACTGCATTTGATGATACTAACCACCTTAAGTAACGGAACTGTATCTGCATCATCTTACATATTTTATCTCATTATTGGGCAAAGATAGCTCCTTTTCTGCTTGCGCATGGAAGTTCAGATTGTGAAGACTTCAAGTTTGAAGGCTGTTGGCTATCTCATGTTTTCCTTCACATTTAGAGTAAAGGATCGTTATTTGTAAACTGTTTGTGAATTCAAGAAAATTCAGATAGGTTGATATCCATGTCGAATTTCCGATCCCGTATGAAGGATAACATCGCTCTAACCTCTCCCTTATAGTTCTACACCCTTGTGGACTAAAAAAAAAACAAATCGTAATAACAGTTTAAATATTAGTAAATTTAATTGAACTGGCTTGCGACATTACTATTCCATTGCTGCTGATTCAAATGAAATTTATTGCCAACAAAAGTGTTTAGATTTAGTCGCACGATTCCCAACTCGTAGATCGCGATGATAAGTCGGCAGAATGGCCGGAGACGGGACGCGCCGCACCCTACGCAGATTCTATCTTAGAATAATCCGAACCGTATATTTATATTTGGAAGTGTAAATAGGATTGTGTAAATAGCCCTAGGGAGAGGTCCTGGGGCTTGCGTCGCCACCTCTTTCATATTCTAATCGCTGACAATTGTTCGCGGCACAATGACCGGCGCGTAGATCATACTTAGCTGCGTTCAACTACTTACTGAATACTGAATCCTTTTGGGAATTTATTAGGGGCAATAGAAAAGTAAATGGATACTTTGAAATACAAAAGTTTTATAAATTTACTTATTAGAGTCTTCCCTTTAAGATAATTTTAAAGAAATAATTATGTAAAACTGTTGCATGTCAATATATTTACAAATATTTAATTTAAACCGATAAAGATATTGGGTAATTTTATATAAAATGTAATATGCTATGCCATTAATTACTTACTGGATTTAAGAATAATATTGTTGCACATATAACGCGTCTTCATAATTTTAGTTGGGTCAATGTTTACGATTTTATAATAGATACTATATAATAATAATAGAATCGTCAACATTTTGGTTAAATTTTCCCATATAAAAATAGAGTGACTAATATTTAGATAACTAATTTAATGAATAAAAGAAAGTGTTCAATGCACGTACTAATGTTGAAATGTTTTGAAGTATGTATGTCAATAGCGATAATATTTAAGGTGTCCGTGCAAACAAGAGGTTTGAAGTGAGCGCGTTTAGCTGTCTTTAGGTGCGCCTGTAAGCCTAACGAATGTGTTATGGCGCAGTGCGTCCTCCGCACTCAGAAGGCGTCCCGCTGCGAAAGCCTCCGACCCGTCGGCCCGCCTCGGACCTCCTATTTATTACCACAACTACTCGCACACCATTTACTTTGCTTACCAACAAACAATATTACACAATCTGAATTTAGTATACAAAAACATTATCACTGCTGAAAAACTAAAGGGCCAGGAGAGCTAATCGAAAAAATTAAATTATTTTTGTCTACTTTTTTCTTATTAGATATATATCAAATATATGCATATTATATACCGTTAGAAGCGTATTTTTAAGTAGCATTAAATGTTTTAAGTATTTTTATGATAAACTGAATACTAGAGAAAATATAAACATATGTTACTTTTGAATATAAAAAAATTATCAATAAAAAACCATAAGTCTTATTGCACCATACAGTATGAAGGATTGTGATTGTATTTTTGCAATATAATCATTTTTGGATTTTTTTGTTTTATGGCCCTTTGGTTTTTAAGCAGCGATATGTACATCGCAAAAATAGTCGAGGATCGAAATTCACCTCCATACTTAAGATAATCGTTGCGGCTTGAGAACGGAAATTGTATCGCATCTTTATCATGGCATAAATCGTTGGAGCTTTCGTTAGAAATGGGACCGGGGGTCGGGGGTCGGAGGGAGGGGGGACGTTAGTTTAATTGCCGTGTCGTGGATTCGTGAAAAGCGGCCGCAGGAAGAGTAATGGGTGGTGGTTTGCAATAATCGTGAATTGAGCCGCGACTGGTGTGTTTCGGTGAAGTGTGGCGTTGGCCCTGATTGATGTATGGCGGCGAACGCGCGTGTCCCTGTCAATTATGCGCGGGAGCATCCATCACGGGACCACCGGTCGTGCTGCGCCGCCCAGCTGCCCACCGCTCTCGGCTACTCGTTACCATCAAAATTCAGTCGCAACGGTCACATTTTAATATGTATTTACTAACACTAGTTGTATAAAATGTATATTATCGCCGGCAAGGAAAACTGATTCCACGAGAAAGCAACAAACCTGATACTTGCTCTATTTGACAATCGTAGAAGTATTTGCTTTGTCATGCATATAAACTTCGCTCGGTGTATAGCTAAGTAGCTTTTAGCCGCGACTTCGTCTGCGTCCCTTTTTTAGGTGCTAATGATTTCATTCAATATTTATTGCTCATATATTTTTGTCAGGCGTTGAAATTGTTATGTTTATTCACACACAGTTTTCGCCAACTGGTAGGAATTCGATGATGAAGAAAATTTATCTCACCAATATACAGTTAAAGTAGCTAAGTTGATTGCAAGTTCTGTCCTCATGATGTAAATCACGAATCCGAAGCAGAAGCAGGAAATTGCAAGGAAATGACTGAATGAGTAATGTGCGTAAGAAATATACGCTACTTATTGTTTATTGCTTAGAGACGTCAATAGCGGGTACTAAATTATTATAATAATCTTAATATATAAAAGGGGATGTGTGTATGTATGTATGTGTTCCCTATGGACGTCGAAACCGCTGAACCGATTTTGATGTAATTTTCAGACATCCTTCAGATTAGTCCAGCGAAGTTTGGTAGCGATCGGACGCGGACGAAGTCGCGGCCATATACTATTAAATCTTATATATTATAAAACAAAGTCCTCCGCCGCGTCTGTCTGATCTATCTGGTCTGTTCGCGATAAAATCAAAAACTACTACACCGATTTTAATGCTGTTTTTACCAATGGATAGAGTGGTTCTCGAGGAAGGTATTAATATATTTTACTAAGTTACGTGGGAGAAGTCGCGGGCAGCAGCTAGTTTAGTATAAAGTGAAATATCCTATTATTCATTACTTATCTAATAATATCCTAGATTTGGAATCTTCAATATGCTGCGTACTTTGTCAAAAGTAAATAGGCTTATTTTACGTTAAGTAAAAAAGGAAAGAAAAGATTTTTTTTAAATTTCACTGGTAGTTCCAGAGATAATGCAAGTAAGAAAAAAAAAAGCAAGAAATTCCTAAGCTTTTTATAAGTATTAGTAATCGAATTGAGAGTGTGTTTCTCTTATAGTATTACACATGTCTCAACATGTTCATTTGACTCAAAAGGATTTTAATTAATATTATACTATTGATAACTAATAATTGTTTGAATAGTATTTATATGAGCAATAATGACTTGGAAACTTACTTAATTTATGTATAATAACTATAGAATTTAATTTTATTTTTTAATGAAATTATTCTAAAACGCTATCAGAAATTATCTATAGTATTGGAGCTAATATTTATAAGGTATCAATAATACCTTGGTAAAATTTGAAATGATAAAATTAAAAAATATAGAACATCCGCGAATTCAGTTGAAGGTTCGTTTAGAATATTTTGGGGATAACGTCACTACACGAATACGAGTAACGATGACACGAGAGTGCGACAAAACACGTTCCCAAGAATCGCCTCGTTAAAATTAACCCATTAACATTAATTAAACGAGTGTAAAGTTTGTTGCGTTCGTGTGTCACTGAATGGCTAACTCTGACCGTCTTAATCACCCAGCTTTTTGTCACAAAATTATATCCTCTTAATAATGATAACTATCTAATCGGCTTAGAACTGAAGTTGATGACTGAGTCACAAAAATTCCATTATTGTCAAGGGGTACAAAATAGAATATGTTAAAAACTATTTAACATTATGTTTAGGTAGATAAATAATTTGGACGAAATATAAAGAAGAATTAACATAAGTAATAAGTACAAAATAAATATTGGTTACCTATTAAAAGAAATCCCAAATTAGGGAACTAAACTTTGGGTCTTAACGAATGAACTTAAACACTAGATTAAACTGAAGCCACCAAATCAGACTGCAAACAAAACTTATATGATAAACTTAAAGGAAGCCCTAAACTTTAGATGAAGATACTCAATGGAAAGGACCACTGCGTAAAGAAAGATAGGGAAAAGCCGTGAGTCCAGACTATATAACAAACTATGTTATAGAACATAGTTATATAGAAAGTTTTATAAATAAAGTTATATAATTATGTTAAATAATGTGGACATGTTATACAATAAAAGTTATGTAATCCTTACTTAATATTATAAATTTGAATGTGTTTGTTTGTTACGCTTTCACGCAAAAGCTAGTGAACCGATCACCATGCAATTTTGCATACAAGTTGTCTGGGATACCAGAAAGGACATAGGGTACCTTTCATCGTTCAACGCAGACTAAGTCGCGGGCACCAGCTTGAATGTTATATTTAATCTGGACGCACCTTTAGAAAAATATATCTCGGGATAAAAACAGCTAATATATAATATTTTACGTACATTTATTACAACATATACACTTAAATGTTACTAGAGATGTGGTATAAAAATGGCGTTTTTACCGGTTTTTACTAAGTATAATACATTTGTTTAATACCTTCTTTATCTGGCCCTTGATCCAGCCATCTAGCGAGAGCCTTGTTGCTTAAAAGACTGTTCGCCGATCTATATAACACTATATGTATATTCAGATAGACAAATGCTTGTGTTGTTTATACAAATGATTGACACTTGTTTAGATATTTTAATTAAATTCTATTGGATTAATTAAGTATTGAATTTTATTAGCCGTTGCTACACAATTCACCTTTCATACGACGCGACGCAAGGCTAACGACCGATACCTAACAGCACATGCACGTATGCAGGACACAAGGCCTTATTACTTTGAGAATAGAGTGTATTTCAAGATGGAGCTCGGTCACAGATGTTTGTGTGTCGGAGCACGTAATCGTCGAATTAAATTTGGATTAGATGCGTTAAATGAGTATGGTCTGGGAGGCGGGACGCTCGATTCGGTTTTTTCGCCGCGGGCTGCCTTCTAGTGATGGCCTTGTACAATTTGTAGCCTGTGTGGAATTGTGTCCAAATGTATCGATGTTATTGACAACATTTTATATTTTATTAGGCCGCCGTATATATAGGTCTTTACTGCTTCTATGTTATAGTATTTTATGTTCAAAACATTTATTTATTTATTTATTATCAAATACAAGTTTACACACAATATGATAACAATATCTGTAAACCATTAAATTTAGAATTTTATATGCACAAAACCAGAGAAGTTGTATAAAAGTTCAGATTTTGTTAGTTCGTTTCCAAGATTCAGTAAGCATAGTAACATAGCATAGGGCCATTTAGCTGCAGAAGGAAATGGCACGAGAAGACGTTATAGTTATATTAACTGTTCTCAACTGAGCTAGAAGATTCAAATTTCCACACTGGAAAGGACTTGGCATCAATGCTATCAGTCGCCTTCAATTGACCGACGATATATTTCGACAAATATACATCGTCGATTTTGTCAAAATATATCACGACTGACAGAATAATTAGATGTCCTTAGTTCATAAAGGAAACATGGACAAAATAAAGATAATGTCGAATATGTCTAATAATGTTGCCTTTATACAAGTTGTAATTGGGTAGTCCCAAGTTGTTGATGAATATCTAGGGCCAGTTATACAACTTTACAAATCCAAATTCGTCAAAGAGGTCAAATTCATCTTAGTTGACAAGCGTTAGGGAAATTAACAAAGCATCTTCTCATGTGATATACCTAGTACCAACTTCAGTTCACAGAAAAGCAAACTAAGCAGAAAAGCAGAGTGCAAATTATGTAATAGTAGCTCGTAGACAATTGTAAGGAATGAATGGTTCTAGAGTAGTGTCTATGTACCCGAACATAATATTATATGAGGGCGGATGATAGAAAAAACTATCTTAGGTTAAAAAGAAGACACGTTTCAGAAGTGTCCCTTCACTAGTTCCAAATTTGTAGATATGAGGTAGCAAGTCACGGCCCGTAATGGCCGACGAATTAATCGGCAATCTGCCTCCGCCCGAAGCCCGTTCAACTCCGATTAACTACAATTATCTTTATACCGACTACTAGCCATACTTTTCCTTAGTGCTAATTTATTTGAAGACCATTGAATGTTTATTCTTTATTTGTGCCTAATTCGATCAGATTTAGAACTACGCAAAACTACTTCTTACTACATGTCCAAGTATTCATAAACTGTCTTTTCTTAAACAAAAAATAACGAAATTATTTGTATAGCGTGATCTAGTACCGATTTTCAGAATAGCTGTGTAGCTGTAGCGTCTAAGTTGAAGGATCTCATAAATTACAAAGCCTTATCGAAGTTTTCTTTTGGGTTAACAATATCTTTCAGTTTATGAGAGAAAAGAAATGTGTACGATTATGTATATTGGATATTGGCCATGGAGGCCAATTTTGGACACATACTTACAAGGAAGATTAAAATTGTAACACCTACTAACGTTGTTCCTTAAATGTCTGATTCGCGAGACTCCTCTCCGATCCAAATATGGTTTATTTTCTCACGTCTGTGTATGGTTTGGTGAGTGGTGGTAACGAAGCAACAATATGTGAGCAACGGTATTATTTGTCGTTGCGACATCCGACTGGACAGACAGACGGACGGACAATGATTTGTGCAAATTATACCAGTTCGACGCGATGTAGTTTATGTCGGCGATTCCAAAGCTCCTCCTACCATTGAACCCAAACTCACTTTTGAGTCGTGAGCTCTATCATTTTTTGTCTCTTACAGCAGTGTATTAGTATTATTCAATTCAAGACAAGTAACATATGTTTTTAAAGTAAGTAGGTACATAGAAGTAAAGTAACTAATGTTTATATTATCACCTTTTTCATAAAAAAATTAATAACTTTAATAAACAACACTTATGTATAGTTAAAATCAAAAACGTTTTTAAAATATAGTTCAATATATTAATTATAAACAAAATATTATTTTTAATTTTTTTTTTCTAATACTTACTTTGGTTGTATAAGCATCCAATGACTATAAATTAAAATAGCTTTTGCAGTCTTTATCGTAACATAATTCCACGGTGTAGATGTATTTAACTTGAAATGAAATTGTATTGAGTTCGATGGTTATTAAAATATTGTTTGGCAACAATATAGGGGTACGAATAACGTATTAGCATGAGTGTGGGCGCACGATCGTGCGCACTAGCCCACTGGCCCAATGACTCGCTCTCGTACTCGTAAACCATCATTATGCAGGTACTTCCTATTCATTTACCCAAATAACACTCTTGCAAAGGCTACACTGGATTTGTAACCAATATTAACTGCACACAGCATTCGAAATACAAATGAACTAATTTTAACAAAACAAATAAAGTTTACCTTCATTGGAATAATACAGAATCTAGATTCTCTATTCTCTGTTCTGAAAATTTATTATAACATTCATCTGACATTTTGTCATATTTTAAAATGATATCAACAACTAAAAAAGCTTCTATATCAACTACCCCACTACGAAGGTATATTTACGATAGGATGACGAGCCCGTTGGATGAGCGGTTACGGTGCTAGCCTTAATGCTCTGTTCTAGCGTTCCTGGGTTCGGTTCCCGGCACTGTCAACTTTGGAAATGAATTTTTCAAAGTTGGCTCTGGTCTGATTCCGAAAAGCTGTTGCCGTGGTTATTACATTTTTTTGTTTTCTTTTCTGTTAGCTTCTTTTTTTTCGTTTTGTAATGTAAAAGCAACACTTGTTTGGACATGCTGTGTACACATATTTTGGGCCTCTGCCTAGTTCACTTCGATGTAATTATATCTATTCAATGTATTTAATGTCAGTGTCCTGTTTTGTGTACCTTATTCAATAAATAAACTAATTGAAATGTGACATTATTGATTTAAGCGTTTTAGAGCATTGACTAAAGATACCTGATTATTATACGGTCCCACGGTTGTATTATTTTATACTTACTTAATTATTTATTATGGTGATTAAATAAACATACATAATATGATTGATGTTTCGCCTCAGTTCAATTCTGTAATTCCCAAGACGCCCTATGCAAAAAAACCACCACCACACGCATGTGACGCCTTCCCACAAAGATGTTTTATTATCTCATTAGCCTGAAGAATGTCTTCATAAAGTGTCGTCGGCGTCAGGGCATCGTTCATTACCTACCTTAATGGCTTTAATAAAATTCTATATTTTCATCTTACAACTTTGTAAGATTAAGCGTTCCGACTTTTGTACAGCGTTCGATACTGTATCACTACGGTTGTCGGCGTTAGTGACCGTTGAACTACGAGTAATGGATACTGAACTGGTTCGTTTTCCAGAAGCGAGCGATCGTAGTGGTATAGGATTATTACCGAGTCGCCTGCAGGCGATGTGGAAGCGTGGCAGCCGGCAAAGGGATAGCCGCGTACAGGTGGTTCCCTCAGGGTTTGCTACTGGGGCCTCTGCTCGCTGCGCTAATTCAACTGATTTGTAGCCATTACCATTCACTGCTCGTTCGCTCACTTTAATGTTACCTCTTGTGTAAATACTTAAGTTGGGTGCAATTTTTATTACATACAAATTAAATTTATTGCTGAAGTGACAGCTCAGTGGGATGAACACGCAGTTTTGAATTGGTGATGATGAGTAACACAATGTGTAGTTCTAACTTGTCAAATAAAGTAGAGGGATGTAATAAACATGCCCACCTGTATATGTACAATTATATCTATTAAGTACTCGTAGGTTGAAATAGATTCAGACAACACCTCATGGTTCTTTGTTGCAGACATACGTCAAATTGATTTGCAAGGGAATTGTGTAGATTGCTTGAAACAGCTATTTGCATAAAGTTTGGACACACTTACACCTAGGACGAGTAATAGACGAGGCTGGCTGTCTCTTTGATGAATGGTTGAGTCGTTCCAGCAGTGGCCCGAGGCGCTGTGGACCAACACTGGCCGTGTGAATGCGAACAACAGAATTACACAGTTTAATGGTTATCAATGCCTTTGTACTTAGTTTATTGTTAATAAATGGGTAGAAATGCCGATTTACCTAAGTAGTGTCTAAATTTTGTTGATTTCAGACAAATTTATTGATCTATTGATTGAAATTGATCTAAATATTTTCTTGCAAAATCTGTGGAGACATTTAGAGAATTCTGTAGTGTTTTATTTATATGAAATAGTCATGGCCATTATAAAGTACCTGTTTCCACAAACGTTTACCAGAATTTTTTATTGATAATGTAGACAAAATTCTGAAATAAACGTTATTATTACTTTATTATTGTTATAATAAATGGTGTTTTGTTTACACTGTCCGAGTACCGGACGGGAGCACTCAAGTCTCGGTCGTTCGGTTACCAAACAGGTCTCCGGATCCACTTTCCACTGCAGTAGTGGTAACTATCTCTAAACAGTGATTAAACTCGTAAATAGACCTATTAGTGTTATCTAAATGTTAATGTCGAAGAACAATACGATTTACTTAACTAAATCGTCTCCGTCGGGGGCCTTTTTTTAAATTTGATTCCAAATTGCATTTAGTAGGCTTAGTTGACTTGACACCGGCAAACGTATGCTACTCGTAGCTTAATGCGTTTGTTGCGTATCAGATTAATTTAGTGACACATTTGCCCTCGGCCCACGCAGTTCACCAAGTAAGCAGATGCGCTCTCTGCGAGCCGGAGGCTTCACTACTGTGTGGTTGTCGCACGCGACATCACTTTAAGTACTCGTATATTGTTTGCTCAACACAACAGAAACTCTCGTCAAAATAGGTTTAAACCATCCGTAAATTGACCTGTACAAATAAATGGCCTGGCAAACAAAGTTTGAAAACGCAAAGGAACTCTTTAACGTGCCAATATGAGATTTATAAAATGAGCCTAATAATTTTTCCTGTGTTTTGTAGGTTGAATAACAAGTAAATTTTAAGTTTGTTAAGTATAAAAAAAGTGCTCAGTGCCAACACACAGAACACGATTTTGTGAAACATATTTTTTTGTGACTATATCTTACTAATATTTCTAATGCGAAGGTTTGTGAGGATGGATGTTGTCACACAGATAGTTTATTACCTGGATTAACATATAGGATACTTTTGTCCTAGAAAAATGTTAGGTTTCCGCGGGATCGTCTGAAAATATTAAAAAATTGAGCGCCAATGTCACAGCGACAACGATTTCAGATTTTTTTCATTTATGAAAGCGGACGAAGTCGCGGACACCAGCTAGTATATTAATAATAAGAATAAAGATACTGTAACAATTATATTTATTTATTTATTTATTCAAAATCCACAGCTCTCAAAAATTACTAACAAAGACAAAAACACACCCTACAGCCAATTATGGATTTTACATTTATACAAAAAAAAAATATATAACAAAAATACAAAATTCCCTACAATATTATTCCCTACAATCTAAACAAACTATAAAAATCACATATTAAATATAAATACATATATACATACATACACACACATTAAATATAATACATATATATTACATAGAACTGCCACTGCCTTAAAAATTATAACATAAGTAAACATAAACATAACTAATGTAGACGCTAGCCTGTAAGAATGTTGCCAATGCTATTCCTGAATGTCAGCAACGACGAACAGAACAAGTCTGCCGAGGAAAATATAAATAAATATATTAATTTTAGAGAGTAGAACACGGCAATCGTAATGGTTCGACATGTGATCATAACATTTACTTTGACGTAGCAAATAACATAAAACAATTTATAAAACATACTGCGTTTACATCGCCTGCAGCATTGTGTAACTATACTCGAGTAAGTATAAACATTTTTTTTTGTGTGGCTGGAAGCTGCGCGTGCGTTGCCGCGATTGAGAAATAACGTCTAATGCCCACCGATAACCTCCATTTAAACTATTACCATTTGAATAAGGAATGATAAAGGCATATTTTATAACGAATGCGTCGAGATAGCTGCGCAGACGCATTGTTGACGTGTAAACGCGCCACAGCCTCAACACGATTATCGTACTTTATCGGAAAGTATTATTATAATAATACGAATGGACGGCAGCGAAATATCTATGGGAAATATTCGACTACATTATTATGAATCGGTTCGCGATATTTATGACAAGATTTCTTGTCACACATCGGTTCAATGAATAGACATCAAATTTGCATAATGTCCATTTTAAAAATACATAATTTAGACATTTAAAATATATTATAATATTTGTTCAATATTACATATATTATGCAATTGTATAGGTATACCGGACAGAAAAGCGTTCTATTTTATAGACCTGAAAAGCAACAGGCATTTTGAAGGTATAAGGAACAAAGATAGCGAATAGAAAAACTGGTTCTTGTATCCCTTACTCATAAACCGATGGTGCTTTTCTGTAAGAAGATATTAGCCTATATCTTAGTAATTTTTACTTACTATATTTTAATATAAGAAAATATTTTTTTTTTTTTTATAAACCTTAAGAAAAAAAACGCACAATTTAAAGTGACTAAGTCAAAGCACTATATTTTGAAATTATATGTCGCACTAACTGACCCGGCAAACGTTGTTTTGCCACCCTTATCACTTAGGGGCTTTTAGGGGTATAAAAATAGTTTGCGACTTATTCTCAGACCTACCGAATAGCGAATATCCGTTTCGGAGGAGTTTGGTCACAAACACTGTGATACGAGAATTTTATATACATATTATGTAGATAATGTGGTAGGGCTTTGAATATTTAAGATTTAGAATTTTAAACAATAACATAAAATTAAAAGAACCAATTAAAAGAAAAAGGTAAAAATGCTACAGAGTGGAGTATCAATCTAAGGTCCAGCAGTGGGCTTGCAAGCTTTCATTTATGAAGCTCAGTGAAAATAAAGCTTCTGCGAATCGCATGTATATCTTCCATTTAATTGATAATTGTGTATAATTTTGCGGCGGCTTTTATCTCGGGAGCGCATCGCACTTACGAACATACGCACACACAAACTCACTACATATAATTTGCACTACGAGCGATCAAAGAACACGTTCCTTCTCTGCTTGCAAAGTGTGTTTATACGACTTTGAGGTTTTAAGAGTCGTTATGTGGAGTAAGTCTACTTATTCGCTCATATCAATTTTAAGTTCGAGTGAAATTATAAATAACTAGCTGGTGCTCGCGACTTCGCTCGCGCCCCCTTTTCTTTGGTATTAATACATAAAACATTACCTAAAATAAAATTGAATAGAGAAATTATACTTTTCACATTTCTTTTTCTGTGGAAAAGATTGTTATTTTCTTATATTACATATTCAACTAGCTGCTGCCCGCGACTTCGCCCGCGTAACTTTGTAAATTATATACTAAAATCTTCCTCGAGAATCACTCTATCCATTGATGAAAACAGCATGAAAATCAGTGCAGTAGTTTTTGAGTTTATCGCGAACAGACAGACAGATAGACGATGCAGGTAAGTGTCGATAGTTATAAATCTCTATTTGTCGTAAGCATATAAAAACAGCGTCGCCACCAGGTGGAGTCCGTAATCATTTCCACAGAAGGAGTTTGTAAAAAATAGTTTACGAGATTGTAAATAAATTGCTTTAACATTGACCGATCACGCACCGCGTCGCCACGCGACAACTGTCCACGCGATTGTAGCCCTTATCGTTATAGCAATTAGGCACTGCGTCATTACGGTTCGGCTGTAATCTTGCTAATTATACATCTCTGATTACTATGCACTCGATCGACTGTTTGGCAACGATCCGGATATTATTGATTCGACTTGTGTGAAATTATGCTTTAAATAAATATAACTTGCAGACACGTTCACATACAGACATACACTTCACGAAGTTATTTTAATAACCTCATAAAAATTGTTAAATATATTGAAAGAGTTTACTTTCCTCGAGACAGGCTAAGTTGATTTCGAGTGGAAATGTTTTTTTCTACTTGATGGTAGATGGCAACCGTCGCCTATAACACAAGTAACGAAGGTGATAGAAGACCATAAAAGGTCCATTAAGTAATAGGCTCTGCCATCCCTTATTCACTCATCGAAACACAACAGCACACGTGCTGTTATTTCACGGTGGTCTTCTGTAAGCTGTTGCCAGGCATTTGGCCCAAATAACTGCGAAATGCGGTGTCCCCTGCCACTACTTTCAAAATCCAGACCAAAACCAACTTTGAAAAGTTCATTTTCAAAGTTGACCCTACCGGGAACACTAAAACAGACCGTTAAAGCAAGGCACTCTAACCGCTCAGCTAACGGGCTCGTCAAAATGAATTATCCTTACATAATATTTTATATAACAAAGTCCTCCGCCGCGTCTGTCTGTCTGTCTGTTTGCGATAAATTCAAAAACCACTGCACCGATTTTTATGCTGTTTTCAGCAATGGATAGAGTGGTTCTCGAAGTAGGTTTTAGTATATATTTTACAAAGTTACGCGGGCGAAGTTGCAGCCAGCAGCTATTATTAAAAATATGCTGTACATAAAAACTAATATGTAAAAATATTAATAAATGAAACGCGTCAAGACAACGCGTTAATTACGAGACAAGGTTGAACGACATAAAAATTAGTTAAGGCAACGTCAACTTTAATTGTAACAGTATTTTTTTAAACATTAATTTCTTGTTTGTCTGCAGAACTTTTTTAAAATTAACTTTTCCAGTGCCCGACGTAATGGGCTTTACAATTTATTATATGATAAAGAGCGGTGAGTAGTATGTCTAGTGTCATAATAAATGACTTATAATTCCAATAGTTCAATACTTAAGTTAACCCTACACTCATACACTGGATGTGCTCTTATCTTAGAAGTATTATATCTTAGAGAATATGTACATACATACATACAAACAATACCTACACTTACAGATTTATTATTAGTATTGATGATGATGAAGCACTATGTTTTATGTTTGACGGAAATCTACATCGAGTTCTATGTATAGTACTCGTATGTGTGTTAGACTTCAGATATTGTATGTGGGCAGGTATTCTAAAAGGGTTCATCGTTATAAAAAAAGTACAGCCACCCAGAACTACAGTCAGTTTTCAATTCTGATCAGCCATTAAAAGTTCTGTAGGTAATTTTTGTCTCAAAGGCAAAAGTTTGAGTTTACCAATTCCTGTCCATAATAAATACTTCTTGTTAATTTTTCTCTTAAAATCCAAAAGTAGCGCCTAAAGTAATAATAAAAAAACACTTGTTTAATCCAGATTATGATGTTGTGAACATGTAAGAGGAGACGAAGGCAATGTCGCGGCGATTAGTCTTGCAACGCGAGACGGTGCGTGTCGGTGGTGGGCGGTAGTCACGTTGTGGCCACGCTTCGACGCGCCTCACTGACCGACGATTAGTCGATACCACCAACTAAAGCCCACACGCATCTCGCATTTCTATTGCCTAGCCATCGAGCAAAAGTTCCACTAAAAAGGATGTGCAGCATTTCATAAAATACAGCACTTGTGTTGTTGGCATAGCACACTGCGTTCTACAGTTGAATTAGGCAGCTCGTTTGGCTACACTAAGCACCCCCTTACACAAAACCACATGAAATAACAGCATGTGTGCTGTTGTCTTCAAGGAAGCGTCTCCTTAGAGAAGATCACTGTGGATTGACAAGCAGAAGCTGTTGTTAATTTGTAATGGATATTAATAACCCCTTTATTCAAATGAGAGCTTCAGTGCTTGTAGTTTACGTTACATTGCAAAAGGTAGAACAAGCAACAACAGAGAAGAATGCAACACATAATAAAGAATAACGGACAACTCGAGAAAATCCTATAACAATATCCTATAAGGCATAGCCACAGATCTTCGGAAATGCGCGCGACCCCGCTAGAGATATGGCACCGCTAAAGAATAGAGCTTGCCACGGAATTGTCTAGCTCGACAATTCAATCATGTGTTTCGTAGCGAACAACAAGCGAGCGAACAAATGCTATTGGTCCGGCAGTTGTGTGCGCGACCGTGGGTACGCCGGGTCAGTTGTCATTGTGTGCTATTTGTACGTGAGTGTGCGTAATTTTAGTGACACGGTTGTTTGTTCTAATATGCCATATCTCAAGCGGGGCGCCCGGCCGCTTCCGAAGATCTGTGGGCATAGTAGAGTACTTGTTCAATTAATTTTGTATTATCTATCAACATTGTGCACTAGTCGTACGTGAGTGCGTTTCCTGTAAAATAAACTTCGCCTGATGTACCGGTCATATACCTTCTAGCATAATAAAAAAAAATAACATTTTAAATATTTTAGTAGATAAATTACATTTTTTGTAAAAAAAATTATTTTATATTTTATGAAGAAAGAACCCAGCATGAAAGAAAGAGGTATTATTTTTTCCAAATATAAAGTGATATAACGACTAAGATATACAGTAAACAAATGTTCAGCCATCAATCTTTAGAACCTCCATCAGTCAAATAATGATTATGTGAGTAATGAGAGTATAAGAGGCTTTGTCGACCTGTCTGCTGAACAAATTATTCAATTATGATGTATCGAATCTGATCGGTTTGTACCTTTTGATTATCATTGTAAAATTGGCAAATATGATTTTGTTAAGGTAATTTAATTTTCAATAGGTATTTTTTGAGGACTTATTTTTGAGGAGGAAATCCTTGAATCCGCGTCTTATATTGTACAAGGACTTCAATAAAATAATAATTTTAATTTTAAAGATTTGTCTAATTTTAAAGATGTCAATAATAGCTAATTAAAGTTTTATTAGCTTGTAAATTCAAAGCTATTTTAGGTATAGCAGGATTGAAATAATAAATTATAATGTGGTAGTCTAACAGATACTACTTATTTTCAAACAAAACCATATTTTGTTAGAAGTTTCGGTTGTTTATTTGCTGAAATTAACAGATGTTATATTTATTACATTAATTCTTGTCTTTAAGATAATTCTCTAAGATTTACTTAATTTGATGTTAACGCCTATTTAGTTATGGTATGAAGGAATAGATGAAACCTGCCGCTAACAGCTAACTCATGAAATACGAGTAATAATATTTGATTGCAGCCTGAGTTGGCTCAGTTTGTGGAAATGAGTTGAATGCGTGGCAGCGCGTTGAACTCTTTTGTTCGCGTCTCACGAAGAAAATGAAATGCTTATTACTTTTCGTTTGTTAAGTATTGTTTAATGTTAAACTAAAACAGCAAGAGGCCAAATAGCGGAGAACCGGGTCACGAACTCCTACGAGTAGGTACACTCGCGCACAACTATCGATTAAGCTCTCTCAAATAGAACATTTTAATTAAGTACCTATGCTAAGAGTCAAAATTTCAGAGAAAAACCCACCTGCGGTTTCTTTGGACAGATTTCAGGGTTATATTTTTTAAATTTTCCACCATCCAATGGTCACACAGCAGCCGTTGCAATTTAGTTCCTCTATATATTTATCAGGCACTACAAAAGCTAGCTCTAACCGCACCTGTTACTTGGCTAGCTTTGGTAGCACCTTATCATTGATTTCTTTTAAACTTTTTTTTAAAATAATTATTTTAAGAAAATTCTAAGAAAATAACAATGTTTAGACAAGAAACTTGTCGATATGGCGCATATTCTCAGGATTTTCTTCACCCTCCACACACACACTATGCCCTAGGCATCCAGCTCAGTCCTAAAGTATTCACTAGGCTTATACAAAGTTGATGCTCCCAGAATGTCTGTTATAGTGGTTGGGCTGGAGTGCGTTTGCACCCGGCGGTACTTGTAAGTTCGCTATCTATAATTGGGATCGCCGATACAGCGCCACGTAATCACCGACTCGAGACGTCTCAACAGACTCTTTGTGTTGTTAATGCGGTTCATCATCTGCGGCCAAATATGGCGGTCGCAACGAATCGCAAGACAAAAGGTTGCGATCTGTTCGCACATTCCGCCGTTACGTAAAACCTTCAAGTTTCTCAAAACACACAACTGCCTTATCTAACAGCTAAAAGTCAAAAGCGTATACTCTAAATTAAATTCGCGTATGACCTTACATAGAACATAGTATGATAATACTCCAAATTACATTCAAAAGCTGTCCCTCGCGACTTCACCCACCTTTGATGTAGTTTTCCAATAGTGTGAACATAGGTATTAAAAACAAATATCCGACGGATGTACATTTCCGAAAATAAAAGTCTTAGGAGTTTTTAACTTCGATAGTTTGTGAGTCAACCATAACTAATCTGTCTGTGCCTTCGCCTGGCGCAGTATATATTAACTTTAGTATAATTATTATTAATACAATATATATATTATTATAATTTTTAATACAATAAGAAAATCGGTTGTAATTTAGGTTCTAATACACATAATAATGAGACAATAAATAGTGATATCGGAGGAGATGGAATCTGTTTGCCACCGGTTTAATTTGGTGCATTTTTTACAGTTTGATTCGTTTTGTGTCGGCGTCGTTAAGAAGTTTAATGTGTGACCACTCGGCTGCCACAAAACATAATCCTCTTAAATCTAATGAATGTCCACAAACTAGTTCAGAAGGCAAATAAATTAGTCCACTCGTACACTGAACGCAGTGAGTGTTCTCTTCTACGGTTACGCAGATACTCGTCAAAATGTTTATGGAAGTCAAAAGCTTAATATCTTCGTATATTAATTTTGGCTCTAACCACTTGGGAAGCCCGATGGGTTTTGAGAATATAATTACTGATTTACATTTAAAAAGTATATATAATTTAGCTTAGTTTCTTGGCATATTCCCTCTTCTTCTTAGTTAGTTTCAGTTAGTATTATAAATTACTATTCTTGAGTTAAACTTTATAATATAAAATAGAAATGAATATAATAATATATAGAAATGAAGTTATACTAATAAAGTAATAAGTTTATAAAGAAACAGCCTGTTTATTATAGGTAGAAACAAAAGCGCTCTTTTTTCAAATGACTTTCTTTTTATCACAGTAATCTCCAACTTGGTAAACAAGCTTGCAGTACAGTTGTTCTACGTAAATAAATGACCATAATTACTGCGATTCATGTATACTGTGTGCGGTGAAACAACCGATAATATCACATTCTGTTCTAAGAAACTAAATTAATTGTTGTTATATAGTTCTGAAGCGGAAATGCCCAGCGAACGAGTACAAGCCTGACAACTTTTTTTTACTTAAACGCCACCCGCCGATGCCTGACTCAATGTCCACGCAACAACACACCTTTACAAGTGTCGAAATTAATTCTATTTTATACGGACAATTAATTAAACATCTTAAAATACACATCAACTATTTAATAAATCACAACTGGAATGAATTACTAAAGATGTTCATAAATTTTATTAATATATTTTTACTTGGGGATCAGGGTAACCAAAATATTACTCCTAGGTGTTCTTAAAAATTTCTTCATTATAATGTTAACATTAGATACCAATTTGTTTTTTTTTTTTTTTGACAATGCAAAGACTTTAAAGTATAAACACCTACATCACTATGCAATACAGAACTTAGAAGTCATTTAGAATACTCATCTACAGCACACAACCCTTTAATACTACACTTACCTACATAGAACGGATGGAATATAAGCTTTTGAGAACAGGAGGATATAAATTTAAGAATCCTTCACTTCAGCTTGTTTCTAGAAATGTGACAAGATGAGATGGAGTGTTTTTGCATAACATTTTAAATAACCATATTGATTTTCTTTCTCCTTAATTGTCTCTATTTAGAACTAAATTTTTTAAAAATCGTTTTCAAGTCCGACACATGGTTAGTTATTTTGACATCGATACATTTAATATCAAACTTTGTGGTTTAAATAAAAATCTTTTTTGATTAAAATTAAAATTTTATATAACAATGCTCTGTTTTTGCTTTACTTTATCGAATGTAATATTACTATTTCCTTAGTTATTAAAATAAATAAATAAACTAACCTCTTCTTACCGAAATATAATTGACTTACAATAGTCTAAAATAAAGTGCGTCACGTGTTCCCAGGCACTCGGGTGTGACATTTAGGCACTCACCATGAATGTTGATCCAATCTTTATTGCTTTCAATGGGCAACAAACAAATAAAAAATATTACAACAGATTAACATAAACACCTGACGTCTTGTATTGCATTACATGAGTGGAAGCGATGCGTCCTAAAATAGTCGAGAAATTATTTCCATGTTTCGATGCGGAGGTTTCGACACTTGCTCAGGCTATACGGTATTAATCGCGTTGCGTGTATCTGCGAGTTGCAAACTGGTTACCGCGCTTCTTACAATACCGACCTCAACCGCACACGCTTCTATCGACCAACATCTCCTTACTATTAAGCGGGACCAAACTAGATTTATTTTCACTTAACACTAGACTATGTAACGAAGATAATCTCCATGAGAGGTTTTGATACCTTCAGATCAGAAATGCAACGTAGGTTGTTGAAGATGTGTTAAAAGTTCTGGTTTAAAAGCGTTTGCGGTCAGTTCGATCAAATGACCGGATCGTGGGAAAGAACTCAATCGTTACACATTATTTAAAGTGCAATAATTTACATTCACTCGCATCATTTCGTACAGTCGAATACGATACTCAATGCGGTTTCAATGTTTTAGTTATCAGGAATTAATCTCAGGAGGTTTTAATCTCAGGAAATGTAACAATTTATCCTCAAATAACTTTTTGCATTGTTAGAATTTATTGTAAGATTTTTTTAATGTATTCTATGTTGTTTTCCAGGCTCTGAATTGTCTGTAAGCTTATACTAGACAGCCAGAAAGAGTTATTTTTTAATTTATAATCTCTCACTAATGGACAGAAATACGTACTTAAAATCCATTCTAATTCTGAGTATAGACATCCTAGGTCATTGATATTGCGGGACAGTTTTGCTCCTGATCTGTTGTCAAAATAACTATATTGTGAATAAAGCACAGGTGGCGTATGTTTATATTCTGTCTTGAACTGTACATAACGGTTTTGTTCGTACATTCGTATCTAAATCTGGAATCAGTAAAAACAAATAAAATTAAAGCGTGTCTCAAGTATTTATTCATAGCGCAGTGGGAGTCTCATATTTATTCAGTTTAGTAGATCGTTCGGCACAAATAATGTGACATTATCGCTGGCAGTTCTGTACGGTGGCCGGTGGCTGGCATAACCAGCCAGTTGAACTGCATCTCTTATCTCTTGCAAACCCAGGTTTTGTTTTGGCAAAAACAAAAAAAAATGCCTCGTAATGGTTCCCACATTCATCGCAAGCGTTTATAGGACGGTGCGGTCAGTGGAAGCGGTGGCCATCACACGAATGTGCCGCCGACCCGTGTTGCGGTGTGCAGTCTCATCATCCGGCCATGTGAATCGAACTGATCACCAACATACGTGAAACCAGATGACCGGCCCCATCTCGGTCCCGTGACTAACTACCATAGCCACAATGAATTAACTGATAATTAAATTTTTAGATAAAGTAGCCCGATGTGTTTCTATTTAAATGTTAGTAAAGTTTTGATGACTTCAAGATAACGCGCGGCTGGCCCTGGATGGAAGCGGAGGGCGGAGGCCGAGTTTGGTATATTTTAATTAAATACGCCTCTTTTTTAATGTTAAACTCTACAGACAGGCTGACGATTCACTTGATGATAGATCGCCACATAAGCAACATAAGCAGTAACATAAGCAACGCCACTGTTGCTGGTGATATATATCACCTAATGAGGCTTCTCATGATGCAAAGTTGTATATAGGAGCCGTTTAGGACTAGCAACGCGAGTACCGTCCACTGGTTTCATGTTGCTTCTGTGCTCAGCCACTAATGAACGTTTTGTGGCTTGCACCGTTTTGCGGTCGCTGCGAGAGTAGGCAGCAGCACACTTTTTCTATCCCGCGGTAAATCCGCTTTAATTCCGAGCTGAATCCAGAGAGACTGCTAGTAGCGAACACGGATGTACATTGCGATCGCAGTGCATTCGAATGGTATCGGTATCAGGTGTCTGCGCGCGAGTCACGCGGCGAGTGATTAAGCTTCCTTCAGCGCGAGCCGCGATCCGTAAATCAGGTGAGCGTGAAGCACCCATACAACACTTTAACTTATTTCCTCCTTGCAGACAGGCCAACGTGAGCCGTACGCTGTGAGGGTAAGGCTCCAAATGGGACATCGGGCGAGCCAGTTAAATATGAATAGTGACAAAAGAAACGAAAGCCCTATGGTGATCCGACCTGGTTGAACATTGTGTAACCGACACCAGCAGGTAATGTATGGCGCTCGGTGGCTGCGAGTGGCTGTGATGTAAGCGAAGCTCGATCTCTCGCCTTGTATCGCCTACTAAGCTTCGCCGATGCGATGTTCCAATGCAAATATTGACACTTCATCGTTCATTCGTAGTTAAGGCGCTCTGCATTCATTTCAACTGTTTGTTCCTTACTTATATTAATTGATCACGTGTTGAACTATCTCCAGCGAAGACAGTAGACGGAACTACAATATAGCTTTAGATTACAACTTTGGGCAATCTTCCCGATAGAAATGTAACCACTTTGCAGAAAACCTAGCAGTTGGATTTGGTAGATCAGATCTCGTTATCCTATTACCTCTGTATGCTGAATGTTTTTTTTAATTTCTATGAATTTCATAGATTTTTTTAAATATTTTGAATCAAAGAAAATCACTACATATCCTTACAAATTATAAGGCAAAGTCCTCCGTCGCGTCTGTCTGTCTGTTCGCGATAAACTCAAAAACTACTTAACCGATTTTCGTGTGGTTTTCACCAATGGATAGAGTGGTTCTCGAGAAAGGTTTTGGTATATTATTTGCATCCGTGCGAAGACGGAAACAGGCCGCTAGTATAAAATAAAATTGAGTTTCTCGTAAGTACATTTAGTTTTGTTGTAAATGGTAAAATTATTGTTTGCATAAGGGAATTAAATTAGGTACACCACCTAATCTATTGGGGATGAATTAATGATAATCGTCTACCGTCAAGCGTTTTCTAATAAAAATGAATTAGAATGCAAGTAAGTCGGCCGAAGATTTCCCAGAGGCAGAGTTACGCGCGGCTGTTGTGCGAGGCTCCGCTGAGTTATGAGGAAATCGCACGCGACTATCTGCAACCGGACAAGTGGACACTGCTCTTAATACTGTTTAGTATTCGCGACGTCTCGCTGTTTTGACAATCGCAGCGTTCGATATTATATATGGCATTATTATTTATGCGTTGGCATTGGCAGACATGCGGACGCGTATTTGTGACGCTTTGTGGCACTCACTACCTACTCAGTTTAACATTTTTAATTAAGTTAGAACTTGTGACGCTATAGTAGGCTTATCCTGGTATCTCAGTTATGATTCGGTTAGTAAATTTTTGAATTAGTTTTCTGATAATAACACTCATTTATTACCAAAACGAGATATACCTAGATATACAAATATTTGATCAAGCAAAAGAATAGGCGTAATTATTCCTTAAAACATTTTTTTTTTTTCATTTTACTATGCACTTTTAGTAAAAGTAAGCATTGCAAAATCTTTATCGAAGATTAGCTTTCTAAGTAAACTCCAACGTAGCGTTACAATTGTTCAGAGCTATCTACTGACATAACTTAGCGGAGCATTCTCACTTGAACCTCACAGAAGCAAGATAAGTGGTCCAATGTCCTGATGCGCAGGAGTGCATCCACTGTCACGTCGCAATGGTGTAATGGCGCTGTGGGGCATTAGCATAAGGTGGCGTGTTCGGCCATTTCTCGGAACGTTGCCCGCCAACCGTACGCCTAATAAACGCTAAACGGGAAAGCTAATAAGTGTAAATTATCCAGGTCTCGGTCTCGGAGCACAGGCTCGCCGGGTCGACTTACGATGTCAGATGCGCAACGGGACTGACCCGGCTGTAATCGCGCAAACAAATGGGATGCCGTATTTCTTTATACATCAAGGCGGATAATAAACACTAGGTACTTATTACTGAATAGGTATTGAACACTATCTATTACTAATCTTATATTATTTCGCTACTCAACACATACAGTTCTTGTCTTATTATTAAACTAGCTGTTGCAAGTGACTTCGCCCGCGTATATTTGTAAATTATATACTAAAACCTTCCTCGAGAACCATTGGTGAAAATAGCATGAAAATCGTTGCAGTAGTTTTTGAGTAATCGAGTAGGTAACAGACAGACATACTAAGGAGACCAGAGAGTAAGGATAATAGATGACTGATTTGAGAAGTATTGATGTCAAATTAATAATATTAAATATTGATTTACTACTGTTATGGAGTTTAAATTTGATCGTTTGTACAAACACATAAAAGTAGGTTTTAACTTGAAATCTCACATTTTATAAATCAAGAATCGCTCAAGGAAATGTCCTGTATATTTGCACTAACGACGTGCCCTGACTAAGTAAGTAGTACAGTGAAAATATGTATATGTCGTTAGTACATATAGAAAGATAAATATATCTTCCTTCCTCTCTTTCTTTCTTTCTTTATGACTGCCAAGTAGGTAATAATCGTACGAATAATAAAATGAATTGAGACGGTGTCTCTTTAATTCGTGTCGTGTATCGTCACTATCGTGTGACGCATTTGAGAGGAATGCCGGCATATTAAGGCGCAAACGCGGGAACATTCGCCAATTAATATTCTGGATGCAATCAAATTAAGCAAAACTCTTTGGCCGTTTCGGTGCCATTTTATGATGATATCGCGTCGGATAAAATTACCTCAAAGGTGTTTTAACACACTTTTTTCATTTGACTTGTTTTTATATTCGAAAGATTTTACAATTTTACGATATTCACTTCTTTGACGACGAGTTTTTAAATTTAAAAACGAAGAAAAATATCAACAAACGTACCTACTTCACAGTTTACTTGATAACTTTTAATGCTTTTATAGAGGACATTTTCGTGCCCCCTAAGACAAACATACAGACAGACATTCACATAAGTACCACATATGCATATGGATCGTTAATGATAAGGTTTTTAATCATCAAATTATAATTAAAAAAGTTTATACAAAAATTTTAAGAACTAAGAACTATAAAATTAAGTTTTGCATCCCATTCTGTTGTCTGCAAAATATATATTTTTGTCTCACTCTTCTTTCTTCAAGTACAGGTGACCGCTAAGTCTGCCTCATCAAATAGGATAGTGTATAATATAATAAAAATATGTGTTTCGTCTGCTAAATGTCTGTTAAAGAAAACTATAAAAATAAATCTCGATCCATTAATTAATTGCAATTAGTCGCAGCGCGCTAAAAACACTTTCGTGGACGACTGTACACCAATAACATTTTGGCAATAACATTAAATGTGTTAAATAAATTGATATTACGAGGACCGTTATAATGTTTATCGGTCGCGGAATGAGCGGAGACTCGAAGGCTTTTATTGAGGCTTTTCGGCGGCTTTTCGGCGGCTCCTCGTTCGTTGCTCCGTCGCGCACATTATACTTTTTACTTATTACTTCGGCAGACAGCCTGATCACCCACTTGATTCACTCCGACATCCTTTATTCAACCACCGAACAGACATCATACCTTTTTCAAATTATTATTTTAGCTATTTTATTTTTAGTTGTTATTTTTAGCTATTTTTATAGTAAAAAAAAAGAAGTCTGTTATAGGCAGTAGGTTTTAAGTATACATACTCATTCTTATATATTAGCTGGTGCCCGCGACTATGTCCGCGTTCTCTATAGCCTTGGCCTGATGCTGACACAAAAATAATTTTTCAATTGGAACCAGTAGTTCCTAAGATTAGCGCGTACAACCAAACCAACAAACAAACTCTTAAGCTTTACATATTGTTACAGATTAAGGAAATGTTGTCTCACTACTTACCTATCCACCAAAACTTATTGAAATGTATTCGGACGACTCGTTTAGTTAGACAGCATGTCTAGCGTAGTAACCCAGGCCCCCTCTAATTTATCGCTCGTAAATTTCTTAGCTAGTTGTAAAAAACCCCAAATTTTACATTCGCAATTTGCACATTACGTAGTAAATTACACATTTGTCTGCGAGAAACGACTATTGAATACTAAAATTGTAAAATAGCGTGTGCAGTTTGTTTTTAATTCTTAATGCGAGGAATGTATCTTAAACTGTGGAAAATCCTAAAAAAATATTTTATTTTTATTAATATCAGGTGCTTTGGAAAATAATTTCGTTTACTTCTAAAAATGAAGAAGACACAATAAAAGCATTAATGGATGTTCCAAAAAATTTTGGGAATTTCAAAAATAAATATTTCATTATTCCCAAAAATGTCTCACTCGAATTATATCTGTGGAAATTTTGCAAGTTTCAATAAATATCTACTACTATTACTATTCCCAAAATTTTGCACCTGTGTCATGAGTTCGTTTGAAACTTACTAGGTTTTATTATAGAGCTTCTCTCAGATAACTTCTCAAATTCTAAAGTGTAATATTTACATCTGGACTAATAGCTGATGATTCACTTGAACAGAAAACACCGATTGCAAAAGGTGTTTTAGTGTTCCACTAAGATGACTCTAAACCAAGAGGTGTAAGAACAAGTTTGGTAAACAAAGTGGTATTCTCTACAAATGGCAGGTGCCAGTCTTATTAGGTATTATTCGTTCCAGTCACAATTTATTTTTGGAGTTTAAATCTTCAAACGAGGAGACTAAAACTCACTTGGATCAGCTTTTTGATAGCACAAAGAACAAAATTTAATTAGGATGGAATCATGTTTCTGCCAGTAATATGGCAAATCATATCGGAAACTTTTTGCATAGTATAAAACAGTCATTCCCGCCGTCTGTCTCTTTGTATGTATGTACTTAGATTTTAATGCGGTTTTCACTAAAGGAAAGAGCGTTAAAGGAGGAAAGTTTTTATATATAATTTGCAGGAAAATAGCCGGGGTCGGCCCGCTAGTAGGTATACATATATAATAATTCAATAAATTCAATTTGTTCACTTTAAAAAAATCGTCTTTCATTGTCATAAAAAAAAGTCACTTTAATAACAAACCTATTATTTTGTAGAACAGAAAATGTATCGATAAGGTCAAAAAAATGCAAATGAAGTGCCTTCTAAAATGTGAGTTATGGAGAACAAAGAAAGAGCGGATGGTCGGTGCCATAACAATCGATCATTAAACGCGCGCTACGTCTAGCCGTGACCTCGCGGCCATTATGCTTTATGAGCGGAGTTTGCACGACTCCAATGCAACTGGCGTTCGGAATCAATTACTGTCGCGGGGTCACATCGGGGGGTGGCCCACGGGACAGATTGCCACCTTCTCCATTCACTTACTTCTCTATGAAACCATAATAACGCCAGGAATTGAAGCCATGGACCTTAACAGACTCGATATTTATATTCTCCACTAGCGACCAACTCTCCATCGAATATTAAAAAAAATGGACCAGTCTCCTCGAGTTTTGCGCTTAACAACGCATTTATCAAATCATTTTTATTTATACAAATTATATAATACAGGTTACAGATATCTTTAGAAGAAACAATCTTATTGCGATCAGAAACGACATATTTGCTTATTACTATTACATATTATTTAACAAAATAAGAACGCAAAACAAACTTACAACCAATGAAGTATGGTGCATCATATCATAAGATCTACCCATTATCTGCAATATATCGTTAATTTGCAGCCACAATAACTACAATAAGCATCTATTTATTAGTCAAATATTGAATTGAACAAAGAACTCAAAAATAGAAATTATAGGCAAGCAGAATTACTACGAGTACCTAATACTTATGTGTGGAGCGTGTTGAGCATAAAGTTTGATATTTCCACACAATTTTATAGAATTACAATTGTACAAAATTAATCATTTCAAATTATACATTGTAAAAGATTACAATGTAAAGTCTACAAGTCGAGCCTGTATACCATTCGTTTGTTAATGTTTTCAATTCTGTGACCACACGACTTTGACTGGTCTCGTCGGATCTGAAGAAGAAAACAAACAGTTAAGGCAAAAGACAAGGCGAGCGCATTTGTTTATGAAAGGAGTCGGCGGTTATTACGACCGTATATTAGAATGCAGTCACGACTATTACTTCCGTTCCCTCGCATCTCCACGATGACAACATAAATCCTTAATCCGATGAGTTCGTAATCAGATGCGCGGGCGCAAGTCATGCGCTCTAATGGCCTCCGAATAACCCCAAAATTAGGAGGCGAGCTTTAAGCTTTGAACTAACAACGTTGCACAAATAATGAACCCTCCAGGACTCCAACTCAATTATGAGCAGTCGCCGTGCTTTTATTTTGTTGACAGCAAATGGAAGTATTGTGAATGCGTCGAATTGGCTCAGGTGAAGCCAGGAATTGGAGGCGTTAATTACTGAATACCAAAGTAATGTGGGAACCGCAAACACGTCGGCCTAGTTAGTCTCATTTCATAATAAGTTTTCTTCTTTAGCGGTTGCGTTGTGGTGTCCATAAACCAACTAAAGATCGATCTGATTAGTAAGTCAAGTACATCACATCGCAATATCTTCAAGTTAGGTTTATACATAAGTTACCGCCACTGTCTATTATTGATTAAAAATAGTGAAACTGTTAGTTAGAACGTGTTTTTCCCATTTCGCTTTTACACAAGCTCTACCGCTCATGCTCCCTTACTTCTTTATGTTCATTCTACAGCCAAGTCAAGTCAGACCAGATACCAATAGTAGTGCGTCAGTATATGACATTACCTTTGTCATTGTCTCGTTCGACCTATTATGGGAAAAGCTGAAAAAAGTCAACGTCAGGGACAATTATTACATTGAATATACAATTATTACATTACAGCATTGAAAATATTTAGTACTTACGAACAAAAGTCAATATAAATTATTTATTTTATCTTTAAAAATGTACCTAAGAATCTTTATCTGAATCTGAAACCCTAATTTCAGAATGTAAAACCGGATAAATCTTACAAATATTAAAATGCGAGTTTATACACTCTTAGATCCGTACTAATATTATAAATGCGAAAGTTTGTATGGATGTATCCGTTTGTTACTCTTTCACGCAAAAACTACTGAACCGACATCGATCACCGAAATTTTGCATACACGTTGTCTGGGACACCAGAAAGGACATACGGTACCCATTATCGTTCAACGCGGAAGAAGTCGCGGGCATCAGCTAGTAGTACATAAAAATAACATAGACAAGAAATTTATAATTCGCACAATTTATAATGTTAAATGGGTGGGAATGATGAATGCCAAGAAATGTGATATGAGAGGCGGCGATCTGCTGCCGAAACCGAATTCAAACGTAACCTGCAATTAGATTATTAAATGTTTGGGGCGGGAGCGGTTCGGTGCGCTTGCGCAGTGTCCGCGACGATCCTACAATGGGACAGCAGTTTTTTACTGTAGCTGAGTCATTTCAAAAATGGAAGCGATCCTAAAAGAATGGTGCGTGGACACGAGATAGGAATTAAATATTTGCCCTACATAGGCGATCAAGTAAATCCATTCTATTTATTCTAATATTTAGTATAATTGTGAAAGTATTTCTGTCTGTCTGTTTGACTGTTACCTTTTCACGCCTACTCAACCGATTATCATAAACATTGTCAGGGATAATGATATCCAGAAAAAAAGTAGTTTCTCAGAGAGATAATAAAAATAAAAGCCAATGCCTGACAAAACTTATAACAGCAATAAAGATTGAATAAAATATTTATATATTTGGTCAGGCATTAGTTTTTTTTTATTTTTCAACGCAGACGAAGTCGCGGGCAAAGCTAGTAATTAATATAAAAAGCAAGGCTATTTTCACAAAAACATTTCGTTAAGTACAAAAACTGAAATAAAATATTATTATGATCGTGCTTATCTTTTATGGCTCGGGTTGGTTTGTTTTCGTCAATAGAGGAGTCCTGCCCCACTGTAATCCGAGGTGGCGATGGCGTGACGCCGAAACAGATCTAATAACAGAATGAGCGCATGCGCAACTCCCGCCCAATTACCTACCAATTAATGGCTCCTTTCACTTTTCATCTTACCTGTAATTTTGATAGAGCACGTTTTTTGTTTACCAGATAATAATCCATTGCCATCGAGAAATGGATTATTGTTGCCAACAACTGCCAACCTTATTAAGTTATAAAATTTGCTTCATTGGTACAGTCGTTAAGGCTTTGGAGATTGTTGGTTTCCAATAATAACTCCGTTGGAATTTCAGGATGGAATAATTTTATTGAGAAAATTGCCCTACTTATATATGGTTTTTACACTTGTATGTGTGTGTGTGTAAGAGAAGCGGTTGATGTTGTTGTCTCGCTCATGTGTCGCGCGCAAGTGCGTTGAGTGCTCCCCACTCTCGGGTGCCGAGCCCATAAAAATAGCCGCGCATTTGCCCTCAGTCTTTTTGCTTCGCTGGGCGCCGCGCAAGAAACAACTCGACGACGACACGTTCAAGAATGAAGATGGCTGTGAGCGACGACTGCGACTAAAGCGTCCTCTGTCGTGGATCCAGTGATTTATCCAGTGGAGTGATATTTAATATGATGTGAAAAAAAGAATACGCTTTAATTTCTAATAACAACAGCTCTTCTCAGGGCTATATGTTCCCATATTTAAACCGTTAGTGGTTACGTGTTTTATTTACCCATGACCTTGGTATGGTAGCTACAAGGCTGCTTCTGTTACAGTGAATTTACTTTGTAAGTATCTTTAAAAAATGGAGTTTTTAGCATCGCTTTATAAAGTATGTAGTTTTAATAAGTATTATATAATATCTATTATGCTGTGAAAATAAAAACATTCTATATATTGCAAGATATTTACTAAAATTAAATAAGAAAAGTTAGACCAAAACTATTCATTAGAAGTTAAACTCAATAAAAGACAACAAAAAAAAATCAGACTGTATATAAAAGGTACCTGAATATACCTAGTTCAAAATACTGTGTTGTTCCAAATAGTGTAACAATAGTCATAAAACTACAAAGACTTATTTTAAACAAGGTAATCAATACAGAATAGTACCACTAGAACTATAGAAAAATTTAGGTCTTTGTTTGAGGAAGTTTGATTATGTGAATTGAGGATCAATAATATTACTTAGTCGGTTATAACTCAATTTGAATGCGTACTGAAGAGGTGTTCATTAAAATATAGCAGTGTATCTAATCAACATCTGCGAGCGATTAGCTAACCCGCTTCTAGGCGCATGTCGCCGCAGATATACGACAGCAATACCACAATTAATAAACTATAACTCGACGCCATTAATAATGTCGAC
Source organism: Synanthedon formicaeformis (assembly GCA_945859745.1). NCBI lineage: Eukaryota > Metazoa > Arthropoda > Insecta > Lepidoptera > Sesiidae > Synanthedon > Synanthedon formicaeformis. Next base: position 10,510,635 of record OX243970.1, read on the forward strand.
ACCTCGTTCTATTATGCCGCAACAGAACCAGAGACATGCTCTCACCGATTCACAACACACTCTGCATCATTTCATTACTCAAATCTTCAACTTGTAACAATTTTAATACTGAATTGTTTTCTAATTTCACTGTAAAAGAGGTACATAATAGAAGTTGTAAGACACAAAACAGATTACTCATTTTATGTCTTACAAGACAAACGAACCAATTCTGAAATTCGTCAAAGAACTGAAGTTGTCGACATAGCCCAGGGACTTAGAAGTCTAAAAAGACCGGCAATAGCCTTTTACTTTAAGAAATACAGGCCTTTTGTCCCAAACTTTTGAGAATATAAATACTCAATTAGATATGACTGTATTAATCGGTAAGTACAACAGTTTTAAGTAGATTATAAAGGAAACTAAAGTAATTTAAGTAGATGAGAACAAATTGGTACAACACAAACAAGACGGGAGTGATTGTCGAGTTGTTTATCAGGAACAGAATGCGTTGAAGTGTTCGTTGGCAACGTGTTCGATTCTTGAGACGCTGTTTATGATAAACAAATAAACGCTGTGGGAAGACGAGACGTCTCAATAAGTGCTACACGCCACTCCACTCTGTCACTCCACTCCACTCCACTCACTACCTCCGCACACACAATAATAAATTTTGTTCAATAGCATTTGTGCGAACATTGACATTGTTCGACTAGTGTTTGTTTACAGATTCACCACAATGATGATTCTATTAACAACAACAACATTTATAGTGGCCTAATCTTAAATCAGGCAGTAACCATAGTCAACCCGTCTGCCGCTTTTTGTCGTGTAAAAATAATCCACCAGAATTAGGATTCCATCGATTCAATGCTTCATAATGGAGATTAGTTGTACAGTGGCGAATGATTTAATAGCACCCGAGGACTTATTAAAGTGGTCGTAACGTTTGTGTAATGAAATTCTATAATTCAACGTTCGTGTGATGGAATAAATTCGCCGGCGAGCCAGTGCCGTTATTCAATTAATTCAAGCTAAATGCACTAACATACTGTTAACGGGATTGCGTCATTCGCAAAACCTCGTGTACTCATGTAGGGCTTACTTTGCAATTTTTGCACTCTGTGTTGCCAATAAAAAATAATTTAAAGGCATCGGGCAGGGTGCTGCGGTGAAATTAACTTGGTCTTTGGCGATGTGTATGAGTTTAACAATATTCTGGTAAATTAACACTAGCTGCCCGAGTCACGTTCCCACCAAAATCAACAAACGATATTGTTTAAAATGGTTTAGGTTTAGTTGGGTACAGTGGTCACAGAGTACTGCTCATACTCTTTCTCTTCTCCCTTTTTTCTCTTTTCATTTGGCTTTTCGATTAATAATAGTATACTTTTTGTGCACTCAACTAATTCGAATAATTTGCTTGTCATTTAAAAATTAATATTAAGTCACTCTTGGTGAGATAACGACATCATAACACAGCCTGGTGGTTGTAGGTGGAGAGAGTAATGTATTAATATGAGATTCAGGTAGGACAGGACAGCCCGCAAGTGAACAATACTGTCGGCCATTAGCTGCGAACGCTACTGCGATTGCGATAAAACAATAATAATAGTTGTGTGTTTTGTGGCAAAAAGCAATTTGAATACAATGTTTATTGGTGCGCCTCGGTATACATAATTGAGCAGCGTACTATCTGCCAGATGCACCTGCGCTTGCGCACAAGTGATAGCTGCGTGGGATTTGCTTTCTCACTAAATACGTTAAAACTATCATATTTTTCCTCGAATGAGATGTACCATTACTTAACATACAATACAGACAAATGATAATGATGTAATAAAAAAAAATTAATACATTAACACGAAAATAAAAAGTTTATCTAGTCGGGATCAGCAAAATATACATGCGTCAGAGAGCTAACACCTAAACCACTGGAAATGGTTCTTCAAACTTATTTCTAACTAGATCCAAAATGATACGAATTTGCTTAACTACTACGTTTCAAAAATAAAATTTTCAAAATTCATCAACATTATCATCTCAGCAGTATAGGACGTCCACTGCTGGACATAATTCTCCGTCATAATTTTCCAAATGGACCTTTCAGAAGCAATGGATTTTTATAAAATATTTGCGTGTACAAAAATGTAAAAATATACAATAAACAAAAATATTAACCAAAAGTGTTGTTAAGATTCAAGAAAATCTTTAGTTTGTTTATCTGTGATACTCGTACATAGCTTTCGCTACCAACCGCCCTGAAGAGGCAGGCCTTTTCCATCTATAGGGAAAATCTACTTACAACCCAACAATTGTAAAAAAATATTCATGGTGTAAACAAACGCTGCATTCAATGGCCCACCCAAGACATATCTCTTGTCACCTTGTGTGTCTGCATCCGGGGGATAACAAATCATTCGAAGAGGGCAACTACCCACACTACAACTAATGTTCATCTATCAGGAATGACCACATTTCATTTTAATTCAATCAAGTCCAACAAGAAAAATAAGGAGTAGGTAAAAAAACCTATTTTGTAATTTTAACTTTTAGGCAGACTGCGTTTTAGAATGAAATGAATTGAAACAGTAATTATTATTTTGACGAGCCCGTTAGATGAGTGATTGTCTTAACGCTCTGTCTCAAGGTTCCCGGGTTCGATTTCCGGCAGGGTAAACTTCGGAAATGTACTTTTCAAAGTTGGCTCTGGTTTGGATTTAGAAAGTAGTGACTGTGTTTCCCTGTCATTTGATCAGACAGTTTGGCGGCAGTAGATGAACACCCCTTTACAAAAGACTAGCACGAAACAACAGCATATGTGCTGTTGTGTTTCGGTGTTAGTAAGGAATGCCAGAGGCTTCCCTTCTTTATACCTTATCCTTAATTCTACTATAGGCGACAGCCTGTAAACTGTGGTGTAGCTTGTGTCCACTTGATGGTAGCCACCTACCATCAATGGACCATGAGCCTGCCTGTTGATGTTAACATAGAAAAATATATTCGGATGGAAAGAGCGTCCGACACAGTGGGAAGGAAAAGTCGTATTCTAGTCCACAACATCATGTGATTAGTATCTCGAGTCTCGAGTGAATTCTCCTCGTTTCTCTGGGTCCACTTTGAATTACTATCACGTCTTCCGTATCTCTCAATTTTTATTCCATCTCGAAACGGAGAGCTCGCATTAAAGTAAAAATTTCGTTTGTAATTACTTTGAACCGGCGACCTGTAATATCAGCTGCACGGAGATTAGCTCTCTCCGTGGCTCCATTGTGTGTGACTCCATTTGAGACAATAAACGTCTCTCGACGGATAATCCGCGTCGTTATTAATTTCGGTCGCGATGAGCCAGTGACAAATTTCACTTCACTTGTCACCTGTCAGAAGAGGCCGCGTCGGCTTCAGCTTCGACATTGAGTGGGTGGACGCCGGTTCCGTATTGCCATGAGTTGTACCTATATGTTCGCGTGGGTGTGGTGTGTGCCTTGCCACTACAAGTTATCATGTAAAAATTCCGAAAACCACGTATTATTAATGAAATTAAAACTAAGATTTGTTTAATAATTTTTTATTGTCATTAAAAAAATTCAAATTATTATTTTAATAACATGGTTTTGACTTTGAAGCTTATTTTACATTTAGGTATTCTGAACATCATATACATTTTTGTATATTATTTACTTAAATATATAGAATGAACTCTTTTATATGAATATATTTTTTATAACAAACTTTTTATTTCGTGATGTTTGTTTTTTGGACCGATACGTTTTATTCATATAAATAGAAATATTTATATAAAAAAATGTAGCATACAATGAGATTCAAGTTCAAAATAGATTAGAAGCGATTCAGTAATCAAACAGTAAAGGCAGCCTATACAAGAGGTTGATTAATGAGCTTCATCGTTTTGGAGAAGCTTCTAGCAACATCGAACGAGTGGACGTCACCGGCGAACGCTCGGTTGGTTTTCATAGAGAACTTGTGTTGACACTTTGAGGGAACGTCATTCGTTTCAAGTGGGAGGAAGAGGCAAATGCAGCGTGTTTATTAATTAATCGAAACGCCACTGGACGCACAAAGACATGGCTTCATTAATCCCCATACAATGCGTGCGACTGAGCGTGGAGTGGCCGCAATCGATCCTCCTTGGCTGACGGCGTTTTGTCAGACCAAATTCGGTGATTGATGGCGTGTGCAGGAGAAGAAGCGTGTAAAACGATGTATTCTTGTTGCCAATGTTCGCTTCATTAATTACTTAGGCATCTACATATTATAAGAACGCAACGCGAGGCGCTTATATCAGAAAACTTTCTGACATTATTAATTGTTTTGAACATATTGAACATTGCGTTCATTTATCAAATGTACATTGACGAGCATGTTAATGTTTTCATCGCATACTTAAACAAATCTTGGGTATATACCCAAGTTAACTTATTTTATTATACCGGTGGATGTGTTATGATTGAGCCATCTTTTCTAGCGAAAATGTTAAAGGCACTTTGTCTGGCTAATTTTGCTAAATATAATGGTATCGTAAATAAATAAGTCTTTTTAACAAAAAAAAACCGACTTCAAACCGTTTTCTCATGGATTCCATTGTTCAAAATTGAACCAAATTGAAATGGGACAACACGGGAAGCACCAGCTTTCAAATAAAAAAAGAATCAACAAAATCGTTTCACCTATTCGAAAGTTCTGAGGTAACAAACATAAAAAAAAACCAGTCGAATTGAGAATCTCCTTCTTTTTTGGAAGTCGGTTGATAAATATAAACTATAGACCATAATATCTTCAGTTTTGCCATTTACGTGAGGTGTTACATTTATTGCCGGTTTAACCCGGCAATTTACCAGTAATAAATAATTTCTTCAACACTAAAGTAATTTTAAAGAAATTTTGCTATGTAAATAATCTGAGCCTCGAATGCTAACATTTTTTTAAAAATTTTTTGAGGTCAAAGTCTCAAAGGCTAATGATCCATAAACAACAACAGCCTTAAAACTAACGTGTTTAATGTTGAGATGACTTACGGCATACTAGACTGTTGGTATGAAGAGGAAGCTCAATATTGCTCAGCGGGCTAAAAAAAGAATTTTGTTCAGGATTTTTCTGGTAATGGTGATGATGTTTTCGTTAAGGAGTGAATCCAATTTCCTCAGTTTCAACTCGAATTTCTTCTTGCATTACGGTCCTTAATTACTTAGTTCAAAAGTATTTCTTAAAAATTTAACGTACCTTACAGAATTAAATAAAAGTCCATTGAAATTATTGTTTTTTTTTTCGAATATTCGAAAAGAAGATGTTCAAGATTAATTTGAGCGGTATATACACTTGGCTATATAAAATATAAGGCTTTAATATCCTAAGTGTGGACACCTAGGACCTAAGTATTCTAACAATGAATAAAAGTTTGATGTAACCATCAAACAGTTTGTTACAAAAATGTGAACACAATATAACATAATTTCATCATAATATAACATACTCGTATATAACATAATATAAACTATTAGGTATGGTATTGCAACACCACAGTACATAAAGATATTTGTGTTGAAGTAAAAAATAATTGAAACGTTAAAAATGACGCGGTTATTAACCTGATACCTACATAGCGTAATTAAACCATTATCATTTCGTAATTGGGGTAACTGTTTTAATAACATATCAACAATAATCGTTAGAACTGTTTCAACACACGTCCACTCGTGAACTGCATCGCACATGCGTGTTATATTTCACGACAACCTATTACATGGAGAGACTGTACGGCACCGCATAATGTGCCCTCATCGGTTACTTGACCTCTGCTTTAGCGATCACTTGCCACTTATTAATATTCAATACTATTCTTTGGATACTTATATACTTTCCTGCAAGGTTAAGATAGCCATCATAGTCGAAAGCCTTCATAGAAAAGCAGCTCTTCTTAAAGAAGTTCTATACTTAACAAAAGTATGTTTCGGCAACGCTTCCGGTTTGTAGACCCGACATAAAGACGAGCTAAAGAAAAAATGGGTGTGGCTGTTTCGTAGTATACGTTAGATACCAGTTAATAAATATTTTCTTTGAGCGTGTTATAATATAAGTATTCGAATATACCATGTATACAAAAAAAATCTTTAATCCTTTAGCTATGGAGACCTTCATCCCCGATTTTGCTATCATCACTTTTCTGACTGTCCTCCACAATGGAAGCAAATTTTAAAGACGTGTTCACGTCAAAAGCCTTTACTTAGAAATAACTTTTGTACATTATGAAAGACATGTCGAATGACGTAAGATTATAAGTTGAGAGATTAATTAAAATGGTAATGCAAACACGTAAGTGGTTCGATATCTGTGAGATCTCTTCCACCTTAAAAGCCCGACGGTGTGTTGTATGTCAATCACGTGGATTGTTATGACATGTAGGCACTATTTATATTATTCTATTGGTATTGTGAGAGTGGCGGCCGCGCGATGGATTTCTTGCGGTTTGAAAGGTACGAGAGATCTCAAGGCGACTCTAACATTTAGCGGCGACCCTCCAAGGATTTTGTGATAAGCTACCTAGGTATAGCTTCCTTCACTGTTCATTGCTATTGTTCTGGCTTTGTTTTTTACGTGTACATTTTATTGTTATGCTCCTTGGTTATTTATGGAACAGAGAGATATTCCGTCAAATCTTAATAACTTAGGATGCAAGTAATAGATATCTGGGTGTACAGCGAATGCGGTTGTGTTCACTTGTATTAATTGGCATTAGAATTAATTCTTTTTGACACACAAATTTAGATACCTACGGGCTATTATTATTTAGAGGAGGTATAACATCAACATTGTCCTACTTTTAATTTCACAATCTCGTTTTTTGTTCGAAGAACATTTGTATCTCTTTTAATTTGAGCCCAGAATAGATAATAGGTTTGGGGCACAAATTGAAAAGAGTTAAGGGTTACGGATCTTAGAATGCCTAAGTACCAATCATAAAAAGACTACAAAAATACACTGACGATTCCAATGTTTTAACAGTCTGTACGCAGTCCACAAGTGAAATCTGTAGTAAGCGGTTATCCGGAATTCAATCCAAGTGCGCAACAATTCGTGGAATAAGTCGTCTAATATAATTTATGACATTCCCCAAGTGAGCGCATGATGGCGGGCCAACGACGCTTATAAAGGTAATTATTTAACCACATAAAAACTGTTCTAGATAGTGGGGTAATTAAGCGCGGTGGGCAAGGGGCCGAATTATGTTAGACCTTGCTGCGGGTTTATGGCTGCCATGTCGTAACGCAGGCCCAATTATATGAACCGCTGTGAGCCTTCTAACTGGTCCAGAGGTGAGAGCACTACAGGAGCATCGATCGAATCGCATCGATATGCAGCCTGCGTCCGGACTCGCATTTTTATGCAAATGGCGGACCAGTGTAGTGTTAGTGTAGGAGCCGAGGTGAAGTATATTTTTTCCGAGTCGTGACAATTAGAGCGAGGAATGGTCGTCGCGGCGCATAAAGCTCACTGCGCACTATGTAATTGCGCGCGTGTTCGGACCGTGACGTCACGCGCTTGTCGCCGCGACATGCGACATGCGCATGCGACATGCGCGCACCTCATTAGCGCTCTCGGTCAACATTCACCAACAAAATAAACCATTGATTTTTATTAACTTTAGTCCAGTACTAACTACGGGAGTTACTTAGTGCTAGTCTAAAATGTCAGAATGTCTTCAGTAATGTCTTCAGATAAGTCATATCATTACATGTGGGGCATTTATAAAAGACTGACAGGCTGACGACTTTAACTAGGTGGTTACCGTAGTCGTCCAGTAACATCTGAAGGATAAGGGGACTATTGTTCTATTAGTTAGGTCGGACCACCCAAAGCTCAGTCATTAAACTAGACACGGACAAAAGTTATCCGAGTGGCGGAAACGGTACAATGATGACGGATTTGGACAAAACCGTGACGAAATCATGACGACCGTCTGTCTATTGAGGCTATTGTCTTAATTATTTAAGAAGTGCCTCTTATAATAAACTTGCTATAGCTATGCGCTAGTAAGTTTCTTATAGCCTGGATGCTAATTATTGTGCTCTGATGCTCATTGTGTATGCTATCATCAACAATATTATTACTTATATAAAAGTATTTACTTGTTTCTCCTTTTATTTCTACTCACATTTTATGTAAATAAATGTGTTCATTTCTATTTTTATTATCAGCGCAGATATCGAACTTTACTATATTTTTGGGACAATTTTATTCAATAGAATTTATTAGAATTTAATAATTGTGAATTTGTGGTTTTAGCAGTCAAAATTTGTGACTTGCCATAGTCTGATAATATTTATGAAACAGTTAAATTGTAAAAAACGACTTAGTTACAACCACTTTTTTTACAATCGAGTGTAATTGACGATCGCGTGTTGGTGTAATTAATTATCTATATGTAAACCGCTTGAGTGTAAACGATGAATAAGTCCAAGCGAAGTTTAATTATACATTTTTAATGGTAGCCATTCCTTCCAAAGGCACGCGCAGACATTGTGCATTCTGTCCACCTCACATGAATAATTAGTTCTATCACGTATACGAATAAAAACCGTTTTTGAGTGCAGATGTGGTCTAGATGATACGCTGTTGGCTATCGGCCACTTTCACACGCTATTCGCTTGACCCCGCACCTCACTCGCGACGAATTAACTCCTCATTTAGTAGCTTTGTTTAAAACCGTGTTAAAACTCTTATCTGTTTTGCGGACCTTCGACTCGAACCAGGTTTCAATCCCGGTGTAGATAGAGCCGTTTAGGAGATAAGGGGCGTTTGCTATTGTTGTTGCGGCAACGAGGGGTCGCAGGATCGCTTTCAATTAAGTAGCTACGAGGTAATTGCGATATCGCTGTGTATCGCACGATCGCGGAACAAATTGAGCGCGAAATCGATTACGATCGGAGGGCGAACAATGGGCGATGGCGACCAATCGCCGCTAGCCGCCAACGGCCACCGCGTCGTATTGGTTCCGGTGACCACGACGGGTTGCGCTGAACGCTGAAACATGAAACTTTCACAATATGGCGTCCACGCCACATTCCTTTCCCGAGGGACTCCATTTTGCTCATACGAGTATATAATTTACTTTCGACCTTTGGCTGCCCCCACGCTAGGCCACAAAATTGCTAGTGTTCTCTATGTGTGTTTATATGTAACTGAATTTCTCTTAAACGGCTCATAACTAAATTTTTGTTAGTGGTTTCTAGGTGGTTTAGTTTCACAATTGGACCCGATAGGTGGCGCTGCGATCGGATTATCCCGATGTATTTAAAAACATATTATTATGCTGTCCCGCTAATAGCAGGCCAAACAAGGTCTACAGATTCAGTATATCAAGTATATCTTAAATACTTTTTATCCAGTCCGGACATCGTCATATCATTAAAAGTATAAATTGTAAATAGAATGTAAGTCCAGAAGCTTCTGGTGAATGGGTTAGTGTGTGGGGCGCCACGCAGGCGCTCAATTCGAAATGAATGGGCAATTATCTGTGGCGCAGTCCATTAGAGTAGGGAAGAGCAGGGAACAGGGAACGGTGGCCCACCGGGGAAGCGCGATAACGCTTGCCACTCCAAAACACAACACCCAACACATCACCCTACACACATCAATGTAATAACAATAATATATACTGGCTAAATAAAACTTACAAGTGCCTATAATATGGGCACTGAACATTTGCTGACATTTTTACATTCACACACATATATTATGTCATTAACTTGCCATCGTGAAGGTTAACAATTGTTTTAATAATTATATAAAACTAGCGATCACCTCCGGCTTGGCACGGAGTTATAATTTTCAAAGATTCTTTCTTAGCGGATGCTCAAGTTATAAATTTAATCTATGTTCCAAGGTTGAGGTTTCTATACTTAGTGATATGTATAGTGGGGGTAAAACCACTTACCAAAATATTTGGTGATTTTTACCTATCAATAAAATCACATATTTCATATTGTAAATGATTTCTTGTTACAATATATTTTAATTAGAAATTTAACTTTAGCATATGGAATATAAATATAGGCCATAAGAAGTGACCTTACAACTGAATGTCTAGTTTTGTTGTACGGATAACCTTTTGTATGCAGTTTGAGTAAGAAGTGGTAGGAAGAAGAAGGCTCCGATTGGTATTTGGTGTTGAGAGGCGATCGATTATCTGTTATCGCGTTTCTGTTCGGCGGCGATCGCACTTGGCCGTTATCACGATATACGATTTGTTTCATTCACCGTCATTTTTCAACGGTCGTGACGGAACCTTAATTAGCAGGTTGTTGACCACACGGCGCAACATAACTGCTTGCCTTTTTGAGTACTCGTTTACGTTACTCGTGTCCACCTGGTCAGCGCCACCTGTCGACTTCAATTCAGATACGGACAGATTTTATTATAATTAGGTAAACACGTTATGTTAGAAAATATACATAGATACAAAAAAGCGACATAGGATCTAAAGTAGGTAACTGCAAAATAATCTAATGCAAATGCCAAATAAAAACTTTGACAACATAATGTTTTGTACATTTGTTATGGTTTTTTTTTTTAGTAAAACATAATAATTCATTTATTTAGGACATACGTTTTATGACAATTTAATAAATACATATTCGTTTGTTAGGACACGAGATAATTATTCAACACCATAATAACATATCGGCTATCCTTTGCCGGAATTTCCGGGTAAGATATACCTAAGTACTTAGTACCCAAATTTTAGAAATGTGCTTATTCAAATTAACAGTTATTTATTATAATGACAGACAAGATAGACAAGAACTTGTTTTGTCCAAAAGTTCACTGGGATTACACTAATTGAAAGATAAACTTACATTGTATAGGATCAAATTGAACGTATAGAGAATGAACGATATTAATTTACGCTTATATAGCCATTGTGACAGAACAAAAGCAAATTAAAAATGGAGGGGTCTCACCCTTGATTGTTTTTTTATTATACACATTAATGATGTCATCCACAAATATCCCGCAATCGGCAGCTGCGTCCGTCCCGTATCATTTGTATTGTGCGGCCGAACGGTCCTTCGAGCCAGATATTCATTTGTCTATGCTTATTCGTAATCGTGCGATGGCCCTCTACTCACTCGCGGTGAGTAATTGATAAGGAAAATGAGAAAATGTCGCTTTTTTAGTGTCCCTAATCAGGCCTGTCAATTATAATAATGAATTTAAATATAAAAAGTGTTTAGCGTCCGCGTCCTATCGATCAGTGCTGCGTCGATGCGATGCGATGTTAATTAGAGATAGGTGCGCCCGCGCACCCGATCATCATTTACAGATATCTTTGTGTGTGCCCGAACAGGACTTTCAAATTTGTTGCCTGACAATTTGAGATATTTATTTCAAGATAATATTATCTTCATTCGGAATTGTGGGAGAGTTCCCACTTCTAAGCTCGTTATATTGGACTATTCCACACGTGGGCATTATGTACCTATATAATACCTAAGTAGAATAATTATTGAAATCTCGTCTCGTAATGATACAATTTGGTTTTTTGTGAGATCGCCCGATTTATCCGCGGAGCGGTCGTGCCGTTCGCGTCCGGCGGCGTCGTGCGCTTCGCATTAACTTCATTAAACTAATGAATTAGATTAACCGAGGGCTTAGTTAATAGCCGAGATGTCTATCTGTGATTTGTAGACGTCTTCTCCGCACCAGGAACGAATCAATACCTGACAACGTACGCCCTCATTTGTCCTTTCCACCGCGATCGCCCACTGAGCCATCATTTCATATTTCACCATCGTCTTTTTCATTTTCCTATATACTTGAAAGTAAACTTGTCAATTTAATAAGAAAATTAATGTTTCTAATATACTTAAAACAAAATAAACCTTTTGACAAAACTACGAAGATACAGAATTTATGTTAGCGCATTTTATGTGAGCTTGTAAACATAATTATGCTAATTACAAATATCGGCAATCAGGGGAAATAAATCGTGTAGTTTTGAAAATTGGTAGAATTATACTTTACGGTATCCAGATTAACATACTAAAAGTCCTCAAGGGTGGGGGTTGTGCTGAGGGTGTAAGGGGGGGTTGAAGGTACCTTTTTTGAGGTTTTTGCTTATATCGCGAATATCTGTAGGAATAGCATTATGATTGCTTCTGATAAAAGTTTCTACATGAAATTGTCTACAAACTTAGATATATACATATTTACTCTACGATCAATAGTTTAGGGACTACAGGCTGTGCAAGTTTACAGAGATACAAAAATGGACGATTTCAGTAAACGGTGTCGTTTTTTTTTTCGGCGTTGTTTATCGCCATTTTTAGTTTAGAATAAGCAAGCTTAGTCATCTGCCTACCCAACATGAAAAAACCCCATGAAGATCCATGGAGAATTCTAAACAAAAAAGATGATAATGTAAACAAGGTCCGAGCGTTCAAGATACCGTGTGCCCTTAAGCAACGAAGGGCGTCAGCGGGTCGTGGATGGTGAGGTTGAGATCCATGCATACCACTGAGGCTGAATCGACGTCTTTTCTACTGCATATACAAACAGGCCAAGATTTATAGCTCAAAAATGGGTTCGATCCGCAAGAAATCCTACTATTTGATTTTTCGATTGGATTATGTCAGAGACTGTCTCCCAAGTATAAATCCAAGTTTGTGTCGCTTGAAACCGCGAGCGTTAGCCGCCATCTCGAGAAACGCCTTTTTACAAATATCTCAGCAACGGTGAGTTTTACGTTAAAAATTGTAACAATCTTTTTTGTAGAGAATAAAGTTTCCCATCGTTTTTATTTAAAATGTTTTTCTCTACTGTTAATATTTGCCGATATATGGTCAATTAAAAAACCAAATTTTTGTTTTTGGAAAATATTTCGATAAATTTTAGAAATATGAAAAAAATGTTACAATCAAAGTTGTAGAGCATAAATTTTTCTATAATTTTTGTAGGAAACTTTTTTTTGTAAAATCAATAGTTGCTGAGCTCTACCGCAATTAAAGTTTCCGTCAGGTAAAAAAAAAAAACAGCTACGGCAACTTTTATAAAAAGCAACACGACAGAAATATAAAATATAAGTTTCCCATTTGAAATTGCGGCATTAAATTTTTTTTAGTAATTTTTTTTTCGGTAATTTAAAAAAAAAAGAATTTTTTTTATTTTGCTTTACTATTAATTGCGGTAGAGCTCAGCAACTATTGATTTTACGAAAAAAAGTTTCCTACAAAAATTATAGAACAATTTATGCTCTACAACTTTGATTATAACTTTTTTTTCGTATGTCTAAAAATTATCGAATTATTTCCCAAAAACAAAAATTTGGTTTTTTTAATCGACTATATATCGGCAAATATTAACAGTAGAGAAAAACGTTTCAAATAAAAACGATAGGAAACTTTATTGTCTACAAAAAAGATTCTTACAATTTTTAACGTAAAACTCACCGTTACTGAGATATTTGTAAAAAGGCGTTTCTCGAGATGACGGCTAACGCTCGCGGTTTCAAGCGACACAAACTTGGATTTATACTTGGGAGACAGTCTCTGACATAATCCAATCGAAAAATCAAATAGCAGGATTTCTTGCGGATCGAACCCATTTTTGAGCTATAAATCTTGGCCTGTTTGTATATGCAGTAGAAAAGACGTCGATTCAGCCTCAGTGGTATGCATGGATCTCAACCTCACCATCCACGACCCGCTGATGCCCTTCGTTGCTTAAGGGCACACGGTATCTTGAACGCTCGGACCTTGTTTACATTATCATCTTTTTTGTTTAGAATTCTCCATGGATCTTCATGGGGTTTTCTCATGTTGGGTAGGCAGATGACTAAGCTTGCTTATTCTAAACTAAAAATGGCGATAAACAACGCCGAAAAAAAAAACGACACCGTTTGCTGAAATCGTCCATTTTTGTATCTCTGTAAACTTGCACAGCCTGTAGTCCCTAAACTATTGATCGTAGAGTAAATATGTATATATCTAAGTTTGTAGACAATTTCATGTAGAAACTTTTGTCAGAAGCAATCATAATGCTATTCCTACAGATATTCGCGATATGAGCAAAAACCTCAAAAAAGGTACCTTCAACCCCCCCTTACACCCTTAGCACAACCCCCACCCTTGAGGACTTTTAGTATGTTAATCTGGATACCGTAAAGTATAATTCTACCAATTTTCAAAACTACACGATTTATTTCCCCTGATTTTTCTTATTTTCTCAGGCATAGATTCCATTACCCTAACCCTTCCTCTTTGCGACGGTGCCTACCATCAAGTTGTCTGTCTGCTTGTCTGTCCACCTTATATTAGAAAAAACAAATAAGCAAGTACAAAAAAAAATATGTTTATAATTATATTGTACAATAGTACATATTTGTATGTTATTTATTTCTATTATAGTGCGCTATTTCTTCCCAAAGTCTGATTAAAAGCTTTCCTAATAATTTTAGGTGTCGCATCGAACAATTCTTCTCCATAACTCTTCAAAATGACAGGTATAATATTAATATAATTCGTGTAATAAATAACATTATTAGCCGAAACCTATAGTGTAGTGGCAAAAAATTTATTTGACTTTTAGATTCAGTATTAATTAAGCCAAATCTACATAATTGTTAGAAACGAAATAGTCACGTTGGCTTACACAAAAGGTCCGCCTCGATCGACGATAGGCCGCGATACGCGATACGTGCGCGATCAAAGCGATATCGCGCCGATTTATAAGAGCGCTGGCCGCCTTCTCATAGGAATTCGGTGATGACAAGGGGACAAATCGGTCGCGTGTACGACTCCTATTACAATATGTAAATGATTATAAATGTGTAATGGTAGTGCCGCTTAATCGGTTTACGCTTGTACGGGATGTGTTTAAGCGAGATTTATTCTCTATACTCGATTTATCATAATTACCGCTTGTCACAATACTCTCACGCACGGCTCAACACCGCAGACAACAAAATTTATGCTCACATCTTAGTCCTCCAATTGGGCAGAGCAATTACTGTTCGTTGCTAGAGATGATTACCCATTTACAACCTATTCATGTTAGAAATGCGAAAGAAATTCTATATATCTGTGTTTATTGCTACAATTAATGCCGAATAAGAGACGAGTTGAATGGCCACCGAAGTCCACTCGTTGAGTCACCGCGCAGTAGGAGCGACGCCATTAATTAGGATACAAACCAACACTCGTGAGAAAATCGTCACGTGCTCCTAGCACACTGTCGCGACTATTTTAACCTGAGGCACTCACTATACACTTTTATGTGACTTGTTAAAGCTTATTATATATAGAATACCACCAAAAAGCATCACAAATAGGACCTTTGGTTAATCTTTATATTGCACAAGAGTAGCTTCAAATGCACCTTAGTGACTTAGTTTAAAAAATATTTGTGTTAGGTATGGGACCAATACCTTAATGGAAAGTTTACATCCAAACATTGCTCTCATGTTACATTTTAGTTTTCATAAAATTCTTTATAAAATGAAACAAGCTATTAAAATTGGTTTATCTCTCACAATATATTGCGGTTATTTTTTTAAACTTTTTATGTGACTTTGGTTTTGCCGTTTCTTAACATCCTTAAACAGAAGACCACTATTTGGCCT
Organism: Synanthedon formicaeformis; assembly: GCA_945859745.1. Classification (NCBI taxonomy): domain Eukaryota; kingdom Metazoa; phylum Arthropoda; class Insecta; order Lepidoptera; family Sesiidae; genus Synanthedon; species Synanthedon formicaeformis. Next base: position 10,526,251 of record OX243970.1, read on the forward strand.
GTGACCTCACAGACAATTGCGACATTCTAGTATTCCACAGTTGTAATACTCAGTATTTTTGGGGTGTAGCTTCCTGACAAATTAAATCGGATGCACATAGCCTACCATCATTTGATTTAGACAAACCACAACATTCATATGAAAGAAGATCCATCGTCTTCACTCGGACAAAAGCTTCGACATGCGAAGTGCGATGCGGCAGAAGGCTTCGGCACATATCCGGCGGGCCGTAAGTGGTCGGATATGGAGGTACATTAGCGATTGACAGCTGATGCATGACAGGCACACAAAGTCGGGGACCAGAGGAATGTTTGGAAGCCGTGAGCAATGTACGAAATGCGGTGCTATCGCCCACGAGCTCTTATTGGGAGGGGGGCAACCGCACTAGGGAGGGACGCGGTCGACAGGTTTATAGTCGGAATCCGTTGTTGATACCATCATACAAAGCCTTTTATTTTTAGGGTCCAATAAGGTGGAATTGTTAGGAATTAATTAACTAAAAGCTACAAGTATAAGACAAGCCGAGTTCGTGTCTTGAGAAATATAGGTGGCATGTCTTGCTTATTCATTCATTTGAGGGAAACAAACGGGATTTCTCCCATAACAATTATTTTCAACATTGTGCAGACGTTATAATGTGTTTAATAAAACTTTATTAATAATTTATTATGACAATATTATGACGCTTTGTAAATTTCAAAGTTTTGTGGTAAAATGTTCTCGATCTTCAACGTCACTCCATTTCGAGGGTCGAAGACAACTATAGACGATTTTCTCCTTCTATTAAATATAAAAAAAAATAGAGGATAGATTTGATTTCCAATTTCTTACTGGACTCGACTGCGACTCTATCGGAAATGGTTAGGTGATTAGAGGATCAGATTCCCAGTGATATGTGAATTTTTCAGTTTGATGGGTTTTTCAAAAATAAATTTAATTTCTATAATTAAGTAAATATATTTTAGAAAATAAGTAAACTCGTTTTAAAATTTATAATGTAAAATAGTAGGTAAGTATATTATAACCGTTTAAACTATAGCTTGATTCAGCCAGCCTAAGCAATAACAAGAGGGCGTGCTAGTGCGTTACCACCCTGATGGGTAACATACCTAACGTTATAGTTTTGGTTAGCCACCACTGCTGAGGGTTATTACGATTGAACGGTTGCCTCTACAATACAAGAGGCAATTTTAAGAGTTCAGTTGTAAGTATCTGTTGTCCGACCGGTCCCGTCCCGTCGACTCGTTGGCGCCTTTTTTGCCGAATGTGTGGCTGGTTGGCCGGCCAAATAAATTGCAGACGAGATGCGGTATGCGAATGCGAGAGTAGGGCGAAGGGGGAGGCAGGCCGCGGTCTGCTCATTAAAATGCCTAAACCGAATCCCGACCACGATCTTATTAAAAGACGATATTAGCGACGACAATCCGTGAGAAAGGGAACTAATTAAATGGACGCAAAAAATAAGATTTATTCTAAACCATAATTAATTGATAGCCGAACGCTGTGCATTCGTGCCAGTTAGGGAGTAGCTCGTCCGAGGTTTGTCAAGCTATTTGCCGGGGTAAGGTAAGGTAAGGTATGGTGTTCCTCATTTTAAAGATTCGTCCGAATTCCAGACGAATCTTTTTTTGTGAAACCATACCACAATATATTTACTAAAAATACCTGTAAAACACTGTCTTTATTAATTAGGCTTTTAAACGGACTTACAAGAACGCCTTACTTAGAAGTTTCTTAGAACTTAGATTAGAATGTAGTTACTTAAATATATCTTACTTTTAGAATGACCTCGAATTAGACTAAGGGCCTCTTTCTCCAACTACAAGTAACGTGTTGATTAGTTACTTTTAGAAATCATTTTTTGCTATATTGAATTATGCACTCAGTTTACTGCATCATTCGATAGCCGATTTTTTTTTATTATTTTCTATTTAATGTTTGGGACATTTACCGTACAAACAAAGGCATATCAGCTCCATTATTCCCGGTTACCGGTGACTTTAAATGACAGTTGGACCTACTTGACGTTTGAGAAAGAGGCGCTAAATCTCACTGTTTGAATTTTATAAAAAAGACTCTCATAAAAAATTATCTTGCTTAATTACAAACGTGTAGAAAATATAAAGATTAATATTAGATGAGACATGACATTAAATATTAACTTTAAAATAATAAAGTTTAGAAAAAAGAAACAAGCTTGTGAAATACTCTCCTAGCTTATAATGATATAATTTGGGCTTTATTTTGTTTAATAAAAAATATTTCTTTTTTTAGAGGAATTCCAATTACTTTTTTATTTTTCAACAAATACAGTGTTTATATAGTGTACCTATAAGGTGTCAATGTATAAAAAAAATATCTTACATATCTTGTACACGTTATTTAATAAATTAATTACTCTCACGAGTGCGGGAGAGTCGCACACGTCGCTCGGCTTTTGTTGTCAATCGGCGTCCATGGCTAATCGATGCGGTGGCGATTATCTGCTCACTCACGCCTTCTTCTTGCTCTTTTTGCAACGCACTTCTGCGGCGATCTATTGAACGATGTGGCAACCGAGTGTCCCCAATACCGGAGTCCATCGAAGCCTATTGATCTCGCGATAGAATCTGCGGGTGCGACGCCACCGTAGCGGCTGCGGGTCACCATAAGCGGACGGTCCTTCTGCACTCTCATCATAAATCCTTCCGGACAGTTTTCTTGTTAATAACAGCGTTCGGAGCCCTCTATTTGTATTGTCCGATCACCATATAAGTGTTATGGGAACCGTTAGCGCGCACTTCGTGACGCCGCTATCCGTTTTCAAATCGGCCTTTGCGACATCAATTTACGACGCCGAGAGTCGCAGTGGCTGCGTCCGAAGACGGATTCTTTATATTATTCTTAATATTGAGGCTTTTCGGCGAGCGTGACGTCATCGCATAACGCTTCGGACCTCATTCCGGTTAGAATAAAACGCCTGAGAAATTGCAGCGATGGCCGCCCGCTGCGCTAACCTCTCTCGACTGCGCGCGTACACATACGAATATTCATACTTGATTAAACTTCCGAAGTTGAGCTTTTTAACGAAGTGGTGGCAGGAATTTGTCTATTCATATCTTATTACGGCTGACAATGGTTTCGAGTTTTTTCACGGCGATAGGCCACGGCCCGCGGCGTGCGGCGTCGGGTTGCCGGAATCTAATTTAGTGAGAAGTGGCGCACAATGCGTCGCGTCGACACGCTCGCTTCCAACTAATAAATTCGATTATAGCGTTGTGAACGACTCTAGCAAAAACGAACTCCCATAACGCGGGAACAAATTAAATGGAGCCTTCACGAGAGCCTCGCCGGTCACGTCTCCGTCGATGTGACGACTCATGTTCCGCCGTGTTAAGTCCGTTTCGTGGTCGCGGCATGGATTAGGATGTGGGATCAGGGCGGCCGGTGGGATCGGGGACAGAGGGATCGGTGGGATGATTGTTAATTATCCGGAAAGCGCATCGCGTGTGGTGCGGGGTCGACGGCCGGCTGCGCGGGCAGGTGCCCGCTGCCCGCCTCCCTCCCGCCTCTGACATAACACTGGACTGGTTCTGACATAACTCGCTCTCACTCCGCCACATATCTCTGCGGCTACGACTTTTTCCCTGCGATCGATCGCTCGCTCATCCGGGAGCGCCGGGATTGCATCCACATTTACAATGAGTAAATACTACATAAGCCAACCGCGATAGCCCATCGGGACAATTACATATTGGAGCACAAACGATCATAACTCGCTCTAATTGTAGAGAAACAGCGGAGTGCGTGTGCTCCATAAGTTATGCTCCACAACAATAGTATCGGCCGATGGAAGATCTACGGAGCAGTTAATGTTGGACACGATGTTTGGCACTGTGATATGCATTGTTGGCTGTATCTGTCGATCGACGATCGTCTGTGGAATGAGCCTCATTACACCATCGATTTTGGGAACATGGGATACCCCGCCCGCACACATATGGCGGGCGATAGTCCGATCGTATCTACGGCATTAGCGCATAATGCGCCGCGTGACGGACAACACACATTATCAGATAACCCGCGCACAATGCCCCCCGAACGACTCTAATGTATCGCTTAAGTGGTGAATTAGTCGGACGGAAAGATATGTGCGACTCTATCCAACGGTCACGATCGATCCCCGCGCACCACAATACGGCTGCCACTAAATGTTGTGATATGTTCTACCAGATCGCCTTTCAAGTCGATTTGTTTTGACGCTCTCTGCTCACTTGGCCGCTGATATGCGATACGACAGTGTTGATCGATGCCGAGTGGTGTTCGTCTGACCGGGAAGATTCTGACCACAGTGGCCACTTTGACACACATCCCGTCGCGTGCCACAAACGCTCTTATCGCATTCCGTTTGTTATTCTATATTTAAATCAAAATCAAAACGATGCTCTAAATTATATTCTGGTTACATTATTTATCTTTACATTGTGGCAATTATTAAAACACATTTATTAAAGTGTGGCGGGAAGACTGTCTGTTCACGTAATGCTAGGCGGCTATTAATACAGAAACCCTGTAGCTGACTTATAAAGTGCATGTCTAACCTGATAGCAAAAAGAATATGGATTAGGGAAATGAGCAACCCTTGCTCACGCACCCAAATATAGTAATCTAAAAGGTGTTCTAATTATTAATTAACTAGCTGGCGCTCGCGACTTCGTCCGCGTTCAAAAAGAAAAAGTAGCCTATCCTGTGTCCCGTACGTCTAAATGTTTATCTACCAAGTTTCATGAAAATAAGTTAATTCGTTAAAGAGTTATGGAGGAATATACATACATACAATACCTACACTTACAGATTTATTATTAGTATTGTCACACAAACTCTTTGGCAACGACACCCTTGTGGAGTCTCAGCTTCCAAGCCTGCAGCATCGCCGGAAAGTAGCATGCCTATCAATTTTCTATCGTTTACGCCATGGAGAATGTGCGTCCATCCTATGGGATCTGATCCGGCCAGAGCCGTTCCACTTGCGGAACACGAGGCGCGGGAGGGGGTTTCATCCCTTCGTGGTTGATGTTCCCCGGTCACGCACGAAGCGTTATAGTTCCACCTTCCTTGTCCGAACTGCTAAGGAGTGGAACTCATTGCATTACAACCTCGGGGTCTTCAAGTCAAGGGTAAATGGGCACTTACTAGGTAAGCGTGGTCCATCTTTGGCCGCATCTGCACCTACGAGTAACATCAAGTGAGATCGCGGCCAAGCGCTGCCTCGATGTAGTAAAAAAAAATTTTTTTTTTTTGACTATGGTCTTCTCCATTCACAGTCGCCCAGCCGATAGATAAATATCATCTGTCGTCACCTATTTACTGCTCTGTGAGCGTACGTATGGAACGTTCTAGCTATTAGATCGGTTCGGTATTTACTCTGGTGCATGGTTTTGCCAAGTAGCAGAAGAATCTAAGTAATGTGTTTCTTTTTTTCAGTAAAGAAGTTTCTAGAATTTTTATCTAATATACAGTCTGTCAACGGAGGGAAAGCCTTTCTTTTTGTCTAGCGAATACACTGAGGAGTGCACGTAGAGAGTAGCTGATAGTTTTCTGAGCCACCCTCGTAATTTTGGTTACCCGAAGTATTGTGTTTGTTGGTTGATTAAATATATCGCCAAAAAGCGTTGACGCGTGGCGTCTTAATATTACATTGCTTGTTTGTCTGGCATACGAGTACTTAGCTTATTTTTCTTACGAATTAGTAACTTCAAGCGATGGTATGGACAGAGATACATTTTCATATTTAATTTTAATTTTCACTTGTTATTTTGCCATGTAATCGGTTGGTACATTTTTGTTTGATGGACGATGAAGTAGGTTTTATTTCATATCTTATATTTTGATTCCAATCGCCATCGATTGCCTCGGTTAATCCGTGAAGTATTTTCATATCTCTTACCAATGCTTGATTGTTAATGAATTTGCCTTTGCTAGTTACCTACATTCCAATTAGTAGCTAATATAATTTTGGCCTGAGATGATTTAGTGAGATAGATGTGAAGGATTGCATGTAGCGAATAATATTCTAAGGGGTCTCTTCGAACGTTTCAGGGTTTTTTTTATTATACGGTGGAATTTATAATTCCCAATTTTCGAGTCGTCGAAATTTGTACACCGAACGTCGGTGGCATACGAATCCGCACGGGCCGCTAGTATCTGCCTACGTCGTGTCGGGCTTCGAGTCTCGGCGAGCAGACCCGCCGAGCCTCTTAGTTAGTCGTCACATAAGCGATACGTCGGCGTGATACTGAAAGCAGCGTAGGAGCTACGGCTCATACAAGTTTGACGATCTCCTATTTTTTTCTTTCTAAACTTATTTAACGGATAGAATTAATTTTTTTTACAAATACCTCGTCAGCTACTTTCCAATATACGGCCTCCTCCGGTTCAATCTCCACAAACCCCTGGCTATTTATTTTCTTTTGTGTAATTATCATAGCTCGGCATAAGTCGAAGCGATAGTTGTACATTTAATTTCTTAATTTAATTTCTTATTTTAATTTTTTTTTATTGTATAGAATCAATCTTTTACTTTAATAAACAGATCTTTCTTTTATTTATCTCTTTTTTTTCTTTAAATTGTGTTGTTCACCTGTCGCGCCACCTCGCGGGAAAAGTAATAGTATTGATTATAATAATATATTAGTAAAAGTAACTTTAGATTGTAGATGTTTAGTTTATGTTGGATAGTTCCAGATCAGCTGTGGGATCGCCAGTCGTATCTACTCCATCTTACTAGTGTTATCACAATAACTAACATTTTTATTGCAAATGTGTTTTTTTTTTTGTGTAATAAAATAGAAAATAAATATATTAATAGGTGTCTTTAAAAAAAAACTGCAATCCTAATCCCCTAGAATGGTAATGGTTTTTGGAAATAAATAAGTTAGGTATCTGCATGCGTGCAATAGGTACCGTTCATGAAATTATGGCACGAGCCGGCCTCGCGCTCCGCTATCGCTAGGAAGCGACAGGATGCGCCACTGATAGTGTCTTCCGTCCTACGACAAGTACTAACATATCCACTGAAAAGCAGATAATCGACATAATTCGCGAAGCGGCTAAAGTTTTGTACAAAAAATATATGTAGCGAGAGAAAAAGCCTTGATGGGCGAGACGGGCACAGGAACAGAAGTAAGCGAAATGCAATAAAACACAATGTTGAGCACAATGGCTGAGAAGGTTTTGCCTATAAACACTGAAGATTATTCGTCGGCCAGGTTTTTGCTTCGCGAGTGGCGCAGGATGGCACATTGTCTTGCCCACTACCAGCAAAGTGCATCGCACACTACCAGTACCTTAGCTCTGTCGACGTTTCGCCACTATACTAGTGACGTCGTCCACCGTTCGTATAAGAGCTCACTGTTTTGAGTTCTAACGTCTCTCGTTTTTCAATGTTACCTTTGACCATTTGTTTATGCACTGTGATCGTCTACTGCATTTACTTTGTACTGTGCTGAACGTATTACTTTTTATGAAGTGCAAGCAATGAACAGCCGAATGGTCTACTGTTTGTGGTTTCCACCATTCCAGAATTCAAAGCGGCAGCTTCTGATGAGTTACGATTCGCTCTCGGCTCAATGTAGTAATCGAGCCAGGAATGAGATCTGCTACATCTGTTTATGAAGTTGAAGGAAATGACTTTGTTGCCTCTCCCTAGGTAGTTAGTTGCGGAGTGAATAGATTGTAAACTTGCGGTGGCTAACGAACGCCTGCGCATTCGCACCTCGATCGTGACTCGCGACGCTTTCTTACAATGGATCTCAGACATGCCCGTATAGATTTGGTGGAGGGAAAAAATACCTGATATACCTAGGTACGGATAGTCCAGATCTATCCATGCAGATTAAAACGGCACGGGATTAACAAGCTGCCGATGCATTTGATTGAGCACCCGTAATTGGCTACAAGCGAAAGAAATCACACGACCTCGTTTGAATAAGTCGAGCGGAGCTTTGAATAAGTAAACTACGCCGACGAGTATTCGAATCTTCCACTGCTCAAGTGCTCACGTGTGACCGAACGAAGGAAATTGCAGAAACACGCGCGTCCTCCATTCGATCGCTAATTCGAGTAACGGCACTCGTGCGTATACGTATCGGTCACAAAAATATATTACACGCATACAATTATTATACCAATAAATTGTTAGTTTATTGAGCGCCATCTGCGCTCTATTACATTATATTGTGTTTGGCGCAAAGTGTCACACGTTCATAAAAGATTTGAATGAGTGTCGCAGTGGGCGCAGTATGTCACAGTGCGGGATGCGCGCGCGCACACACCAAACAAGTGCGCACCCCTCTATTGTTGACGTTAACAATAGAGTTTTCTATGTCATAGGGACGACAAACGAACTGCACAATTACACACACGACTCCGTTGAAAAGTGATTGTTTATAATTCCTATTATTGCTATATTGGAACTTACGAGGTAGCTTAGCTTCGGAATAGAAATCCTCTGGGCTTATTTAAATATGTGCATACGAGTATTAGTAGGTATGTTAGTGGAATCTTTATCTTTTTCCAATAGATGCACTTCATTGTTGACTTGATAAAATCTTTTCACGAACTGGCAAGCGACTAAGTGTATGTCTACAACTTAACTGCGTTTGAAAAGTTATATTACTAACTTCGATAGACTGGTTGACAGTTCCCTCGATTAGTTAGGTCGCTACTGTCGCGTATACCTATTCCCATCGACAAGGATAGGCACGAAATGAGCTCTCACATTACTGATGCACAAAACACTGTGTGTCCTGCTAGTTCTGAGAGATAATCGTGCACAAACGCAAACAAAAGTTTCTAAAACATAAGTACAAAGTGTACAAATATCTTTTTTTAAAGTACTTTAATGTAATGTTTTTTTTAATGTACACAGGGCTCATTTACGATTTTATTATTGTGTATATAGATTACAAATGACATGTTAGATATTAGTCACATTGAAAGTGTGGTGTGTGGTCACCAGCAGCAGGGCAGTGGCTTCGCATTCGCATTGTGGCGCGAGTGTGCGACAGGAAGTGACGAGATTCTTAGAGAGTTGCCAGGTTGGCACTCGATGCCAATTGGCAATACATCAACCAGGAGGATGTGCGTTTTTATCGTCCGCTATTAGATGTCGGCCGATTGTTCGCGAGCGCTTTTTGCCTCCGTCTTTGAGTTACGATAGTGCACGCATGCGCTTGTGGGAACCTCTGCGGCCGCGTAATGGCATATCATCGTCCAATAATATTTGGTGGCGAGCGTCGAGCGTCGAGTGCTCGGCAAACGGGCAAACACACCTGCCCGGGGCCGCGTGTTTTTCTAACAATCGCCAGCTTTTTAAACAACAAACTGTTCAAAGATGTTAATTTGGGCCTCGTTTTTCTAAACGCGGCTTGTGTCAACACTACAGCGGTCACCAAAGAGGATCCTTTCCTTCCAGCGATATCCATTCCGTTTCATTTCTTACTACAGACAATTCGAGGTTGTACCTTTTTTCAAATCAAAACAAAGTCTTACAAAAATAAAGACAAGGTTGAAATCTTCTATTATTTGTGTAAAGCACCCGTGCCACAAGATAGGTTCGTATTTTATTGCGTCAATGTAGGGTTTTCATTATTTTTATGAATACTTGAAATAAACATAAGTCACTCAACAATTTTTTTCGCAAATCGAAAATAGTTGCGCAATTAAAAATATACAAGTTTGATAACAATTTAAAGATAAAAAATATATATTTCAAAATAAAAAGTAGCAGATCAGTAGGTATATATTTTGTTTGAAAACCACTCACTAGAAGTCCCATTAAAATCTGTTTCGGCCCAAGTATGCAAACAGAAAAAGAAACATAAAAATAAAAAATGCATATTTTACTTCTTGTCACACATGAGCTTTTTTCTTTTTTTACGTTAAGGTCGTCTTACAGGCTGACAATCCACTTGATGGTAGATGCCTACTGTCGCTTATGATATCATACGAGAAATGTCAAAGGTTCTGTAAGTACTTTCCCGACCAGTGCCGTAAATAGGGCGGTGCCACCGGTGCCCAGGCACAGGGCGTAGACTGGGGGGCGCAAGAATGGCCAGACCTGGCAGGCCTATTATTTTTTCGGTTTGCTTCTGATAAGTTCCCGCTTCGCCCCTAGTGCTCGATTCCAAATCTTAAGCATCAGGGTGGGCAACGCATTTGCACTAGTGAACTTACGTTTGAGTTTTAGTGAGTGAGACACAGTGGGTGGTATAATAGGCGAAGGGTCCACTTAACATCAGATAGCTCGTCTGCTTGTTTGCCCACGCCCACAGCAATTCTTTAAATAGATTTTTCTTCCAAAATATTAGATAATTAATTGGTCCACCAACACCAAGTTCCTTTGTGATTTATTTTATCACCCTGAATGAAATAAAGTAGGCCTATACATAGCATTGCTCGGTACCCTACCTATAATATCTAAAAAAAACAAGGGCGCAGTTATAGAAGCTCGCACAGGGCGCAGAAAAGGCTATTTACGGCACTGTTCCCGACCATAGGCTTAAGGATAAGGGATAGGGAAATGAGAAATGCCTTAACAAAAAGTCTCAAATGGATTCTTTGCAAATAATCACTTGCTTAAATACGGTGGGAAAATATCGCTATTCGCTAAAAACTTAAGTCCTCGAGAAGATTAGCGATATAATAGTCAGAGACTAACGTACTTACGTATACCTATGCATATGCAATATGTATAGAAAGATACATTTATAAAAGTCGGCGTAACTGAGATGACGTGCATTCTAATTATTGTACAATTAGATATAAAATAATTCGATGTGATGTCCGTATCTATTGGACTTATTGAGAAACGAAATCGTTCTCTTGCAGAGAAGCAATTTGTGCGCAATTATTTTTGACGATTAAAGATTCGGTATAAGCCTTTCGCACGATTATTTCGGTTCCACCAATAATTATGATTGATTGCTTCTGTTAGGATTGGCAATTTTCAATGCGTTCGATAAAGGATTAGTCTGAGCCGCGTCTAGACAGGACTTGCGCCGAAAACGGACCAGTCACAGACCAGTTGCACAAACAGAGACAGATTAATTTCATTTCTTTGCTCTATCACACCGGTTATACATACTAGCTGTTGCATGCGATTTCGTCCGCGTAACTATATAAAAAGCTTTATATAGTTACTCTTTCTCTGTTACTCGCTTTCTGTTGGTGAAAGAATTTTTAAAATTTCCACTAGTTTTGGAGCCTATTCAATGCAAACTAACAAATCTGTCCTCTTTATAATATTATTATAGTATAGACGCAGTCTGTCAAGGCATTCTCAGTAAGTATGATCTTTTTGCTCAAAATAAAAAAGAAAGTGCCCATTTATTAGGCATTTATTAGGAGTATATATATTAGGCTTGTTGTTGTTTTGCCACAGTTGTTGATTTGCCATTATTTTTTTAATAATATTTCAGTTTAATATAAAATTAACAAGGACACACAAATCATTATTAACATTCACACAAATAAAAAAACATTCAATTTTGATTTGTCTGTCTGTCAATGTTTATAAAGTCTGTGGATTACAAAACTATATGCATCACATACTAGCCTATGTATTATAGTTATTAGTTATTACGCTGTAAACATTTCGAAGCAATGACCGGTTGGCTTCCAGTGTTCATTAGCAAACAAGTGATTGATCATAGCTAATTACTTTGAAATTGGAGCAATTGCTTATTAGAAAACGCCATTATCTGATTGTCTTTTTTGTTAGAAGGAACGGTAGATAGGTTGATGATCTACTTTAGGGCGACACTTTACCGTCTCCAATGAACACAAGGGCCATACGTACATACAAACAATACTTACATTTACAGATTTTTTATTAGTATTTATTGATTGATGACATCTCAACTATTCAACAATTATTATTCTACATTTTAGAACTTTAGATGTTAGTTTACTTAGATTTTTCTAAAAATGGTTCTATTAAAAACTTACCGATGTTTTTGTACTGATGACTTCATAATATGATAAGAATCTGCCAACAATCTCTTCGTGTAAGGAATACATATTTGATTTATTTAATTTTTTTGAATGTTTAAGTTTCTACATTTTTACATTACATTTGTTAAAACAAATGCACTAAATTATGTGTCAAACAATAATATTTCTAAAATACTTTCTCGAATAGTAGGTAATCTTACACAATAGATGGTTTTTTTTCCTTTTGAGACGTACACCAATGGCAAAAACCGCACGGTGTTTTTGAACAACCCATAAGAGAATTGGCTCCCGATGCATGGTGGGTTTGAAATTCCGTCCTCCATTGTGCATGAAACCATAAAACGAAAATAAGAAGTTTCAAGTTAAATTATTACTCCGTAGTATGAGTATGAGTGCGAGTTGTATAGAGTGTAATGCACTGTTAATCCCAACTTGACTCCAATTAAAGTCGGTCACTCGATTCTGCGGGAATTACAACTGAGAGCGACACACTCAGTCTAACTTTAATGTGTATATTTGGTCTGAACCGCGACGCGACTGTCACCTCACGTCTTTCGGAATCGGACGGGATCCTTTCACAGTAATTAGATAAGCTCCGTCGTGCACTAACGCGATTAAGATAATCCTTAATTACGGACCAGAGATTTTCGATGGGCCACGAATATTTCTATTACTTTTTATTTAGTTCTACAACAGACTCTTCGATAATCCATTGACCAGATTACAGATTTTTATCGGCTCCATTGAACTCAGTCCCGAAACTAGACCCCGAACTAGACTTAAAGATTAATTAGACTTAGTATCGAAGTAAATAAATAAGTAATATTTGAGGCCTTTTTCACTTTTGTTGTATTCTTAAACAGTAGATATGAAAATGTGTTTTGTGTTTCGTTGCCAGCCAGCCAGCGTTTAAAAAGTATGTAATAAAATGAAGTAGATTCGACATAACCAGAAAGCTAAAAATAACAGGGTGCAGTGATTGTTGGTGCACGGGGGTGAGGTGGCGGGGTGGCGGGGCGGCGGAGGGCGGGGGCACTAACTCATTAAACCGGTCTCCGGAAAGGACCACAACCCCGGGCTCGATGCAGCCTCCGGCGCATTTCACCGCAACCTTTTGCAGGTGTATACCTATTCTAAACATGTAGTGCACAAATACATCCCTTATTGTTTATCCTTTATCCCAATATTTAATTATAAATTAAATTCATTTGCATTAGAAATTCATTTGGCAACTCATAAGCCTATAAAAACCGTTGCGCTGTTTTACCGTTGAAATAAAAACTTATTTTTTTAAATCGTTTGTACATGTGAGTAGTTTTTATTAAGTAAGGCAAACAAATGCTCCAAATTACTTAGTCGCCAAGGCGGAGTTCATCCGTCGTCTGGCTGCAGTAATTAGCAATTGATCTCAATCCATACACTAAACAGACGCATACGGCGCCGTGGAGATCATCGACATGTTTACTTGCAAAACAATGGTGCACGCGGTAGAAGTGTGTGCCACAGCCCGCGGGAAGGCCGCCCCGATGCACCTGTTCACAAACTCACACGACTCATGGCAACTCGAAGTTATGCTGTAGCCAAAGGCATTTTAATTAAAATGTGGACGAAGCCTACCTACCTGCGCGACCTACGGCCGCTGCCGTGACTATTGCAAATTGGTAATTGAAGCGTACACCTCCGTCCATTGCACCACACATGAAGCTCTCTTTCACTCGCTTCGAGCTTTCGGATCTTATTAGAATGTTAATTGGTGATCGCGTTCGGGAATTAAATGAGAAGAAAACTGGTTTGCGTATCGGCGCATTCGGCGCAGACGGAGAAGCCACACGTCAAAACGAAATGGAAGGAAACGAGTAATAGTATTGGCCTTGGATGAATCAGTTCACAGCCCTCGCCCTGTTGGCCCGCAACCAACGTTCGCAGCGAATCTCGTCCCTAGTTAAATCCCTAACAGGTGAAAGATTAACAGGTGAACACAGTCATTTTTTCATTTTTCATTCTTCATTACCTAACCTAATCCTTGTATTTTGACTTTATTGTAATGAGAACGACTTTTTCTCTGATTTAAATATTGTATACTTATAAAAGTGTAGAACTTGCTTGAAAATATTTTTGAATTAGTGATTGAAAATCATTAGTATTTTTGAATAATAGTGAGAAAACATTTCCCACTAACCTTGTTCGCTGAAACGAACTTATAGGGAGATAAAACGTTGAGCTGTGATTGGTGGAGATAACAGACAATGTGAGTGTACACAGTACATGTACTTTTTAGTCTGTTCGTTCGTGGAACTCTCACTATTCAGACGCTCTCACTGTATACTGCGTTTTTTAATTTTAATTCGTATTATTGTTATTTTAAGGTTTGAATTTCGTTTAACTAACGTTTAACGTATATTAACTAACATATATTTTTCCTTTTATGATTATATCATTAACCAAAATGTCTATTATCTTAATTAATAAATAATTAACAACTTAATAGCTAGAATACTTTATACAAAATAAAAAGTATAGGGTTGTGGGTAAGTACGTAGGTATTACTATAATATTTTATTGTAGTTTACAAAGCTAAAAGTAGCGAAGATGTACGTTCATCTATTATTGTATACACCCACTCAAAATTTGCTGTCCTTGTCTTTTGTATGGAATTGAGTGAAAGAGAAAGCGCTATATTAGTTCGTTTCAGCGAACAAACTATAGTAGGAGATAAAAATGTGCATATACGAGTATTTTGAATAATATATTTTAAATTTGCAACGTGACAATTTCTTCAATTGGAGATTAGCAAGTGAGACAGCTCGAATAATTGAGTCTGGGCAGTCTAGGGCAGGAATTAGTAGCAATTTATGTAAGGCATTAATGGACTGACTGCTCTCGTAATAATTATAATCGAAGTATCATCATTTACTTAATGTGTAGCGCTTTTGGTTTCACTAATTGTTTAATTCCATCTTCTTAACACAGTCCATTAGTGAAATGACCTAGCCAGAAGAAACCTGCAAAATATAGGCATCTTTGGCTGTTGAAAGGAGTCAGTGGATCGCAGTGCGATAAGTGGCAGACCTGCGGCGCAGCTTTATCGCATTGATCGCTTCGGTAGCGACGGATGTGTTCTGGGATAACATCTCGTGGCTTCCGTCCATTTATCTGCCACTCGCGAACGGTACCTACACTCTTTCCTAGTTCTAATTAGCTCATGGGGCACAGCTAGGTTTTTTGACACTGCTTATCCAGTATATATTTCGGGTTAGTAATGTTAAAATTTGGGGCATCGTCATCAGTAGACAAACTTCAACAGTTCAGTGATCTTTTACAGTCAAGGTGAAGGCGAAAGAACTTAAAAATTGAGTGCTGAAGAATTTATTTATAAATTGCAATGCGGAATGTATGTGTTAGTTGTTAGTCAAGTGAGGCAGTGGTGGTATGTGACTGAGTCACGTGTAGCAGAGGCAGTTGTCGGCATCGAGGCAGACGCCGTTCGGCCAGCCCAGCCAAGCGCAGATCTGCGCACACGCGCCGTTGGTGCACGCGCGAGCAGAGCGCACCACCAGCGCGGGGGCACTCTCTAGACCCTCCGCTACCTCTGCGCCATCTGTAACATTGCCTTATGCTGGTGGTGGTTCGTTTTATGAAAATCCAACACGAACCTATCATTTTTTCAGGATAAAAAGTGTCCTGTAGTTTAATCCAGGGTAATCGTCAATACATCAGTGAAAACCGCTATCAAATCGGTTAAGCTGTTTCTGAGATTAGCGTGCACAATCAGACAAAAATTAATAAACAATTTTTTTGACCTCGGTAACATAAGTACCTACAACGTGTACAATTTGTTTTTTGAAAACAATTGTACGACACGACCCGTTTAGGATTTTATTATATTTATAGACAAGTGGAGCTATGTAGGTATGTACTAGCAGTACCAGCTACCTGGAGCTACCATCGCAAGCTTGGAATCTTCAAAAAATTTAGGGTACCCATCATGATAATATTCTAGACTGCTCATAATATTCTAGACGTGGTGCATTTATTATTTGGTCAATATTGATAGGCCAGAATTGCTATCCTCTATTAGGTTAGAAGAGCCCTTTAGAGCTATTACACGTTCTTCTAACCAGAACAAACCATAAGTCGTCTGTTGCTGTAGACGTTTTGTGTACCGTATTTGGAACATTTAAAGAGCATGCCATCATTTAGTCTTGTCAAAAGTATATTATTTGTCCTCATAGGTAATATGTGGTAGGTAATTAATTATCTAGTTTCTTATCGTATTAAATGTAAACAGTAAGTACTTGTAGGTAAGTATAAGTATGCACTAAACTTCATTCTTTCACCTAAGTATAGAAAACTACGTTATCAGCGAGTAAAATAGGCTATCCAATTATATCCATACTAATATTGTAAAGAGGAAAGATTTGATTGTTTGTTTGTTTGCTTGAATTGAATAGGCTACGAAACTACTGGATCGATTTGAAAAATTCTTTTACTATTGGGAAACTATTTTATCAGCGAGTAACATATAAAGTTACGCGGACGAAGTCACGTGCAACAGCTAGTAATAGAAAAATAGACAAAGTAAATTCGGTATTTTCTGAAGCCAAAACGAATGTAAGTATTTAATTACCGAGCATTGGAGGAGCGCAGTGGACGAACTCCATCAGCACCACGACGCCGATCAACAGCAGCACTAGCAGACGGCTCAGAGAAGACATCGCGAACTGTTCTATACCTGATCGCTATCGACCCTCCCCATATATAGGCCTCGGTTATCTTTACAAACACTCATAATGCAACTGCATATCAGTCACAACACTCGAGAGCATTGTAAATACTTATGACACTAGTGCTTGTCGGCGGCCGCACTTGTGCGAATACGGCAAATCTTTCATGTCCCAGCTCATTCATTCTTCGCTCGAGCATTGAAAACAATATCTACCATTTCACGAAGCCATGTTGCATTTCATGAAGCAAGACCTATTCCAAAATAGATTCTTTCTGAACTAGGACATACTGACATTCACAAAAATCTGCTTATTAGAAGTCCGTCTCAAGAGGTTTTCTTTGTTGAGCTATTGCGTGGCACCCAAGTAGTATCAGCTTTCTAGTACATACCTAGGTACTCATATTTTAATCAGAATAATCGATAACAGAAAAAACTCTGATAGCTGTGATTCCCAGTAATAGTTCTTTACCTACCTACTGTTAGGACTCTTAACTCCAATGTTGTTCACTTGACCCCAAAAATAATTAAACGTCCCAAAATTTACTTTATTCATTACATATAAAAGAGAGAACTAAATCGTCTCTTCAATTAGGTGATTACTTTATAGGTTGCTAACCCCAAACGTTGCTCGATAACCAATACTTGTACTTGGGTGGTCTTATTATTTATTTCCAAAAAAATCTCAAATTTAACTTATTTATTGAAAAGTTAAATATATATATATGTGTAGTGTAACTCATGTAACAAGGCAACCGGTTCAGAAAAAAAAAATGTTGAATAAATACCTACTTCTAATATCATAAATGTGAAATTATAGGACATACAAACTTTGTATGTCCTATAAATAATATACACATAAGTTGTGGATGTCCTATATATGTGTATATTACCTATATTGGATGTTTGTTACCCTTTCACGTAAAAACTACTGATTTTCTAAAAATACAAAAAATTGGTCGCCACTCTCATCATGCGATAAAGACGTCAGGCATTATTTATTATTCATATAATATTTTCTTTTTCAACGCGGACGTAGTCCCGGGCATCATTTAGCATTTAAATATTTTTATATAGGTACTTAATAAAATTTACAGTCGCGATGTGGTGCTATTTAAAATAATGAACATTTTCGCTACGCGTGTAATAGTTGCACTTGCGATTATGCACCTAATAAATGTGAGCTTTGGGTGATGTGGAAAAAGCGTCAAAGCTCCGAGTTGGCGAGCATGTTTATCTGCGGTGCAGCCGAGTGTGGGGGCGAGGGGGCGAGACGCGGGACGGACGCGGCCGGGCCAGTGTTCGTTCGAGCACCGCGACCAGTGAACGTGTCGGCGCCGTCCGCCAGAGAGCGCGAGTGAGTTCGAAATTGGTGCAGTGTGGACTGTGGAGCGTAGAGTGGCCGGTGGTGGAGAGTGGAGTGATGCGGCGAGCGCGCGCGCCCCGGCGGCGCCCGGCGCTCCCGCTCTGACCTCATGCGCCTCAGGAGTCTACTGCGGCACGCGCCGCTGCTGCTCGCCCTCGCCTGCCTGCTAGCCCTGCTACACGTACGTACTCCCATTAGTATTCCACGCGGCGCCACTCCAATGCCGGCGCACACGGCCTTTGGCCAAACACCCATTCTTGGAGCGATTACGTTGGGATGTTATTTCAAGACATCTACTTCCTACATTCCAACAGATCGCTTGCCACGTTCAGTGACATACATTAACTGCATCTTAAGAGAATTCCTTAAAACAAAATCGGTAAAGAATTAGCCATATCTTGATAATACATTCCCATGGGTTGGTCATGATGTACCTATCTAATAAAAACAAAGTACGAGTAACAGACGCAAGACATCAGTGTAGTTATTTCACTTAGAGCCTATTTCACCTATTACAAGTAGCGTTGATTTTTTACTTTTGGAAATAATTTTAAGTTTTATTAAATTATGCACTCGGTTTAGTGCATCCTTCAATAGGCGATTTTTTATTATTATTTTCTTTTTAATGTTTGGGACTTTTACCGTACAAACAAAGGTATATCAGCTCTATTATACCCGGTGACCAGTGACTTTAAATGATGGTTATGGTAAGCCTACTGACCATCTGACAGATGGTGAAAGGCCCTTAAAAAAAGTTTTTCAAATTAAGTAATACATTAGGTGTTTGTACTTTGTACCGAAAAGTTTCTAAAAAATACTTATATTTAACTGTTTATAAATTTCTCGTCTCTTTAGGAAGTTATCATTTATCTGATCCTTAGCGATAGAACCTTAACGAACTGGAATGGACGCGGTTTGAATGCATTTTATACAAAAGAAGAATTTCCCTGAAAGAAAGTTCCTCATCATACAGAAAATTAGCCAAGTTAACCAGAGGTTGACATTTGATTTGTAAGTGCAGTCAAGTTACAATAGAAAAGCTGCTAAAGCTGTAAGCGCAGCATCGACATTACGAGTTGTTTCACGTGGGAACTAGTATTCAAAAATTACCCTTTTTTCAGTCGCGCCTTTTGCTATCAATAAGTACCTATGTAGTTATACAATGTTAATAATGTACTTACACTACGCATATAATTAATTATGTACTTAGGTGTGTTCCTACATATATCTACCTATTACATATTATTATAACTAAACAATATTTAAGTAAATTTAAAAAGTGTTTTTATGTAATTATTCATAATTAATTTTAATTCATAATAATAATGATTATGAAAGAAAGGAATTTTCTAACTTGAGCATATTGTATTGTTCCTTAATGCTCGAGCCATTATTATCTTCTCTTTACCTATCATAGCATAATTATTTTAAAGTAGCTCTCCGCATCTATCTGCATGGCCGCTAGCTCCTCAAACCACGCAACGGATTTTGATGCGGTTTTCACCATCAGTTAGATAGTTAACTGTTTACGGAATTTTTATATAGACTTGTAATAAAAGTTTAATACTTTATAGGCATGATCCGGAAATGAATATTATTAATTTTAAATCCATCTTGCCCTTACAAATTCAAAATATAACAAAAGGCGAATAACATAAATGAATGTCATAGTTAAGTATTTAAAAAATGGATTGAGTTTATCGCGAACAGACAGACAGACAGACAGACGCGGCGAAGGACTTTGTTTGTTCTTGTTCAGAACACACAGGTTTTAAATAAAATTGGGTAGGACTATTATTTTAACTTCAATTAACTTATTACATGTTTATTATTTAAAAAATGTTATCAATTTAAAGAAAAATGCAAGATTTTCTTTATTTAACGCTATTTGCGTTTGCGGTTTTATCATTTTCCTAATATTTTTTTTATATAATGCTGATATTATGCAAATAGCAACACTAAATTTATTGCTTATTTTATGTTAAAGTAGCTATTTTATTAAACTCTTGAATGTACAAATAGTTTGGCATATTGCATTTAGATCCGTTCTTTTTTTCATTATTTCTTATAAGATTTTGTGACTTGCTCGCAACTTTTGACATTTGTTTTTTTAATTAGAAAAGTTTTCCGCTGCTGAGTATTCGTAAATTTAAATAAACAAATGCTGTTTCTAATGAGTGATAATTTTAGATTTGCGATAACTATATTAAAGAGATTTCAATGTTACAGTATACGAGTTACAATAGATAATTTTCTAAGCAAAATTCACAAATGAAAGTTTTCTTTGATGGGCAATAGGTACATAGCCTCATATGGTTTAAAACGCAGGTGGCCTATGGTAGCAACTCGTCTAACTTTATGTGCCGTCTAAGTATGTATATGGTTTAAAACGCGTGTGGTCTATAGTAGCAACTGGTCTAACGACACGGGCTGTCTAAGCTTCCATATGACTTAAAACGCAGGCGGTCTATGATAGCAACTCGTCTAAAACGTAATAATGTCATGCATTAAGAGGTTTGTAATCGTAAGTTAAACTTGGGTACCATCAAAAGCCACATTGATTTATTTCTTACAAATATTAAGGAAGGACGAGCCCGTTGGACGAGTCACGAGGCTTGCCTGACGTCGCAGGGGCCCCGGGTTCGATTCCCGGCGGGGTCAACTTTGAAAATTTTAATGTAATTTTCAAAAATTGACTGGTCTGGATTTGAAAGGTAGCGGTAGGGCACACTGCGTTTCGCAGTCATTTGGGCAGCTCGTCTGGTGGCAGTAACCACCACCTTATAGAATACCACCGTGAAATAACAGCATATGTGCTGTTGTGTTTCGGTGAGTGAGTAAGGGATGCTAGAGCCCATTACCCCATCCCTTGTAGCACTTATGGCGTTGCTTGTGATAAAGGCTGATAAAGGCGACGGTAGCCACCTACCATCAAGTGGACCGTCAGTCTGTCTGTCAACCTTAACATAAAAAGAAAAAGGAATCTACTTACTTTAACAGATTTATAATTAAGGAAAAATTTGTTTGCTATTGTTTTGACAATGTATATGTTTAGACAAACTACAAATTAGACGAGTTGCTACCATAGATCATCTGCGTTTTAAGCCATATGAGACTATCCCTTTTTGATTTTTCAAAATGATTATGTGAAATGAAAGTGTTAGGTACACCTTCACATAATCACATAACATATCTGTTCGTTTGTGTGACATTTTAACAAGTAGACAAACAGAAACTGGGATTAACATTTTGAGCTGAGGTCAATTTGTATTCTGTCTGCGCGATTACCTAGTTACTAGGAAATTCGTGTATCTAGATACTTATTGTCAAAACGACCGCCTTGTACTTATTTGAATGAGTTTTAAAAAAGAAACATATTACAATTATTTTAAGTAATACCTACTCATTGTTTTTTGTTACCTATGATTTCGGCCGAGTGAAAATTGAGAAAGAAAGTGTCCAATTCTAGAACAATTTTGGAATAATCTCATTAAATTCGGTTTAGTAATAAATGCTAAAGACAGATAGTTAATACGCTTGTATGTTATCTAAAATATTTTTTGTGAGAATAATTTCTGTTTTATCATCATTCATCGTACAAGTTCCCTTAACTATGGGACTAAACCATTATCCAAATATAATGTAACCTATTTGATAATGGGCAATGGATTTGATATTAGATACTACATTATAATTGGATAATGGTTTTGTACAGCCATTATTATTTAATTTTCCTGGCTCTTTATTTAATCACTTCTTGATTAAATAAGGAGCCAAACAATCGGCATTAGTTTTATTGTTAGGTTATATTGTTTTAAAAAATATATAACATATTCTATACATCATTATAATAAAATCTTAATCGAGCCGTCTGTCAGTATATAAAATATTTTTTTCAAAGAACAATTTGCACACGTTGTATTTATTTTATGTTATCGAGATGAAAAAAATAATATAGTTTTTGTCTATTTGTTTATGCGTTTGAGCACACTAATCTCAGATTATTTTGAATTCGGATTTCAGTAATGTATTGATGATTACCTAAATTAAACTATAGGATACTTTTTATGCTGACAAAATGTTAGGCTCCTTTGGGATTTACAAAAAGCGAACTGCAGTGCGAACGTATTTAGTTGCGGACAGGGGCTATTATTATTATTATTGTTCGCTAGTGGCTATTCCTGTCTGCTAGAGAACCAGTATCACTACGTCCATTGCTGAAATATTGTGATCGCCACGTAAACTAAAGCTCTCTACCTATACCTACCACGTTGAGAAACTGTAGTACTTTTTTGATAGAGGCATTCTTCACATCTTCACAAGCCATTGTGTGGCTTCCTAGGATGTGACTGCGCTTGTGCATCAACGGGCCACACTCGCACAGGATATGCATTGGTGTTTCCTCTGCCTCATGGCAGAAGCGACACTCTCCTGTACTAGTGAGACCCATTAGTTTAAGGTGCCTATTGAGGCGGCAGTGCCCCGTTAGTGCCCTAGTTAGCATGCACAAATTGCTCCTACTAAGCGACATAGCCTGGTTTGTCACGTTTCGACTATAGGCTTTTATGAGCGCTTTGGAATGGTTCAACCCTGGCAAGTTAGTCCAGCGTTTGTAAGATTTAGTAAAGCACTGGTTCCATATGGTCCAGTGAGCTAGGCTGTTTGGTAGTCCACACATAGGTTCAGGACCTATTAGCCTACCTTTTGCGCCTGCTCGAGCCAGTTCGTCGGCAAGTTCATTGCCTTCGACCCCCATATGGCCAGGTACCCATCTTAGGACCACTTTATTCTTGCGCCCTAAAATATTTAAGTAGTCTACACAGTTTCGCACCAGCTTTGAGACAATAGAGTCCGAGTCCAGTGCTTGAAGTGCAGCCTGACTATCTGAGTGAATGTAAATTACACGGTTGACGTAGTTTCTTTGCAGGTTGATTTCCGCGCATTCTAGGATGGCGAAGACCTCTGCTTGGAAGATGCTGGCGTATTGTCCCAGGTTTACACTGGTCCTGTAATTCTGGTCCCCGCCATACACTCCACAACCTACGTCAGGTCCTGATTTGGACCCATCGGTATACCAAGAAAGGCTACCTTCCTCCCAAGAGATCTTGTTATTTGACCAGTTTTCTCTTGAGAGTAACTCCACAGTGTAAGATTTTTCTTCTATGTACTGTGGTAACAATGTGTCAGTAGGCATGCCTAGGATAGGATCCCTTAGTACTGAGTCTTCTAGAGCTCTCAGTACCTCGGACAGCCAATTGTGTTTACCCCGATTCATCATTCTGTGCATACTGGTTTTCGCCTCCTTCTCTAAAAATAGATGCAGAGGCGGTAAGCCCAGGATTGCCTCCAGGGATGCTCCGGGGGAACTCGACATGGCTCCTGTTATCATCAGACATGCCAAACGCTGTAAGCCATTAAGCTTATCAATAATCGTCTTCTGGTTGGCTTTTCTGTACCATACTATAGAGGCGTATGCAATCATCGGCCTCACAATAGCAGTGTACAGCCAATGGGTGAGCTTGGGACACGGACCCCAGCTTTTCCCTACCATTCGACGACTGATACATAAGGCTGCCTTAGCCTTATTTATCACATTTCCAATGTGTGCATTCCACGTTAGTCTCTGGTCGAATGTGACTCCCAGATATTTGACCTCTGAGGAAAATTCAACTCGTTTGCCATTTACTAGAGGTGGCTTTAATTTGTCTAGCAACCTCTTTCTGGTAAACGGTACTATAGCGGTTTTGTCACCGTTAACTGACAATTCATTTGCTGTGCACCACTCGCAAATGACGTTTAGAGCTTTCTGTAGTATGGCCGAAATAGTGCTTTGGCAGAAGCCTCTTATGATCACCACTAGGTCATCAGCATAACCTAGGGTATCGATCTTGTGCTCTGCCAGCCTGTACAGAAGCTGATCAACTGCAAG
This sequence comes from Synanthedon formicaeformis, assembly GCA_945859745.1. Classification (NCBI taxonomy): domain Eukaryota; kingdom Metazoa; phylum Arthropoda; class Insecta; order Lepidoptera; family Sesiidae; genus Synanthedon; species Synanthedon formicaeformis. The sequence goes on from OX243970.1 coordinate 10,550,263, forward strand.
AGTCCAAAGCAGTGGCGATAGAACTCCGCCCTGCGGGCACCCTCTTGTAGTTGCTACGGTAAACGAGGTATCATGTAGTTCGACCTTCGCTTTACGTTTGGATAGCATGGCCTTTACCCACCTAACTGTAGTCGGGTCCACATTTTTGTTTTGTAGTCCCCTCACTAAAGTGTTGGTGGGAGTATTGTCGAAAGCGCCTTCTATATCCAAAAATGCGCACAGAGCTATCTGCTTATCTTCCAGAGCCCTTTCCGCCCTGTCAGCTAGTTGTAACAGGGCCGTCTCAGTGGACCTTCCCTTCTGATAGGCGTGCTGGGTGCAATGAATGGGTTTCGAGGCCAGGGCTTTGTCCCTTATGTATCTGTCTAGAATCTTTTCTAGAGTTTTCAGCATAAAGGACGTTAGGCAAATTGGTCTGAAGGACTTGGGCAGAGCGTAATCCTTCCGACCTGCCTTTGGTATAAATAATACCTTAGCCCGGGTCCATTGTTCCGGTATATATCCCCAGGCATAACTTGCCCGGTAAATCTTTACCAGATGCGGCGTGAGTACGTCTATGCCTTTTTGTAATAAAATGGGCAGCAGTCCGTCTTCACCACTAGACTTCAGGGGTTTAAAGGATCTAATAGCCCATTTCACAACTTTGGGTCGGATGAGATCAGCCGCTCTGTTACGGTCCTCATTTCGAGGCCTTTGGTGTAAAGGCGTTCTGTCTGACCCGGTCGATAAGTTGTGAGCCCCCGGAAAGTGAGTTTTTATCAGCAACTGAAGAGTTTCCTCCTCAGTGTTCGTGAAGGAGCCATCAGGTCTTTTAAGCAGCCCTAATTGACTAGGCTTGTCCTTCGCGAGCAGTCTATGGATTCTAGCCCCTTGAGGCATTTGTGTTAATTCCTCGCAGAGCTTCCTCCATGCAGCACGCTTGGACTTCCTTATCTCCTTATTGTATTCAGTCAAGGCTTTTTTGTAATTCTCCCACTCAAGGGTTCTTCTTGCCTTGTTGAAAAGACGCCTGGTTTTCTCCCGTAGCTTCTGGAGCCTCGAGTTCCACCAGGGTACATTCCTTTTGGAGTGCTTTGTTCTGAGTGGACAGCTTTCCTCAAAGGCACTCCTTATTGCCCTCGTGATAGCCTCCACTGCATGTTCTAGCTCCTCCGGTGTACATATACTTTTAGGGAAGTCCTCAAGATTTTGCCTTAGTTTGTTGTTATAAACATCCCAGGCTGTAGCTTTCGGGTCCCTGTAAGTTACAGTTTGATCTTTTGTAGATGTTGCTAGATCAAAACGAATTTGTCTGTGATCAGACATAGAGCTTTCTTCACTGACATGCCAGTTTGATATGAACTTGGCCATATTGTCAGTGGCGAAGGTTATGTCTAAAACTTCCTGCCTTACGGTTGTCACGAAGGTCGGCTTGCTCCCTCTGTTGAGTACCTGTAAACAGTTAACTAAGAGAAAGTCATGTAGTAACTCACCTCTATTATTTGTGTCGGTGCTGCCCCACGTTATGTGATGGGCATTGGCATCGGCTCCAACAAGTAGCTCGGCTTTGTGATGATGCGCGTACGCCACCACTCGCGCAAGCTCCACCGTGGGGTCCTGTCCTTCATAAGGTAGGTACGCAGAACAGACGATGATTCGTGTTCCCTCCCTGCCCTTAATGTTGACAAAAGCTGCCGCCATATCATCAGTGCATAACTCTGGCACTGGCAAACATTCAATATTTCTATTGAAGACTATGCTTGCTCTGGGCTTTGAGCCACAGGTATTATAGAGAATTTTACCTGCAGACTGGAGTCCCAGAACCGCACCATTTTGGGTCCAGGGCTCTTGTATAAGAGCGATATCAACCTCACCCCGCAGGAGAAGCCGCTCTAGCACTGCTGTGGCAGCCATCGCATGGTGAAGATTGATTTGAACCACCCTCATCCTTTTTTTTTTTTTTTTTTTTTTTTTCTTCCCCTAAGCGCCCTTTTTGGTAGAAGGGCCTTTGGAGCCGGCTATCGTCTTCGGCGGACGTTTTGTTCCACCTGCAGACTTAGCCTGCCCTCTGATGGCCTTTCCACCGTGCGCCTTACGCCCTCCCGTGCCAACCCCCCTGCTAGCGACCTGAGAGCCATCGCCTGCCTTTGCAGACAGTTGATGTCCCTCGCGCCGGCTGGAGCCCTTCGTTGGCTCAGTGGACTCTGCTGCGTTGTCACTGCCGCTCTTGACGTTAAAAATTATCTTTTTAAAGCCAATAGCGGCCCTGTACTCCGCAGCTTTTAAGACCTCAGCAGAAGGGTCGTCTATGAAGAAGGTCGCTACAGTGCCGCCCTTCTCAGCCCTACTGCTGATGGTCTTCCAGTGCTCAGTATTGAGCCCCACATTTTGCGTCCTCAGCAGCAGCAGAGCTTCATCTAGGCTCTCCGCTTCGCTGCTGGGCACAAAAGTGGTACAAATTGTAGGCTTAGGCAGTTCCTTCTCAGGTATGTATGAGAGGTTTGCCTCAGGCCACGGTTTAAGGCTTGGGATTCTGCTCACAAGCCACTCCTGGCTGTACTGGTTCTCACACGTAATGAGAATCCAGCCAGGTTTTTTGGAGAATCCCAAGAACCTTGGACCAGTACCTTTTTCAGCCCTGGTGATTTCGAGGATGATGCTGCGATGCGTCAGCCTCATTTGTTCTTCGCTCATGGGTTCGCTGTTGCGAATGCCCACTCGCGAAGCTCCCGCTGCCTCTCTAAACGTAGGCTTAGCTCTCGACGGGCCAGCCTGCGCTTCCTCCGTTTTAGCCGCCTTTTTTGGCTGGTTCGGAGACTCCTCTTCCGAGCGTTGGCGTTTCGAGGCGATTGCTTTGGGTGGCACTAAAGGAGTTTTGTTGTCTCCCTCCTTGCTGCTCACCCTCGCCTTCGTCGGATTCGGAGGAGGCCTTGCAATATCGAGCTGATCCCAGGGCTTTTTAGCAATAGCCCTGGCCTCAGCTACTGAGTAGTTGGCTGCAATAAGCCTCTTCAGGCGTTTCCTTGCGGCGCCTGAAAGCTTACTAAGCGGCTTTCTACTTTCTTTGGTGCTGACATGAACCGAGTCTGTTGCCAAAGGCATTTCAGCGGCATTTGAGTCCACTGGTTGCCCATGGTCTAGCCTCTCACCCATGTCAGCTGCTTTTATCGAGGCTGTGTTGGAGGCGTCAGAGCGTCCTCCAGGCGAGCCTGATTCAGATGGATCATCGAGATCCAAACCAGAGAACAGTGATGTAGGTATAAATTCATCCATGTTGTTCCCACGAGTAGATACGGGATATAAAACGTCCAGTCGGCCTTCCCGTTACCGACTAAGGGTATATACACTCCGAGGTCCCCAGGTATCGGAGGTTGACCGCTAGCGACTGAGAAACCCCTCAGCCACTCACCCTCTTGGCGCGCGTCATACCGTAGGGTTGGGGTAAATTTTTATAGAGGCTTTCTACCTCGCGGTCCGGGCAATTAAGCCAAGACCCCCGTTCCTGTGAAACATGACCACAGGCTTACGGTGTAAGAGAGGGCATTTCCTCACCTCCTTTAAGCCTGCTGGTTAGGCCGGCTACAGTGTCGGGTTATTTGCCGCCGCCCGAGGTTCGGCGTTGACAGCTTTACGGCGAGGTTCTGTCTCTTCTCGAGCCAACCCTCCTCCTTTCTCATCCGGGCTTGGGACCGGCAAACGGCGGAGTTAAACGACAGGGGCTAGAAACTTAATTAAAATTTAAAATATAAATAAATTAGGTAAACGTTCTGTTACTGTTTAATTACATTCAATTTACTTTTAATATTTTATTATTATAGATTATTATAGTATGTATGTATGTATGTATGTTCCTCCATAACTTTTAAACGAATTAACTGATTTTCATGAAACTTCGTAGATAAACATTTAGCCGTACGGGACACAGGATAAGTTACTTTTTCTTTTTCAACGCGGACGAAGTCGCGGGCGCCAGCTAGTTAATTAATATCTACATATAATTGCTTATATACCTACTTGTCATTTTATTGGTATTATCGTTAGGTAATAGTGAATATATAATAATACAAAATCGCCCTTTGTCGCAAATAAAATTTATTATATAAATAATATATATACTAAATTAATTAATAATAAACAAATTCTAATATAATAGATTATTTTTAAACGATCAAAGTTTGGCCTAATTTTTTGGAATGTTTACCAATCGTCCTTCTTTCACAGAGAAAATGTAGGTGATTTTAGCTGCGTTGGCATTTATTACAATTTATCTGTAAAATAGCATTTGTACTATATTTCAGTAATGTAGGGTATGTGCAAGAGCAGTTTTTCTATCGCGCCTTGGGTCGTGTGAGGTGGGCGTGCCGGCGCAGTGAGCGGTGGGCGGTGGGCGGTGGGCGGAACTCACTCAGTGAGCACTATTCACTGCCTCCGCCCTCAGCTCCGTCATGCACGCGCAGCGCTCTCCACTAAAGACGAAATCTTTACTTTTTCAAAAACTATCAAATACCTATAACAACTTTTTGTACCTATAGTTATTGTAACCAAATCTCCACCTGACTGTAGATACCGGTTGAAGTTGACGACATTCAACTTGAACGCATTTTCAAATATACCTATTACAAAAACATTCATCAGAAACCGAAACCAAGCAGTAGTAGATACTCAAAGGTTATCACTCTAATTTTCTTGAGGTTTCTTCAGGAATTCCACAAGGTTCTCATCTTGGCCCTGTAGACGTGGTTGTATCTGCGAATCGTCGGTGGTCACTGTTATGTCTTGAATTAAACCGCAGGATTAATTAACAGTTGTTTATTTCAAGGAGCACACTTACAGTCGACTCGTTAGCCCAGAGGCGGGGGGAAAGAGAGAAATGACAGCTGTAATGTTGCCAGCGTTGTTAATACCTAACAGTCACCAATATGTGGGACATCAGCAGTACCACATTTATGCTTTTGCATGCATTCGGATGTAGCCAAATGAAATACTCAATAGCTTGAATCTTATATTAACTGATAGAATTTACAATAATTACATTTTCAAATTAGCCTATGTACATAGCAAAAGTCCGGTTGAAAAACTAACATTACAAATGTTGACAACCCCTTTTATACACAAATTTGACATGACAGTTTATTCGTTTTCATATTTTCGAATCTTTTCTTGATTTTTCAAATCTTCTGTGCCAGCGTTAGTCGGAGAGGTTGTATAACTGTGGAGTATCGCCACAGCCCCTTTCTAACTATTTACACTTTATATTAATGATATCGGAACATGTTTTAAATAATAACTCTTTTTCACCTACTATACGCTGATGACACGAAAATTTTCAAAATTATTTAATCAGAAGCTGATTGTAGGCAACTACAAAAAGATCTAGATACCTACCTTTGAAAGATACTGTACCTTAAATGAACTATTTCTAAACAAAGGTAAATGTGTTACATTTAGCGTTAGCGTTAGCGTAATCCTATTTTTTATAACTAACTATACATTCTCTGGTAACAAAATTAAAGTTGTTAATCAAATTCGTGATTTAGGTATTATTTTGGACTCTAAATTACAATTTAATCTTTAAAAAAACTACCAAAAGCTCATTTTTCAAATTCATGTAAAGTATGGAAAAAAATTTTTTTTAGAAAAACCCATGAGAAATTCTTGTAGAGAATTCATTCAAGTTTTCAAAACCTATCTTAAATTTTCTGTGCGATCTTTGTTTGCTGAGATATTGATGGTCAAAAGCGAAATGACCCTTTTCCATTCAAAGACCGATATCTCAGCAAAAAATGGCCCTATCAAGGTCTTCAAAAACAAATTGAAGCTGAATGAACATTTTATCCGGTCCATATGATGGTTAAGACAAAAAAAATTTCAAGTTACAGCCTGTTGAAAATAACCTAAAAATTTGAATTTTTTTTTGCTCCTATACTTATAAAAACTTAATTTCCACATACAGAATCTATAATAAAATAAAACCGTTTCTAAACAATATATCAGTAACTAAAAACAAACTATGTGATAAAAATAAAATAAAAAACAGTGCAACTTTTTTGAACTTAATAATAAAAAAAATAGTTAAAAAGAAGTAAACAAATAAAACAAAAAAAGAAAAAGTCTACAGTGAAGAGCGAGAACCATCAAATGATGATAATAGGTATGTAAGGATGTTTATACTCGTAGTAGCGACCGCCCCAGCTTCGCACGGAGTTAAAGTTTTCATCTTAGCGGATGCTTCTTTAGATAGTACCTAGCTAGGTATAAAAGTGCTCTAAAAAAATGAGTATCATCGTCATCTCATGTCCACAGTCGCTACATGATAATTTAATACGGATTAGTGACATTAGACAAGAAAAAAAAAAGAATTGCACTGGCAATCAAAGAAGATCTCACATGATGCGATAAGTATGAACAAAAAACAACGGCTTAAATGTCACCAATAAAACAAAATTCAAAACAGTAATTTACAAATAACCGAGCAATACCGAGAGTAGGAGAATAATTTACGAGTGAGAGGGAATGCCATTTAAGATTCTTTATTGGCGCAGGTTATATATTTGAAGGTCTTAGAAGACTATGATAATGCAGCCACTATGCTCCCAAAGACAAAAAATTAAAAATACATACTCGTATGTCGCTGATTAAGCAGTAAGCAGTAGTATGTACATTTACATGTTCATTAACTATTGGAAAGATCTCTACGGAGTCAATTGTTTTTACCATGAACATCAATAAATTTACCATAAACCTGTTATTTGGTCTTATTAATAAGAGTTCAATTTATAACACGTTCCTCTTATAAACATTTTAAGCTATGCCTTATGTAGTAACTAGGTATAGGTATGTGTAAGATAATCATGAAATTTGTGGTACAAATCATAAAATAATAAATACAGGATTTATTAAAATAAGAGCAGTGGAGGCCCAAGGCCTTGGAGGAACAGAATTTGACCCTCGAGACCCGTCTCAATTACTAGTCCAATGTTGGAGCTCACTCGAAGGTGTAAGTTCTGTTCCAATATTTCCTTCATCGCACTCGTTTGACGGTTTGCAGTGTGCGGCGGGGGCGGGCGTGTTCCAGCTGCAGATCCTCGAGTTCTCGAACTACCGAGTGGAGCTGTCGTCGGGGGCGTGTTGCGGGGGCGGGGCGAAGGGGGTCGGTGCGTGCGCGACGCACTGCCGCACGCGCTTCGAGCTGTGCCTCAAGGAGTACCAGTCAGCGGCCGCGCCCGGCGCCTGCTCCTTCGGACGCGTGGCGTCGCACGTGCTTGGCACCGACTCCTTCACTTTGCCCGAGCCGCTCGACACGCTACAGCTGCCCTTCTCTTTTCGCTGGACGGTCAGTTCGCACACCTCACACTATTTACGTTGGCAAACATAAGGTTAATTAATACGCATCTAGCCATTCGCAGTTGTTTAATCGTTCGCATAATTCGACGGTGCACGGTATTAAGGGGAGTCCTGATTTGGATCTTATTGAGGATTAAAAGCTGCTTTAAAGTAAAGAACCCCATATCGGCTTCTAAATTGGACCATGTTCAAGTTGTCGACACTTAGAATACGAATTATTTTTTGGTGAAATAAGTTTTCTCGAAGAATGCTAGTTTTCACTGAAACACAAGTTTCCATCAAACAGTTTTCCTTCGCGGTTAGAACAACTAAGCGATCAAAATATTACACATTATGAAGTAGGAAAATCCAAGATGCAGCAAATATTCTAATCTGTCTAAACTAGTCTAAAACACTATTCAATTTGAAGGAAACCAATTTAGGAAATCGGAACATGTAATCGCAGTTAGAACAGATTGGATCAAATTTAGATTTTAGATTCTATTGTCTATTTTCAACTATATCTTCAATTCAGAAAACAATTTAGTGTAGTGTTAACTAACTAACTAGTTCACTACTTAGGTTCCTAAATTGGTTTCTTTCAAATTGAATAATCTTATAACCGCTTTATTCGCAGTTTATCTAACGTAGTGTACTCATTGTCCGTTCGCAGCGGTCGTTCACGCTGATTCTTCAAGCGTACGACGCGTACAACTACACGGATCCGGCGGAAGAGAGCGGCCTCATCGAGGAGGCGTGGTGGAGCGGCATCGTGGAGCCCGGCGCCACGTGGCACGCGCTGCGCCACGCCGGCGCCGTCGCCGCCGTGGCCTACCGCGTGCGAGTGCTTTGTCAGCCCAACTACTACAACACCACGTGCACCACCTTCTGCAGGCCGAGGGATGACAAATTCGGCCACTACGCCTGCTCCGATCACGGCGACAAGGTCTGCTTGCCCGGCTGGCAGGGAGATAACTGCGAAAAGCGTACGTATTCTTTAGACAGACCGTCTGCCGTCTTCCACCTGGGAGCGTTATGCACACTTCATAAGTAACTGTCGTGTTTCAGCTGTCTGCAAGGAGGGCTGTCATCCGACTCACGGTCGCTGCGATCGGCCCGGCGATTGCGAGTAAGTAGAAAGCTTTGCACTCGTATCCTTTATTCGCTCGACATACTCGTGAACCTGCTCTTTTTGTAACTGCAGTTGTCGACCGGGATGGCGCGGCGAGCTGTGTTCCCAGTGTCAACCGTACCCGGGATGCAAACACGGTTACTGCAACGGGTCGTCGTGGGACTGCACTTGCGACACCAACTGGGGAGGGATACTTTGCGATCAAGATCTGAACTACTGTGGCACGCACGAGCCGTGTCAGCACGGCGGCACCTGCGAGAACACGGCGCCGGACCAATACCTGTGCACGTGCGCCGAAGGCTTCTCCGGAGTGGACTGCGAGCGGGTGGACAACCCGTGCGCGCCGCATCCGTGCGCACACGGATCTTGCGCCCTATCGGCTGCGGCTCCAGGCTACGCCTGCACCTGCGAGCCGGGCTGGACGGGCGCGCTCTGCGACGTCGACGTCGACGACTGCGCCAGCGCGCCCTGCCTGCACGGCGCGCTATGCCGCGACCTTGTCGATGCGTTCGCATGCGACTGCGCTCCCGGCTGGAGCGGGCCGCTGTGCGCCGACGACGTGGACGAGTGCAGCCAGCGGAGCGGGACCAAGGAGGGCGCCCTCGGGCCGTGCGTCAACGCGGCGTCCTGCGACAACTCGCCCGGGAGCTACGCGTGCGTGTGCCTCGCCGGGTGGACGGGGCGCGACTGCGAGACCAACGTCGACGACTGCACCGGCCAGTGCCTGAACGGCGCCACGTGCATCGACCTCGTGGACGACTACCACTGCGCCTGCGCTGCCGGCTACGCGGGTCGCACTTGCGCCCGCGACGTCGACGACTGCGCGCCACGTCCGTGTCGCAATGGCGGCGAGTGCGTGGACCTGCTTGACGCGTACCGCTGCATCTGCCCGGTCGGCTTCTCCGGCGTCGACTGCGAGGTGAGCCGACGATCGAACGCTCGGTTTCGCTCTCGACCTAACACTGTCTTAATCAATTCTCTTCACTTAGGACCGGCTCGTTTGCACTAACACACACTAACCAGTGTTCTGCTTTTTTAGCTGTCCTCCTGCGTCGGACGGTACTGTGCGGTGAGTGTGCGATAATAGTGTGCGACGAAGTGCTCCGTGGGACGCGGTAGTGAGTGAGTGTGCTCTTGTTGCAGGACGACCGAGACCACTGCGCGGGAGCGCCATGTGCGAATGGCGCGCAGTGTTACACGGCGCAGAGTGACTACTACTGCCACTGCGCGCCCGGCTGGACCGGCAAGAACTGCACGCAGCGCGCCAATAGGGAACGTTAGTCACTCATTACATAATCCCGCTATATGCTAAGCGTCCACAGGTCGGTATCGTACGCATCGGACGCATCGCACCAATCGCATTATTTTTTCATACTGCGTCCACTGTATCGGCAGCAATCGGATTGCCGACGCAAGTACCGGCTATCGGCATTGCCGATGCCAGTTTCATTCAGATTTTCTGATCGTACGCGTGTTTGTGAGAATGGAGGAGGAAAGCGAAGAAGAACAATATGTCGTTATTGCTTGTTTGTTTTAATTAGGGTGTTTTAAATTCTTCATATTCTTGCACAATTGCAAAACGATCGTCAAAATGCAAAGGCGGACGACGCGGAGCGAGCGCACGGGGTGCGTCCACTGATCGGCATTCCGTATGACGAAGTGGACGAAATCGACACGCATCGCAAAAGTTGCCTCGGAGCATTGGTGTCGGCATTGTCGCCCACGTTATTATCATCAGACTTCTCGCTCGCACTTGTGAGCCTAATGGTAGTAATGATGTATTGTATGTAACTGTGATGGATGTAATGTTTTATTTTCGATATTTATTTCCACACACTGCAAGTACACCTAGCTAAATTATATCATGAACCTTTGTGTTTGGTGACATTAAAGACGTGTATTATGGCATTAAAGGTGGCGGGAGCGAGGAGTGCGCGGGGGGCGGGTGCGGACCGGGAGGGGAGTGCGTGGCGGCGGGGGGCGCGGGAGGTGCGGGGGCGCGCTGCGTCTGCCGCGTGGGTTGGACGGGCGTGCGTTGCGATCACGGTACGTGTCACTCCGATCATGTCGCGTCGAGTTGACGAGTGGACGAGTTGCAGTAACGGCCTCACTGTTTCAGACATCGACGACTGTTCGCCTAATCCCTGTCACAACAACGGAACCTGCATCGACGGCGTAGCGGACTTCACCTGCTTGTGCCGCGACTCTTGGACCGGTAAGTTACATTAAGTTATGATATGAGATAATGGGAGGTCGAGAAGTCCGTGGAAGGAAAGGGAATGAAGTTGGGACTCTTACGGCACTAAAACTCCTCTCGAGATGGGGTCTCCAAGATTTACTATGAAACTTGGCATTAGCTTTAGCGTATATTAGCATTAGCGTCAACTGTCAAAAATAGTATATCTTCTGCAATCGATCCGTTTTTTTTTTTTTCATTATTTATTTATTTAAACTCTCGATATAAGCTCACGGCACGGTTTCGTCGAGCTATATTTCTATGATGAAACAGTAAAATGTTCTCCCCCACCAGGGAAAACGTGCGCGACGCGCATCGTGGAAGAGGCGAGTCGATGCGCGGAAGGCTTCTGCGACAACGGTGGCACGTGCGTGCGAGACAGCGTCGACGGCGGCTGGCGATGCGCGTGTGCGCCAGGCTGGGGAGGCGCCACTTGCGACTCGGCCGTGACGGCTTGCGCGTGCGCACATGGCGCCACGTGCGTGCCGGCGCCGCCGCCGCAGCAGTGGACGTGCGCATGCCGCGAGGGTTGGGCCGGGCCGAGGTGCGACCGCGCGCTGGCCGGCTGCGCTTCGGCGCCGTGCCGCAACGGCGGGCGATGCGCGGGCGGCGCGGGCTGGTGGCAGTGCGAGTGCCCGGCTGGCTGGGGCGGCGCCGACTGCAGCACGCGCGCGCCGCCTGTTCTACCCGCCCCCGCCGACTGCTCTCCGGCGTGTCCGGCGCCCGCCGTGTGCGCGCCTGACTCGGACCGAGTGCCCCGCTGTGTGTGCCCGCCGCAGTCCGCGCGAGCGTCTCGCCGCTGCTTAGAGAGTGAGTTCAATTTAATAGGCACTCCGGTCGCACGCGATGTCCGAATATATAGCGAGGAATGCCCGTTGCAGTGATAGCGGGTATCGGCGCAGGCGCGGAGTCGGAGGAGGAGCCGGAGGGGCGTGAGTGGAACGCAGCGCAGGGAGGCGTGGGGGGCACGGAGGGCACGGAGGGTGCGTGCGGAGCGGACAACGGCACGTGGTGGTGGGGCTGCAACGCGTGCTGGTGCTTCGGTGGCGCTCGCGCGTGCACTCGCCTCTGGTGCGGTCTGCCCGACTGCCTCGCGCCCGACGCGCAGCCCTGTCGCACGGATGAGGTACTTTTCACTCTGCTCTCTCCTTCCCACCTTACGATGTTACCTATCACCTTACTTACGTGTTTTTTCTTCTCACACTATGGATTATTAGGTACGCCTTTGGGTCGCCTTTATATAAAAGAACCAACTGTTTGGCGTTGAAATCAATTTTTCACTCAATTTTTGAGTGGCGAGGAGCACATAATTTCAAGCCATAACTCCAATCCAATCAAGCCATTTCAAGTCATAAGCCATGGCAATGAATGGCTGTATCCAAAATATATAATATTATTAATGTACTGCAGGTGTGCGTACCTTCGGCGCCGGCGCTGTGTCTGCGGGCGCCGTGCGCTCCGCTCGGCGAGTGCCGGCGCGTCGCGGGCAGGCGCGTGGAGCCCCCCGCGCTGCCCGCACCGCCGGCCTGCTGGCCAGGCGCGCGCTCGCCAGAACCGCCCGCCGGCTGCGCGCGCGTCTCGCTGCAGCTAGCGCGCGAGCGTCTGGCACGCGGCGCTCACGTAGAGCGCGCGTGCGCCGCGCTGCGCCGCGAGCTGGCCGCCGCTCTGGCCGCGCCTACCGCGCGCCCGCAGCCCGCGCTCGCGCTGCTCTGCGATCTGGCTGGCGACGACGACGACGCGCTCGACCTGGCGCTGTGGGCAGGCGACGAGGAGGGCGCAGAGGGCGAGCGCGCGCTGGCCGCGGCCGTGCGTGCGCTCGGCGACCTTGTGTCGCGTCGGCGGCTGTCGCAGCACGCCCTCCTAGGCGCAGCGCTGCGCCTGCGCGTGCCGCACGCCCCAGCCGCTGCATCGCCCGCGTCGCCGGCGGCGCCCGCTCTGGCCGCCGTGGGGGCGGCGGTGTCAGCGCTGGTGGCGGGCGCAGCGGTGGCGTTGTTCGTGAGGCGGCGACGGGCGTCGGCCGCCGAGCGCTCGCGTCGCTGCGACGAGGAGAAGTCGAACAACCTGCAGAACGAGGAGAACCTGCGGCGCTACGCGAATCCGCTGCGCGAGGAGGGGGCGCTGGCGTCGCCGGCTGACGAGCTGCCGCGCGCGCACTCGCTGTACAAGGCTCAGAACGCGGACGCGCGCAACAACACGCCGCCGCGCGACAAGGAGCTGAACAAGCGCGCTCTTCCGCCGCCGGAGCCGCCGCCCGCGCGTCACCCCCCGCCGGAGCGCCTCACTGTGCTCGTGTGAGCGCCTCACCGTGCTTGGCTCCTCCGCAACAAGGCTGTCTCACTAGTGTAATAATTTATTGTGATGTGTAGGTAATGTCCGATCTGTAAATATGTATTTTTTGTAAATAATGTTAAAGAGTGTATTTTTGTATGAAATATTGAATATGTCAAGCGAAATGTGTTCGTATAGATAGAAGATTCGTAAGGAGGAAATCTGTTGCAATAAAAATATTTTTTTGAAAAAGCGTCTTTTTTTCTTGCTCCGCTCCGCTACCGCTCACCTTGCTCGTTAGGATTTTTGAGACGTTTATTTTATTAATCAACGAACCTGAAGTTCCTCCCACAGAATTGCTTTAATTGCAGTGTTACTTAATGCAGTTAATAGGTATGTACGACGATATATGAAACACCAGTCCTGTGATAGCTACTTATTTTATGAAATCAGGTATACCGGAAAGGGTATAGAATACTTTTCCTCCTGTTTGAGGATATTTATTTAGTTTAAGTTAAAGCGCCATCTAATATCAACAACTGTATGTTATGGTCAATTTCGGATAGATGGCGCTACTACGAGAAAAAAATATTAGGCTAACGTTTGTTGTCTGAACGAAACCAACGTTGATGTAAATTTTTATTTAATCTCATCTTCACAAAACCGCTTTTGAATACAAGTAGGTAGTTGTCAGTGTCACTGGACTGGCCTTTTATTTGTCGTCGTACACCTCCAGAAAGAAGTAAGTAAAAATAACGCCTGGCAATAGTGTTAATAGCAATAAAGATGAAAGGTGTTTAATTGCTTTCTTTTTTAAATCTACATCGCGGATGTAGTCGCTAGCACCAGCTAATGTTTTTTTTTTTTATAAAAAAAATATTTTTATTTTTACTATCATAAATCCACTACACGAACATTTCAATTCAATGGATTAAACTTTATAGTCTAACTCAAAGATCCCACTGCGAAATCAGTACGTTCATCAAGTGGTTAATCAAACTCAATTTTTTTACATATTTAATATTTTTATGATCAGGAGAATACACTTTTAACAAGGTGCCAAGCCAAACAAAAAGTGCCCAAGATTATCAAAAAATAATGCTAATTAATTTTCGAAAAATATTTCATTCACTTATTTGTTAAATTATTGTTAAACTAGATGATAAAATATCATCTAGTTCATAGAAACGTAATAGTATAAGAGGTGGCAACGTTTTCGAAAGAGAATTTCAGGTCAGCTGATTTTTTGATATGTCGTCTCTCTTGCCCTTTCGGTTAGGATCTGGGCAGTCTGGCTAGCGGTAGCGGTTGCGTTTGCCTGTGCGCATCCTATTTGTGCGGGTAATATACTGACTTTTAAAATCATTTTATGAAGGTTCAATTTTCATATTTGAGCTTAAGATAAGTTTAACGAACATCCATCTCTTATTGCCAGACATTTTTATCGTTGCTAATAATGAGCCAGACGCGAATTTTGATTTCATTTTTATTAAAAATTTAAGTTATTTCAGAATGTCTGTCATTTTAATATTATGTTGTTTAAGTATGAACAGACCTAAAAATAATTTGCCAGACATTAATTCAGTTGTTAAACCATGAATCAGAACGATAAAGTCCTGAAAATTCATACAGTAAAATAATTTTATGAAGGTTTAATTTTCATATTTTAGCTTAAGATAAGTTTAACGAACATCCATCTCTTATTGCCAGACATTTTTATCGTTGCTAATAATGAGCCAGACGCGAATTTTGATTTCATTTTTATTAAAAAATTAAGTTATTTCAGAATGTCTGTCATTTTAATATTATGTTGTTTAAGTATGAACAGACCTAAAAATAATTTGCCAGACATTAATTCAGTTGTTAAACCATGAATCAGAACGATAAAGTCCTGAAAATTCATACAGTAAAATAATTTTATGAAGGTTTAATTTTCATATTTTAGCTTAAGATAAGTTTAACGAACATCCATCTCTTATTGCCAGACATTTTTATCGTTGCTAATAATGAGCCAGACGCGAATTTTGATTTCATTTTTATTAAAAAATTAAGTTATTTCAGAATGTCTGTCATTTTAATATTATGTTGTTTAAGTATGAACAGACCTAAAAATAATTTGCCAGACATTAATTCAGTTGTTAAACCATGAATCAGAACGATAAAGTCCTGAAAATTCATACAGTAAAATAATTTTATGAAGGTTTAATTTTCATATTTTAGCTTAAGATAAGTTTAACGAACATCCATCTCTTATTGCCAGACATTTTTATCGTTGCTAATAATGAGCCAGACGCGAATTTTGATTTCATTTTTATTAAAAAATTAAGTTATTTCAGAATGTCTGTCATTTTAATATTATGTTGTTTAAGTATGAACAGACCTAAAAATAATTTGCCAGACATTAATTCAGTTGTTAAACCATAAATCAGAACGATAAAGTCCTGAAAACTCTTATAGTATGATTCTACTGGTCAGAGAGAGACAGTTGCAGAATAAATCGCTGAGAACAAGATAGAAAACAGTCTAATTAGACAAAATGATTATAAAGTATTTTAAAGAATTTGATTTACATATAATAATTTTTAATCTTTTCTACTTCTTAGATTACTTTTTAATCCCTGATTAAAAAATATATTGAAAAGTATTGAAAATGAATCGGACTTTTGTAAACTGTATATCTATATAAGATAGAATTAGATAGCAGGAAATAAAACAACATTATTTAAAATTTTAAATGTTTTTTTATTCGAAATACTCTTGTCGCTATGATAGCGTCACGGAATTCTGTGATAGCGTCACAGAAAAAGGATGCATCTTCTTAATCGTCGTCATCTTCGTCACTCTCATTCTCAAAACACATTTCATTTTATCACTGGCCATCGTAACAAAATTTGAAAGTAAACATTAAAAACAACACAATCTCAAACATGTGGTTTTAGACTGACGCCATCTTGAAAACTTGCCGTGTACGCCACCGTGACTGTCTATCAATCTTACGCACTAACGAGCAGCTGAGAGCACTCAACTGTCTTTTTGACTAGTAGAATCATACTGTAAGAGTTTTCAGGACTTTATCGTTCATATTCATGGTTTAACAACTGAATGGATGTTTGTTAAACTTATCTTAAGCTAAAATATGAAAATTTAACATTCATAAAATGATTTTACTGTAAGAGTTTTTAGGACTTTATCGTTCTGATTCATGGTTTAACAACTGAATTAATGTCTGGCAAATTATTTTTAGGTCTGTTCATACTTAAACAA
This sequence comes from Synanthedon formicaeformis, assembly GCA_945859745.1. Lineage (NCBI taxonomy): Eukaryota > Metazoa > Arthropoda > Insecta > Lepidoptera > Sesiidae > Synanthedon > Synanthedon formicaeformis. Next base: position 10,566,465 of record OX243970.1, read on the forward strand.
CATAATATTAAAATGACAGACATTCTGAAATAACTTAAATTTTTAATAAAAATGAAATCAAAATTCGCGTCTGGCTCATTATTAGCAACGATAAAAATGTCTGGCAATAAGAGATGGATGTTCGTTAAACTTATCTTAAGCTAAAATATGAAAATTGAACCTTCATAAAATTATTTTACTGTATGAATTTTCAGGACTTTATCGTTCTGATTCATGGTTTAACAACTGAATTAATGTCTGGCAAATTATTTTTAGGTCTGTTCATACTTAAACAACATAATATTAAAATGACAGACATTCTGAAATAACTTAATTTTTTAATAAAAATGAAATCAAAATTCGCGTCTGGCTCATTATTAGCAACGATAAAAATGTCTGGCAATAAGAGATGGATGTTCGTTAAACTTATCTTAAGCTAAAATATGAAAATTGAACCTTCATAAAATGATTTTAAAAGTCAGTATATTACCCGCACAAATAGGATGCGCACAGACAAACGCAACCGCTACCGCTAGCCAGACTGCCCAGATCCTAACCGAAAGGGCAAGAGAGACGACATATCAAAAAATCAGCTGACCTAAAATGCTTGTTTTCCCGACGTTGCCACCTCCCGGACTATAAGTGAAGACTGAAAAGTTATGGGTGCTGTTGCCCTTTCGGCCGCAACCTCTTCGCAGTCGGGTGTAAACAGGTATGACTTTGTTATATTTATACGTTCATGTCGTACATTGATATTGATATCAAATTACAGCTTTTTTTTTTTGAGCATGATAATATAAAGCTGCCTATTACAAAGTGACCGCAAATAGGAGATGCCAGCTATTAAAGATGCCAAGTTTCATAAATAAAGTGAGAGAAAGCGAGCGCGCAACGCCCCTTGTAAGACGAGAATGGCGAGTGCCAGCTGTAAGAGTTTTCCAACGTTTAGAGGTACTATAGTTATACTTTAAGGCTATATGTATGGTGTTTGTTTGTTTCGGGGCTCTGTAGGCAATGGCCGAGCTCACAACATAATCAATGTTAAAATATCCTGTTATCAGTTACAAATGGGAGGAAATGATATTGTAGATGGCGAGGAGATTGAACGAGCCCAGTGGGCAGGCGAAGAAATCAACATTGATAGTTTTTTTTTTTTTTTTTTTTTTTTAAGTGTCAAGGTCACGGTATTTTTTCAAGATAGCGCAAAAATTGTAACGGGGTTGTAAAGAGGGCGCTCAAAGGCACCAATAAGCCCCAGTAAGTCAAAGCCAAAAAGCCAAAAATAGACTGGCGACGGTCGCCACATAAGTCGCCACAGAGATAAGTTAGTGAAGGCTAGGTTATGGTATATTAAGGTCCTTATAGATTAGGTTGCGTGATATATATATATTTTTTTTTTTTTTTTTTTTTTTTTTTTTTTTTTTTTTTTTTTTTTTTTTTTTTTTCATTAATGATGATAATTGGTCCATTGTGGTTAGGTTGTGGTTAGGTTGTGGTTAGGTTGTGGTTAGGTTGTGGTAAGGTTGTGGTCAGGTTGTGGTTAGGTTGTGGTTAGGTTGTGGTTAGGTTGTGGTTAGGTTGTGGTTAGGTTGTGGTTAGGTTGTGGTTAGGTTGTGGTTAGGTTGTGGTTAGGTTGTGGTTAGGTTGTGGTTAGGTTGTGGTTAGGTTGTGGTTAGGTTGTGGTTAGGTTGTGGTTAGGTTGTGGTTAGGTTGTGGTTAGGTTGTGGTTAGGTTGTGGTTAGGTTGTGGTTAGGTTAGGTTAGGTTAGGTTAGGTTAGGTTAGGTTAGGTTAGGTTAGGTTAGGTTAGGTTAGGTTAGGTTAGGTTTTTTTTTTTTTTTTTTTTTTCTTTTTTTTTTAATCTAATCCCTCCGACACAGGGTCGTAGCCTATATCTGCTTTTTCTCTTTCATGCCAGTTCTCGCTTATATTCTACTCGCACTTTCATTCTTCATACTAGTTCTTTCTGGCATTCGTCACTCATTCATACTATAGCGGGTGGGATTCCCGCCTAATTACTATTCTGTTAATCTAACCTTATTTCTATTTATCTTTATTGCTAGCATTTAGGGTTGTAGACAAATAAAAATACACGAGTCTCATATTATACACATAAAAACAATAAGAAATTAAAACATTGTCAATAATAATAATAATTTAAAAACATCATGAATTAAGAGAATAAAAACAATTGAAAACATTAAACATTAAAAACATTGAAAATACATTAATAATAATAATTGAAATAATTTAAAATCATTGTAGGTATTAAATAACATTAAATAATTAAGATTTGCCAATTAAAATATTTAAAAACATTTGCGTATAATATATTAAAATTATTTACATTCCAATTTAAAACTACTATTAAAACATAAAATAAAATAATTAAAAGCATCTGTGTATAATAAATTAAAAAAAAAATTTTTAAAAACTACTACTCTGTTTTATTTCTACTAATTACCCTAGTTGCTATATTTTTACAATAATCCATAAATTTTTCTCGCTGGCTACTGCTGATCATCGCGTTGAGGTTGGCTGGGCACACTTGCATATCCATCTCGTACTCCAGCTCCATCCTTTCCTTGGCGAAGACCGGGCACTCCAGCAGAACATGCGGGACATCCTCATCACTGCTGGAACAAATGCACGATGGGCTCTCCTTGCGCTTGAAACGATGCAAGTACTCGGAGAACCCACCGTGCCCCGTTAAGACCTGGGTCATGACACCTTCAAGTCTCACCTTCCTTAGGGTTCTATAAGCATCTACGGCTCCAGGGAAGAACAGCTTTGTAATGCTGGCCGTAGCGCCGTCCCTGTATCTTTGGTCCCATTCGTCAAGCGAGCGCATTCGGATGCACCGCTTGACGAATGAGACCGGACACAGGTCGTACGCCGGCTTCCGCTTACATTTCAGTGCGGCCTCCCTCGCGAGGTAGTCCGCCCTTTCGTTCCCCTCTAGACCAGCGTGCGCTTTGATCCAGAATAGTTTAATTATTCTTTCTTGCTTAGAGATCTTTGTTAAGTTCGCTCGAGTTTCAGCTGCTAGAGGGTGCAGACATTTACTCGCCGCGACAGACTGCAATGCGGACCTTGAATCGCTGTAAATTGCAACGGAAGTTTCGCTGCGACCGAGAGCTACCCTCGACGCCTCACATAGCGCCAAGAGCTCTGCCTGGTAGACGGTGCAATACGGCGGCAGACCAAGCTTGAGGGCCCTGGTTTCGGCGTCGCCCTTCCATAAGGATAGAGCGGCGCCAACCCGACCCTCAATCTTGCTGCCGTCCGTAAAGATGCGAAGATGGTAGTCGCTATTTGCATTAAGCTCGTCCTCGTCCACCAGGCTTCCGAACTCAAGGTTAGCCAGTTCGGCGGGGTGGGGAGCCTCGATCGCAAGAACCCCCCGCTCGATGTCCCTGTCCCCGAGCCCAGGCTGCGGTACTCCCCTCTTGGCCTCGTACAGTGAGGCAGCCTCGCGGACTCGCAAGTCAAGGGGGAGTATCCCAGCCAGTAGTAAAGCTGAGTTCAGGGACACCGTTCGGTAGGCTCTGCAGATTTTCTGCGCAAAACCCCGCTGCACAGCGTTCAAGATCCGCATAATCCCCACTCTGCGAGTGGCGGGTGCCCACGCACTCGCAGAGTAGGTGATTATTGGCTCCACCGCGGCGATGTAAATGGAGCGAACGACCTCGGGATGGAGACCCCAGCTGACTTTAGCTGCTCTCCCGAGCTGCTTATAGACCCCGAGGGCCTTCTTGGTCACATTTTTCACGTGATCCTTGAAGGTGAGACCCCTGTCTATGGTAAGTCCCAGCAATTTGATTTTGTCCGCCATGGCAATGTCAATCCCGCCCATGGTAAGTCGTGGCGTGTCAAACTTAAGCTTTCTGGTCAGCACCATGGCATTAGTCTTGCCTGGTGCGAACCTCAGCTTATTTTTGACACCCCACTCCAGAACATGCGCGAGAGTGGCATTGGCATTCTGCTCTATCTGGAGTGCTCTGTCTCCATCAAAGACGAGGACCACGTCGTCCGCGAAAGCCTGGCAGTAGACGCCTCTACCGTCCAGGCTCCGCAGCAACGGGTCGAGCGTCAGGTTCCAGAGCAAGGGTCCGGCTATTGACCCTTGGATGCAGCCCCTGCTTGGCTCAGCATTATGAACCTCGCCGCAGTATCTGACGCTGACCGTCCTGTCGGCGAGGTAGCTGTCAAGGACTCGCCTCAGATTCACCGGGCATCCAGCCTCCGCCAGCCTGACTCTGACCATAGGCCACCAGACGCTGTCGAAGGCCCCCTCTATGTCCAATGACACCAATACTACGATTTTCTTGTTATCAAGTTTATTATAGATCCGCGACATTAGGTCATAGAGGGCGCCTTCGGTGCTCTTCTGGGGCACAAAGCCATACTGGCGGCCGCTGATCCCCGGCAAAAGATGGTGTTTGAGGCGAGCCACTAGCATTTTCTCATATACTTTTCCAAGCACGGGCAGCAGTCCAATAGGTCGGAACGACTTGGGGACGGTGTAGCTATCCCTCCCCGGTTTCCGAAGAACGATCACTGCCGCTTCCTTCCATATCTTTGGAAAGATATGGTGGGCCATGCAGCTGTTCAGTAACCCCAAAAAAGCTTTGGGGTTACAGCCGATGGCCCTGGCGCAGATGTCGGCAGTGAGCCCATCGGAACCGGGGGCCTTCTTCGGATTGAAGGACTTCACCGCCATCTCCAGCTCGGTCAGCGTGAACGGGGGGTCGCAGGGCGAGTCTTGCTCCCCCACGTTCACCCCGTCCGCCTCCGCTCTGATCTGGCGGTGAATTCCTTCATCCGAAGTCGCGTGGTCTTTCGGGTAGAACACCTCCGCAAGCCACTCCGCCGATTCCCTCGCGTCGAGAACCCTTCCGTCCCGAACCAGCGGCGGGTCCTCCTCCCTGACTGCCGTTCTACCGATCACTCTGTAGATGCCATCCCACACGCTCTCGCCACTCTGTCGCTCGCAGAAGGACTTCCAGGAGTCTGTTTGAGCTTGCCTCACGGCCTGCTCGTACTCCGCCTTCTTCTGAACGTATTGCTCAACGACAAACGACCGTCGGACGGGTGCGGCGTTCCTGATTCTATTTTTCCTGGTGGCGACCTCCTTCTTCAAGACTTCCAGGTCCTGCGACCACCACGGCAACGCCAGCTTTTCCCTCGTCCCCTTCCTCGGAATGGCATGGTCAGACGCCTCAATTACTAATTTTGTATAATTTTGTACGGCCGAAATTGTCTGTTCCCTATCCGGTACAACACCCTCTTTAATTTCATATTTTTCAATGAGTTCTAAAATTTTGGACCTAAATTTTTCCCAATCTGCTTTACGGGTGTTGTACTTTCTGGTCGTTCTGACCACTTCCATTCCTCGGGAGGGCCCGAGGTTCAGCTTGAGTGCGATACCGTTGTGATCGGAACCCGTCAAGTCATTGAGGACTTTCCAGTCTTCCACCAGGTCCAATAGGTCATGTGAGCATGCAGTGATGTCCACATGACTACAGAAACGCCGCCCCCCTCGGATCGTGTCGAATGTCGGAGCATCTCCGACGTTCAGAATTTCGAGGCCAAGCTCCTCCAGACTACCTGAAAGCTCTTCCCCCCTCGAGTCGATTCTGTCGCTGCCCCACCACGGACTCTTTGCATTCGCATCTCCACCGACCAACCATCTCCCAGCTCCCAGTACAACCTCCACCCTCTTCAGGCACCCAATGTAGGGTTCAATTGGCTGGTCCGGCTCAAAGTAGAAGGAGGTGAGCGTGATCGTCCAGCGCCCCATCCTTATCCCCACCACCACGATGTTATTGGTGGTGAGTTCTGGGTACTGTATGATTTTAAGACTGCTATCGAAGACTACGATAGCAGCCTTAACAGTACCCTCTTCAGGCGTGGAGTTCTGGAAGACCCGCATCCCCCTCCGACCCCGAACCGTGCCAGCCGCCCCCACATAGGGTTCCTGAAGGAGCGCTACGGCTGTTCCCCTCTTCTCTGCCTCCACTAGGAGCTCGGAGGTGGCTAGTCGGCTTCGTTGCAAATTGACTTGCAAGAGCCCGTAGGTGCGGCCTTCGCCAGGGGCGCCCTTAGCAATACTGAGTGGCAGAGCGCGCGATGGCATCCCATTTCAATCTCACTGGGCACGCCGAGCTGAACGCGTTGTGCCCGCGATTCCCGAGCTTGGCCACAGCACAGTTGTGGCACGCTGGGGGAGTACCCGCTCTCCACTCGGGGCACTCCATCTTCAGATGTTGCCCCCCGCAGTGGCTGCACAGGTCCTCCCCCATCGTGCAGAACTTTTTGCTGTGTCCATAGCCCAGGCATCTCGAGCACTGGACCAAGGGCGACTGATCCGCGACCCTGACACGTTGCAGATCAATGTGCAGGACCCCGAGCTCAGTCGCCCTCTTCCACACCTCCGGGGAGGTGCTCAGCACGATGTGCCCAGTGAGCGGATTCCTTGCTTTCCTTCTATATTTCACTTTCATACTCGACTTCTTTTCGTCGAGGCCGTCGAACAGGGACTTATTCTGATTTCTGATTGCCTTTAGGACGTCCTCGTCGCTATGTACTAGTAGGACGTCCCAAAGGATCAGCAGAGGGTCCCTGTTCTCGACCTCGCCGCAAAGAAGTCGTTTACCCGATTTCTCGATCTTGTCCTTTATTTTTCTTCTATCTTCCTCCGTGCTACAACTCATGATTATTTTCCTATCTTTTCCTTTCCGTACCCTTTCGACCCTAACCCAGCCATCCCTAGCGTTTACGGCCTCCCTAATTTTCCCCAACACCTGCTCCCCGGTGTCCGTGGCGTCTTCCGACGTCACGACCACCGAGTGCAGTGTTGGTTTACCTATTGTAGTCCGCCCTACGGCTTCGGCATAAGATCGCGCAGGATCGACCAATTTTACCACATTTACATTTTCTTTTAGCTTTTTAATTAGTTCAGTGTGGTCTTTTATTACGGCCTCATTAGCTTTTAATAGATCCGAGTGTTTCTCTAGTGCTGCCAATATTATATCTGTCTGTGCAATGCGAACCGGGGAAGAAGGAAGTTTAGCCTCCTCCCTTCCCGGCCCAGCTTTTTTACCGTTTTTCCCTAGAGTCTCTGGAGCCTCCGCCTCCTTCACTAAAGCGAAGAGCCGGTCGACGGCCTGGAGTATGTTCATTTTTAAATCCGTTTTTATGTTCCTAGAGGCACTGAGGCTGAGCTTTGCCTTATTTAGGCAGGCCCTCGCCTCAGTGACCCTATCTGGATACTCAATTTTCTGTGTGGCCCTCGCCGTGCTCGCTGCCGGGGCCAGGGGAGAGATGGAGACTCTGCCCGTCTCCCATTCCCCTATGCTCTTCCTGACACTCGGCAGCGGAGGCGGAGTCTCCCGAGTTTTCCCGGCCTTAGAAGGTCCTGCACGATCTGCCGCTGGGGACCGTATCATGTCTGTGGAGGGGTTTTTGTCAGTGATTAAAATTGAAGTCGGCTGTATAGTGGCCTCGTTTTACTTATACTAAACTAAGCTGTAGATGGGCTCGTCAATAAACCTAAAACTTAATAAAATTATGTATAGCGTCAGTCTTTATACTGAACAAAGCTGTAAAGGGGCTTGTCAATAACACTTACAACTAAAAATAAAAAACTTAAACTATGGGTATAATACAATACAATAAATAATTAATTACTAATTAAATATTAATTTAAAAAAAAAATTTTTTAAAATTGGAGTTAAAATTAAGATTAATTGAACTAGATAAAAATTTTTAAAATAACAGGTCGATACCATAAACTAACTAGTCAAGTAGTGCCAAGAGTAAAATAATGTACAAATCAATAAAATATAATATGAGTTGTATATGGGCTCAGTCTATTTTCAATTTAAAACCTTAATCCAACTACAATCAATACTTAACCTACAAGTCAATAATGAAATAAAATAATATCAATTAAAATTTCAGCCTAACAATAAAATTCAATTTTTCAAATTAAATAATAATTGACAATTCAAATATAAGATGAATAATGTTCTTCAATATTATTCACGGTTAAAATATTGGTTAAGCTATATAGTGCTAGTCAATCTTTATTTATACAGTCACATACAATAGATCTCTTTTAAAAAATATAAAACATAAAAATATAAAATGTCATAACTACAGTAAACAAATAAAGATTTTTAGTAAGATAAAACACTGTCAATATCAGTTTAAATGATACTCAATATTGTATACAATTAAAGTCAGCAATAAATAAAGTTAAAATAACAACCTAAGTGGCTTAAGTCCAAATGGACTTACGTCCAAATGGCTCACGGCGATTTTATATTGTCAAAAGGTCAAAGGTGGCTCGCCAACTTCAATACCAGAGAGCTGTATAAAGGCTCGCCAATAAACTTAAACTAGTAAATTTCAATTATAAATTGCCATGAATTTAAATCTCAACTTAACAATACAATTTATCGCCAACTTACTGGTCAATAATGTAAAATAAGATATCAATTTAAGATTTTTCCTAACACTATAATTCAATTTTCAAATTAAAAACAATAATAGTGACAATTCAGAACATAAGGTGAATAATAATAGTCTATATTATTCACAGTTAAAATATCAGTTAAAATATAATTTAAATTGTAGTCAATCTATATTCATATACTAAGTCACATACAATAAAGCCTTTTTAAAATAATATACAATGACAAGACTACAATAAAATAAAATAAAATTGTAGCTGTAAAGGGGCTTGTCAAAATTAAAACTTAGAACTAAAGACTTAGACTAAATAACATACAATAAATAATTACAAATAAAAAATAAAATATCGAATATTAATTAATATTAAGATTGGATGAAATTAAATAAGTTTTAAAACAGTCAGTATTATAATTTAAATAGTCAAATAATGATGTCAAGTTTCTTAGTATGAGCTGTATATGGGCTCGGTCTGTGTAGTTATGACTAATAGAAATAAAGTAAAGTAGTCAATAAAAACAATAAAATAAGCACAATGATATGTATGAGTCAGTATCAATTGTCAATTAAAATCTTAACCTACAGTTAAGATTTAAATGTTTTCAAATTTATATATAAAATCACACAATAAAACCTTTTTAAAATAATGTACAATGTCACAACTACAATAAACAATAAAATTTTACATATAATAAATCACAATAGGTCAATTAAAATAATACTCGATATTATATACAATTAAAATCAATACTAGAATAAAATAAAATTTTTAAAATGATTGTGAGCTGTAAGGGGGCTCAGTCAGTATATTAAAATAGTACTTAGTTAGCACTAGTTGCCCAACTAGTCTAACAAGTCTAATTAAAACTTATAATTAACTTATCTAACTTAACCTAAGTCTCCGTTTTGGATTTGGTCAGAATCCTTAATCGGACCAACGGTCGCAGAGACACCCAGCAGATTTTGGGGGGAGAGGGGGTAGCCAAATACGGGGGAAGGAAGGGTCTTAAGGAAAGGGATCCGGCCTAAGGAAAATTTGGAAGAAAAATTTTGAATTTCGTATAATTAACAGCCAAAATAGTTTTGTAAAAATTTTCAGACGAAGCCGGGTGTGGCACCAGTCAAGTGCGGTAGGTCCCTGAATAGGTCTCGTCGAGGCCTATCCAACGACGTATCGCACGTCTGTGTACCACCAAGGACAAAGGAATTGGTAGGTTTTTTAATTTTTTACAGGTGAAGCCGAATGCACAAATAGTGCTATCATTCAAGTCGGGAAAAAAGGTGGTAATTTTCCAAATCTAATGATATGTCGCGTCGGATTTTAGCGCTATTAGTTAAAAAGTTATTAGCGTTTAAAGGCGTTCAAGTTTAATCCGACGGACACACCCTGGTGCAGGCGATAGTATGCCGCTAGATCGACTTTGAATGACAACAATACCTGTTTTTGGGGTATTCCCTGCTCCCGCTGGGTCCGAACTGGGGTTGCTTGTGCTGTCTAGTCCAACTTTTTGCGAGGAATCCAACGGTGTGCTTATTTTCTCTGTCCGATGCTCCTGTGTGACGCTGTAAAGACCGCAGCTGTGCGGTTTTTACAAAACTTTGATAGCTTACGGCGTTATAACCGTAAGCCTGATTTTAATCGTTCTTTCACTGATATCACTTTTTCAAGATTCTCTATCTATTGATACCACTCTGCACGATATATATTAAAATTTGGAAAAGTTTTATTTAATTTGGAATTTACGATATCGATTTTTGGCACTTTACACCTTGTTTGTTTTTAACTATATCTCCGTTGTTTTTGGAGCTAAAAATCTGATATTTGGACTAAAAAATAGAGCACGAAACGCTGCACACCACTGTGAAGTTCGTTTCCTCGCGCACTGCTCTGTTTGCGGAACACAGACTTCCAAAGTTCCTCGTTTTTCCGGAGAAACAAAACTTTTGTTTTCTCCGGAATCTGTGGGCCGATTTTCAAAATTTTTTCACTATTCTGCCCGCCTGGTCCATCCGCTGCCTCCGGTTACCTCCGTTGATTTTTGCGGGGCCCTTTAAGGGGACCCAACTTTTGGGACCCCGAAAAAAGTGTTTATATCTCGGGATCCAGACACCGGAAAAATCCAATTTCTTCACGACAAATAGCAGCGAAGTACCGGCTATCCAGTGGTACTAGCCGTTACACAAGTCACCACTGAAAATCTTGCAGCGTATTCGATCAAAAATTTTTAAACACTTTTTCCCAACTTTAAAAATCGATTTTGGGCTCAATTTTCGTCTGATTTCAAAACTGAAAACACCCTCGGGTTGCCCACGACGAGCCGCGTCGATTGATGTATTGCAATCGTTTTTTACACTTAAAATGCACGCACGGTCGATTTTTAAGGTATTTTTGCCTCGCGGAGCTCTTTTTAGGGCTTTTGCTTGCGTCCGCTCACTGCTAGCGTTCAACAGAGACTGGTTAGGTTAGGTTAGGTTAGGTTAGGTTAGGTTAGGTTAGGTTAGGTTAGGTTAGGTTAGGTTAGGTTAGGTTAGGTTAGGTTAGGTTAGGTTGGTGCCCGATTTTGGTCGGATTTCGATATTTTTGAGGGCTGATATCTTTGTTGTTTTCTGGTGCATTTTGGTGTGGCGCATGTCGTTAGATGCCTTTTTAAAGGCACTATCAGGCTGCCCAATCGATTTGTCCAAGTTGTTGTTGTTGTTGAAATTATTGTTGTTTTACTGTTTTTCTGCTAAGACTGGAAAAGGTCAAAATCGGCGATAACTTTCGTTCCTCTGAACGGATCTTGTCGTCGATTGAGGACGAAAGAGGCTCCTTTGGGGGCGCTTTCGGCCTGCCTAAACCTTTCTTAGCTCACTGTTGTTGTTAAGTTTTTATCTTCGTTTTTGTTGTTTAATTTTTTAAGTTTTTGTAGTTTTTTGTAATTTTCTTTTTTGCAGTTAGACCTTTTTCGCACCGGGCTGGCTCGGAAGACGCCTCTTCGGAAGCGCTTCCAGTCAGTCCAAACCCACAATTGCTGGCATTCTTAGTTTAGTTTTTATAGTCGTTTAAACTTTCTGTTTTTTCTATTTTGTCGATTTTCTTTGAATTTCTTTGTTGTTTTTATTCGGATTGCGGTGCAGTTTGGTGTGAAAGACGCCTCTTCCGAGGCGCTTTCTGCCGGTCCAAACCGTTCTTCGATATCTTTCTTGGTTTTGTTTTTATTGACGTCCTAATTCTAGTTTTTTAAGAGAATTTTATAGTTTTTGTTTTCGCGGCTTTCCTGTCCCCCCTCAAGTAGGGGTGGACTCTCCAACCGCTTCGGAGGTCGACAGGGCTGTCAACTGGCCCATGTCGGCTTCCAAGAAGGACCACCTGCCCTCGGGCAATACGCGCTCGCAGGCGCGGAAGCGCAATTTGGAAGGTGCAGAGGCGTTAGCCTCTTCTCGAGCCTCCTCTGTTTCGGGTCGTTCTTTGGGGGAGTCGGGGCCCGAGGAGGACCCAGTTCCCCCGAAAGTGGTGAAGGGCACCAAGGGCCGTGATAAGCCCTATAGCCATAATGTTGGGTTATCCCAGGCTCGCCGGGAGCTAAGAGAGTGGGTATCGTCCGACTCAGAATCGGACGAAGACGCCGACGTCGAGTATCTCTCGGTGGGGTCCGCTTCCCCCACCGACGGCTCACTGGAGAAGCTGACGAAGCGAGCGGATGAGTGCGCCTCCACGATCCTAGGGGTTGTTCGAAAGTCGACCAACCTCAAGGGATCTTGTGTGAGAGATATAAAGAATGCTACTAATGCGCTGGTCGGAGTTATCAAGGAGGTGGCGGCGAAGGCTTCCGTTAAGGCTGGGTCCAAAAAGGCGGATGCCGACAAGAAGATTTATGAAGAAGTATGTCGGCTCCAAGAAGAGAATAGGTCTCTTCGGGGCAAACTGGAGGCGGCAACGCCTTCATTGACGAGGCAGAAGATCATCTCAGATGGTCTTCGACAGCTGAGACACGAGAACAGGGAACTGACTGAGAGGCTCTCTCTGTCCCAATCAGAGGTGACGTCTCTCAGACAATCCCTGGACTCCCGCCCGGAGGTTGAAGCGGTTGAGCCTCATCCTGAAATGGAGAGGCCCAGAACAGTAGCTGAAGGTCAATTCCTGTCGAGAGGCGAGTTCTTGGAGGCCTTTGACTCGCTGCAGAATGAGCTCCTTGAGCACCTGGGAGGCATGATCAGTGCCCGCCTCGAGGGCCTAGAGGTTGATGGGAGGCTTCTGTCTGCTCAGAAGACTCGGCCGCCCCTTAGTGCGGATAGTAGGGCACTGGATAGCGTGGCGACTGCGGATGCGGTAACCACGCTTACTCCCCCGGCCAATTTGCCGAGAAAAGCGAGGGCGGTCAAGGCAGCCAAGCCTGTCTCTGGTCGTACGGCTGAGCCTCTGCCCGGGCCATCCACCCAGCCAGGTGGACCCGCTCCTACCTGGACAGAGGTTGTTAGGAGAAAAAAGCGTGCCCCTGCTGCTCCGGCCACGACTGTGGCCAAACCGACTGCGGTAAAACTCCCTCGGGAAATAAAGAAGTTGGCCGTTGTGGTGGCCCTCAAGCCAGAGGCGGTGGCGAAGGGCGCCACCTACAAAAAGGCTATCGAAAAGACCAAGGCCACTGTGTCGCTCGAGGCCCTCGGAATCGGTCCAGCCCGATTTCGAGAGAGCTTCACGGGAGCTCGCATCTTGGAGCTCCCAAAGGAGACCACAGCAGAACAGGCGGATACCCTAGCCGCGCAAATTAGCGCTGCGCTGGGCGAAGATGCGAAGGTGACGCGCCCTGTTAAGTCTGCTGACATACGGGTGAACGGGTTGGACGACTCGGTGACGGCAGAGGAGCTGAGGACAGCTCTGGCGACAAGCACTGCTTGTCCCCCTGAACACTTCAGGGTGGGCAAGGTGCACCCCGGCGCCGGAGGCCTAGGTTCGGCCTTCGTTACGTGCCCAGTTGCAGCAGCCAGAAAACTGGCAACCGATGGTCGCGTTAGGGTTGGGTGGTGCTCAGCTGCCATCCAGATCCTCGAGCAGAAGCCCATGCGCTGCTATCGCTGCATGGGTCTTGGCCATCCGTTGGTCAGGTGCCCATCTAGAAAGGACCGCAGCGGACAGTGTTTCCGTTGCGGAACGGAGGGTCACTCCGCCTTCGAGTGCGAGGCGGAGTACAGATGTGGTGTCTGTGCCGACGCTGGGCTTCCGGCCAGCCACCGTATGGGGGGCAGCAATTGCTCCCCCCCAGTAGTAAGGGGCCGCCTCGGTGAGGCGCGACCGGCAGCCACTAGAGCTGCCAGCGCTGAAAGGGAGGAGCCAATGGACACTCAGGGTGTCCATTGAGTCCTCTCTAACAACAGCAGATGGTGGGGCAGGAGAAGGCGGGCTCAGCCCGTCTTCAAATGTTCCTGGGGACCTGCGCACACAGCTGGCCAGCTGTGTGTGCCTGCACGGGTCCTCACCGTCTGGGGATTGCTCGGGTGCCTCCGAGCAATCCTCCGTTGGCGTCAGCTTAGCCAGAAATGGCTAAGCCGCTCGAGGGGGGTGGGTCGGAGCAAGTGCCTCGGCAGAACCCGTCCATCCCCCCAATTCATGAGCAAGGAGGCACCGGGGAGTTTTAGTGGGTAGGGGCCAGTTCCGCCTGCAACCTGCATGCGGCGGAGTATGCTGGTCGAGTCCCACATACCCCTATCGCCTAGCCAGCGGTAGGGGATCAATAAAACGATTTCTCCTCGTCAAAAAAAAAAAAAAAAAAAAGGTTAGGTTAGGTTAGGTTAGGTTAGGTTAGGTTAGGTTAGGTTAGGTTAGGTTAGGTTAGGTTAGGTTAGGTTAGGTTAGGTTAGGTTAGGTTAGGTTAGGTTAGGTTAGGTTAGGTTAGGTTAGGTTAGGTTAGGTTGAGGTTGGGTTGGTGCCCGATTTTCGTCGAAAATTGTAATTTTTGAGGGTCCATATCTTTGTGGTTTTTCGGAAGATTTTCGTGCAACGTAGCTCATTAGAAGCCTTTTTCAAGGCTCTCTTGATCTGCCGAAGCCGTTTTGCGATTTTGTTGTTGTTGTTGAAGATTTTGTTGTTTTTGTTGTTTTTTACTAAGTTTTGAAAAGGTGAAAATCGGCGATAACTTTCGTTCCTCTGAACGAATTTTGTCGCCGATTAAGGACGAAAGTTGCTCCCTTGGGGGTGCTTTCGGCCTGCCTATTCAATTCTTAGGTATCTTCTGTTGTCTAGTTTTTATCACTGTTTTCGTTGTTAGTTTTTTAAGGTTTTCGTTGTTTTTCCTTAAAATCTTTATTGTTGTTGAGCCGACCTTGTTGAGGGCTGGCTTGGAAGACGCCTCTTCGGAAGCGCTTCCAGCCAGTCCAAATCCGTAGTTGCTGGCATTCTTTATTCAGATTTTATAGGGGTTCAAAGTTTCTCGTTTCCAGGGAAATTCATAATTTTGCTGATATTCCTTAAATATCTTTGGTGCTTATTAACGGATTTCGGTGTTGCCTGGCCTGAAAGACGCCTCTTCCGAGGCGCTATCAGCCAGTCAAAACTGCACGCCGTTATCTTCCTGGGTTCAGGTTTTATCGCAGTTCTTTCCCTAGATTTCTAGGGAAATTGTTGTTTCTGTCTTCACGGTTTTCCTGTCCCCCCTCAAGTAGGGGTGGACTCTCCAACCGCTTCAGAGGTCGACAGGGCTGTTAACTGGCCCATGTCGGCTTCTAAGAAGGATCCCTTGCCTTCGGGCAACACCCGCTCGAAGACGCGGAAGCGTAATTTGGAAGGCGCAGAGGCGATCGCTTCCTCACGAGCCTCTTCCGTTTCAGCTCGTTCTTTGGGGGAGTCGGGGTCCGAGGAGGACCCGGTTCCCCCGAAAGTGGTGAAGGGCACCAAGGGCCGTGACAAGCCCTATAGCCATAATGTTGGATTATCCCAGGCCCGCCGGGAACTAAGAGAGTGGGTATCGTCCGATACTGAGTCGGACGAAGACGCCGACATCGAGTATCTGTCGGTGGCGTCAGCTTCCCCCACCGACGGCTCACTTGAGAAGCTCACGAAGAAAGCGGAGGGGTGCTCCGCCACGATCCTTGAGGTTGTTCGTAAATCGAGCAACCTAAAGGGATCGTGCGTGAGAGACATAAAGAACGCTACCAACGCGCTGGTTAATGTTATCAAAGAGTTGGCGACGAAGGCTTCCGTTAAGGCGGGTTCCCGTAAGGCGGATGCCGACAAGAAGATATATGAAGAGGTGTGTCGGCTCCAAGAAGAGAACAGATCTCTTCGGGGCCAATTAGAGGCGGCAACTCCCTCGAGAACGAGGCAAAAGATAATCTCTGACGGGCTTCGACAGCAGAGGCACGAGATTAGGGAACTGTCTGAGAAACTCTCTCTGTCTCAATCAGAGGTGACGTCTCTCAGACATTCCCTGGATTCTCGCCCGGAGCAATTGGCTGCTACAGAGTCAATCACGGAGGCGCCCCTGACAGCGGCTGCTAGCCAATCCCTGTCACGGGCTGAATTCATTGACGCACTTGGGTCACTTCAGGCCGAGCTATTATGCCATGTAGGTGGCATAGTGAGCGCTCATTTAGAGGGCCTGGAGGCGGACGGGAGACTCCTCCCGGCCCAACAAAGACGACTCCCCTTAGCGGCGGACCGCAATAGGGAAGAATTGGGTGGAGCTTCACAGCCCTCGCCGACGACGCTCGCCCCTCCGAGCAATCTTCCGAAGAAGGCTAGGGCCGTAAAGGCGAAAAAGGCAGCAAAATCCACTGCTGCCGACAGGGCCCCGGAGCCACAGGCCGAGTCGTCGACTCAGCCTGGAGGAACTGCTGACAGCTGGACTGAGGTGGTCAGGCGCAAAAAGCGCGCCCCTGTAGCCTCTGCTCCGACAGCGACAAAGGTGTCTCCCCCAAAGCTCCCCAGGGAGCCTAAGAAGCCAGCGGTGATGATGGCCCTCAATAAGGAGGCGATTGAGAATGGGGCCACATACAACAAAGCCATCGCTAAAATGAAGGCGGCTGTTTCGCTCGACGCTCTGGGCATTGGCCCTGCCCAGTTCCGAGCAAGCTTCACGGGTGCGCGCATCCTCCAGCTTCCGGCGACGACAACGCCCGCTCAAGCGGACTTACTGGCAGCAAAGATTAGAGAGGCGTTGGGTGACGAGGTGAAGGTGACTCGCCCCGTCAAAACAGTCGACATCCGGGTTAACGGCCTGGATGACTCGGTGTCGACTGAAGAGATCAAGGCGGCCCTGTCGTCGACTACTGGATGTCCCCCTGACCAATTCAGGGTGGGGAAGGTACACCCCGGTGCCGGGGGTTTGGGCTCGGCCTTTGCCTTGTGCCCAGTCGCAGCTGCCAGAAAGCTGGCTATCGTTGGCCGTATCACGGTCGGTTGGAGCTCGGCCTCCGTCAAGCTTCTGGAACAGCGCCCTATGCGTTGTTTCAGATGCATGGGGCTCGGCCATCCTTCGGTCAGGTGCCCGTCCAAAAAGGATCGCAGTAACCTTTGCTTCCGCTGCGGACTGGACGGGCACTCCGCCTTTGAATGTGAGGCTGCACTAAACTGCGCAGTCTGCAGTGATGCTGGCCGTCCGGCTTCCCATCGAATGGGTGGGTTCAACTGCTCTCCCCCTATCGTCAGGGGCCGACCTATGGAATACTTGCAGGCAGCCCGCATTGGTCCTGCCCGCGAAACAAGAGAGGAACCAATGGAATGAATTCCTGGAGAAACGGAGATGACGCACGGTGAAGCATGGCTGTAGTCATGTTTGACGGTGCGTCTATTGATGCCTCACTCTGCATTCAGAAGGAGGAATTGAGAGGAGCGAGAGGATGAGACGGTCTCGCTCCCCTCAGTTATAGACGGCCGGGCAGGAGAAGGCGGGTTTTAGCCCGTCTTCAAATGTCCTAGGGGACCTGCACACACAGCGGCCAGGCTGTGTGTGCCTGCACAAGGTCCCCACCGTCTGGGGATTGCTTGGATGTCTTCGGGCAATCCCCCCATTGGCGCTAGGCCTTCGGGTCGCCCGTGTGGGGTGGGTCGGAGCAATTGTCTTAACAGACCCCGTCCACCCCTCACATAATGGGTAAGAAGACATCGGGGAGTTTTAGTGGGTAGGGGCCAGTTCCGCCTGCAACCGGCATGCGGCGGAGTTACTGGTCGACCCCCACATACCCCTATCGTCTGGCTGGCGGTAGGGGATCAATAAAAGGATTTCTCCTCGTCAAAAAAAAAAAAAAAAAAAAAAAAAAAAAAAAAAAAAAAAAAAAAAAAAAAAAAAGGTTAGGTTAGGTTAGGTTAGGTTAGGTTAGGTTAGGTTAGGTTAGGTTAGGTTAGGTTAGGTTAGGTTAGGTTAGGTTAGGTTAGGTTAGGTTCCCCTCCATGGGTGCACGCCTTGTCGTGGCGGAGGGGCTTAGTAGCGTCCGGCAATCCGGCCGGGCGTGAAGCTAAGTGCACCTGGGGGGCGCAGCTATGGCTTCTTGGTTAAGAAGCCATAGGCTGTCGCCTGGTGACCAGCAATGGTCGTGAGATGGCACCCGAGCATTCCGAGCGGGTTCCCTCGCGGGAGCCCGTAGCGGAGCGCTCATGAGCGGAAAAACCTCCACTCTTCTGTGAGTGAGGTGGCGCACTAGCGCATTTGGCGGGGCCCAGAGATGGGCCAGCGGAGCTTCGGCTCGTAGTAGCGGGCCTGATAAGGTCCGCGGGCGCGGCGTGTGGTTTAGGCCACCGTCGGGCAAACCGTAACCCCGCACTTGCGGGGCCGGGGGTCCGGCGCACTGAGCGTCGGACTGCGAGGAAGAAAACCTCTCTAAAAAATCACACTCGGAGGGCGGAGCCATGGCTTCTTGCTCAAGAAGCCTACGGCTGTCGCCAGTGGACCCCTCGTGGGTCGTGGGTTGGCCAGCGGGAGCTGGCGGTCCGGTTCGCCCGGACACGATCGTGGCGCGCGCGACAGCGCTGTTGTTGGGCCCAGAGATGGGCCAGCGGAGCTTAGGCTCGTGGTTGCGGGCCTGATAAGGCCCGCGGGCGCGGCGTGTGGTCTAGGCCACCGTCGGGCAAACCGTAACCCCGCAATCGCGGGGCCGGGGGTCCGGCGCACTGAGCGTCGGGCCGCGTGGAAGAAAACCACTATAAAAAATTACCCCAAAGCCTAAGGTCGGCGTGCCGAGGGGCTGAATGGCTGGGGGGGACCCGGTCCCAAGCGCTCCTGCGGCCTGTTGGGAAAGGGCCGCAGGTATCGCTCCCAAACAACTATGGAAATGTCGAACAAGGAACAGAGTATGTCGAGCGATCCGGCTAACGCCCGGCGCTCGGGGGTAGCTCGGCCCCCGAGTGTGAAATCGGTTACGAGCGGCGCATGCGACCCGCCTCGCCAGCGGCGTCGACCGGTATCCGGGCCGGTCGATGTGAAATCGGTTACCGGCAACTGCGATTGTGGCGGAGAGCGCCAACCCTGCGCCTGGTGTGACGCCAGGCAGCAGGCGCTCCAGGCAGCGGCTCCCGGGCTGCCTGGTGCGAAGAACGCATCCGGAGTGCGCACTCGCGCGAAGAGTGCTTTAACGCAGAAGAGGGCCGACGGTGAGGGTAGCAGGGCACCCACCCCTGTGGTACTCCTCCACCGTATGGCGTCACCTGTACCGTCGTCAAGAGACGCAAGCCCTACAAGCGTCGGGGCGGATGTCCGGCCCAGCTTGTCGTCTGACATGGACACGGCGGTGTCCGTGTCAACGGGCAGCGAGTGTGACGAGTCGGTCCCAAAGTTGGGAGACCGACTGAAGCGGAAAAGGGGCAAGGCCCCACCTGTGCCGTCCCCGGAGGTCTCCCCGGAGAACTCAGGAGAGGAGCGACCCGGCATCGCGACTGGATTACTCCAGAAGCGTGGTCGCGGTCGCCCTCCCACTACGGGTGAGTACGTCGGCCTCGCTGAGGCGAAGGCCGAACTGGCTCGAGCGCAGAGGGAGGAGCTCAAGCTCCAGGCTGAGCGGGAAGTGCTCGCCTCGATGGCCGAGGCTCGAGCTACCCGCTCCCACCTCTCGGAGATGGAGTCCGGGGACGACGATGTCCAGTCGTCCTCGCTCGTCTTCGAGAGGCTGATGACGCGAGTGGCGGCCATCCGCAAGGTGGCCGACGTCTCGAAAAGTCTGAAGGGGACGTGCGTTAAGGCGCTCCGCGACAACGCCGAGGCGATTGTCGCGGACGCCAAATGCCTGGCCGCCCTGTCCTCGACCGAGGAGACTGCTGCGCTGCGTCGCGAGCTTAAAGAAGCTCGGGCGCAGAACAAGCGTCTCCAGGCGGGATTAGACGAACTGCGGAGGGAGTTTGCTTCGTTCAAAGCCGCCCCCGCCGCCGCCTCCGGGACTCCGGTTACGCTGGAGCACTTGGAGGCATGGGAGACAGCGATCATGGATAGGATCCATACTCGGCTGAGCGCGCGGCTCGCAAACCTGGAGCCGCGCCTAAACCCAGCGCCGAGGGTGAGCCCGCCATTGGCCACTCGGAGGGAGGCCCCCCCTTCGAAGCCTGCTCCCCCCAGACGAGACCCGCCTCCCCCTCCCACCGCACCGCCCAAAGCCTCTACCAGTGGCCAAAAGGCGAAGGCGCCTGCCGGAGGGCCACGGACAAAGAAAACGCGGAGAAGGAGAGCGACGCGTGGTCGCAAAGCGCCCGAAAAATCGGAGCCGCGTCCGCTCCCGCCCGCTCCCACCTCTATGGACAAGCCATGGAGCTTGGTGGCCAGAGGTGGGAAGCACAAGGAGAAGCCAACTGCGCCGCCGAAGAAGAGCCGGGCGCCGCAGCCTGCACCTCTTAAGGCCAAGCCCTTCAAGACCGCGGCCGTTGTCGTCACCCTGCAGCCAGGGGCTGCCGAGAGGGGGGTGACGTACAAGCTGGTCATTGAAGAGGCCAAAAAGAAAATTGACATTTCGGAATTGGGCATAGACTATGTTCACTTCCGCCGAGCGGTGACGGGGGCCGCCATTATGGAGGTCTCCGGGGCTGATAACAATGAAAAGGCGGATAGGCTCGCTTCCAAACTCCGGGAGGTCCTGTGCGCGGAGTCGGTCCGCATCTCGCGGCCCTTCAAGGCCACCGAGATGCTCGTGTCGGGCCTGGACGACTCCGTCACCGCAGAAGAGGTGGCCGCAGCCATAGCCAAGCTTGGCGACTGTCACAGGGAGGCAGTGAAGGTGGGAACCATCCGCAACTCGTACTACGGTATGGGTTCGGTTTGGGCGAGCTGCCCCGTGACAGCCGCCAAGAAAGTCGTCGAAGGCAGATTGTTGGTAGGGTGGACGGCAGCGCGCGTAAAGGTGCTGCAGCCCCGCGAGCTGCGCTGTTTCCGGTGCCTGAACACAGGGCACGTCAGGGGGCAGTGCACCGCGGCCGTCGACAGGAGCCAGATGTGTTACAAGTGCGGAGATGACGACCATCGCGCGGCGGTGTGTAGGGCAGACCCTCGCTGTCCTCTCTGCGCCGACGCGAACAAAAAATCCAATCATCGCTTGGGGAGCAAACAATGTTCGGCCCCCAAGCCAAAGATGAATCGACGAAGGCCAGTGGGTCCTGCGGTTCCTACGCAGGACTCCACGGCCTGCCCCCCGGACGGGACATCGGAGACACTCATGGACATACAATCAGTATGTCCATGAGATGTCTCCAAACGAATGTTAACCACTGCGCCAGTGCCCAGGACCTGCTAGTCCAGACACTGGCGCAGTGGGGGATTCAGGTGGCGATCGTCGCGGAGCCGTACCTGGTTGTCCCTCGGGACAACTGGGTCGGCGACCGCGACGGTCTCGTCGCCATTGTTTTGGCCACGGGGGAGGGAGCCCCCACTGTCGACCGAACGTTCAGTGGTCGAGGGTTTGTCGCCGTTTTTTGCGGCGACATCGTGTACGTAGGTGTCTATTTCTCGCCGAACCGCACGCTCGCGGAGTTTGAGCGCTTCTTGGCGGAAATAGACATCCTGCTGGGGCGGTGTCGCCCGCATCAGGTGCTCCTCGCCGGAGACCTGAATGCTAAGTCGACAGTGTGGGGCTCTGCTCTCACCGACGCGAGGGGCGCGGCTGTGGAGGAGTGGCTCTCCAGCAACAACCTGTGGGTGCTGAACAGGGGCACGGCCAACACGTGCGTGCGGCAACAGGGTGGATCAGTCGTGGACATATCGTTTGCGTCTCCCGCCCTGGCCCGCCGTGTTCGGGGCTGGGTGGTCGAGGAGGGGGTCGAGACGCTCTCGGATCACCGATACATTCGGTTTTCCTTCTCCCCCCACTCGACAAGCCCGAACAGCCCGAGTCGTGCTCCGTCAGAGATCGGGCCCAGATGGGCACTCAAAATGTTGGAGAGGGACTCCCTCATAGAGGCGTCCCTCGTTGAATCATGGAATTCAAGACCCGAAGTGATCGATGCGGACACGGAGGCGCGGTGGTTCCGCGAGGCGATGACGCACGTCTGCGACGTCGCCATGCCCCGCGTGGGCAAACCGCAGCCCCGTCGGCAGGTGTACTGGTGGTCGCCGGAGCTTCAGCACCTCCGGACGACGTGCGTCAAGGCACGACGCCGGTACACCCACGCCCGTCGACGCCACCGATCCGCATCGACAATTGCCGAACTTTTTGCCGCCTTCCAAGGGGCCAAGAAGGCGCTAAGAATCGAAATCGCTGCAGCGAAGGAGCGCGCCTGGCAGGAGCTGGTGAACTCTCTCGAGCAGGACCCATGGGGCAGGCCGTACAAGCTTGTGATGAGCAAGCTTCGCCCATGGGCCCCTCCGCTGTCGTCCAGCATGGACACGGAGACGCTCGAGAGAGTCGTGGTGAATCTGTTCCCTGCCAGGGCGGAGGGCGACGCTCCTCTTCCCGTGCGGCGCCAGATCCCGGCGGAGGATCCCCCCCCCGAGGTGTCGGAGGGCGAGTTGGACAGGGCGGTTCTTCGCCTCAGCGCGAAGAACACGGCGCCCGGTCCCGACGGCATCCCGGGGAAGGCTCTTGTCTTGGCCTTGAAAGAAGGCGGCCTCGGAAGGAGATTCCGTGAGCTGCTCACAACTTGTGCGACGGATGGCCACTTTCCCAACGAGTGGAAACTCGGTAAGCTTGTCCTCATCCGCAAGCCCGGGCGTCCGGTGGACTCACCATCGGCCTATCGCCCCATAGTCCTGTTGAGTGAGGCTGGCAAGCTCTTCGAGCGGGTTATCGCCGCTCGCCTCACTCAACACCTGGAGGAGACCGGGCCGAACTTGGCCGACGTCCAGTTCGGTTTCCGAAGGGGCAGGTCCACCGTCGACGCGATTGCGCGGGTGAGGACCTTAGCGGAGGAGGAAATTGGGAAAGGCGGGGTCGTCTTGGCGGTGTCCCTCGACATCTCCAACGCGTTTAACACTCTGCCCCACAGAGTGATCATGGAGGCAATGGGGTACCACGGCTTCCCGGAGTACCTCCGACGGCTTGTCGGAGATTATCTCTCGGGTCGCTCGGTTGTGTACCCCACGCGCGTTGGAGATCGTCAGCGGGAAGTGTCGTGCGGTGTCCCACAGGGGTCGGTTCTCGGGCCGCTCCTGTGGAACATCGGCTACGACTGGGTGCTGCGGGGCGCTACCCTGCGCGGGGTCGACGTCACGTGCTACGCGGACGACACCTTGGTGACCGCCCGCGGTCGCACGTACCGTGACGCGGCCCTGTTGGCAACCGCTGGAGTCGCACAAGTTGTGAAGCGCATACGGCGCTTGGGCCTGACGGTGGCCCTTGAGAAGTCGGAAGCGATATGCTTCCGCGGGCCTCGCAAGGCGCCACCGCCGGATGCCCATATAATTATTGGTGGCGTTTCCATCGGCGTCGGGTCGACGCTGAAATATCTCGGCGTCATACTCGATAGTCGGTGGAATTTCTGTGAACATTTCCGGAGCCTAGCTCCCAAACTTACGAACGTGACATTTTCCTTGAGCAGGCTGATGCCCAACCTGGGCGGCCCCAACGTCGGGTGCCGCCGTCTCTTCGCGGGCGTGGTGCGCTCGATGGCCCTGTACGGGGCGCCCATCTGGGTCGACCGCCTGTCGGCTCAGAACCTGGCCGTGCTGCGGCGTTTGCAGCGGGTCATGGCGTCCAGGG